>JAEQBH010005186.1:0-529787 GCA_016808115.1 Tetrastigma voinierianum
CTAACTTCTAGGTTACTCCGTGCATATGAAACAGTATTCCATTTCAACATAATTTATATACCAATATATATCAAATATTCTATATAATTCAAATCATAATTACATCATGTAATTCAATAACATCAATCATCACTCCCAAAGTAGCTCTACTTGAGCACCGCAATATCATTCCAATGACCTACAAACACAATTATATTTTATATAATCATGTCATTTTGTTAACACATTTAAAAATTATGTATTAACCATCCAATTTCCTATACAACTCAAACCATTCTCTTAAACAATTTCTCAATCCATTACACAAAAATTAGCTCGCGTGGGCTAATTAACAAACACGAGCAATTCGATTTGAATTACTCAACCAAATACATTTTCTCACAAAATTATTTTCATGTCACTATTCACATGAACAATAAAACCCTCGGGTTACTGTTCACGGCCACTACCCAACATCGGTTCCACTTTGTGAACCCGAATTCCATGGCCATTCCCGGCTTCAAACAAACCAACACATGGTTTATAGCACAAAGCACAACCCAGCAACTTCAAATGTCTGCGGCACTTCATGGATCATCCAAACGGGCTCTGTGGCCCTCACAATTCTATCCCAAAGTTTTAGAGGATCGATCAAACGGGTCGCTCAAGGCCTCAAACCAACCGAACATCTACAAAACACTTAACAAAGCCGCACTTCAAGTAGGATTAAACCCCTACCTTCACGGAGTTTGCCTTCGAAACTTTAAAATCTGAGCTCCACGATAGGCCTTGTCGAGTAGAAACAACTTTCCTTCTAATTCGAAGAATTTCACGGGTCGGATCGCCCAGAATTCTAGAGAGCCACACTTTCTCTCACTAAACACAAATTTCCTAAACTCGTCAATTTTCCCCTCTCTACATTTTTCTCCTTTCTCAATTTGAGAAGACAACACTATGCATTATTTCGTCTTATTATCATTTAACTATTCACCTAATGCCTTCAAATCTTGGATTTTCGACATTTGGCACTATCTCGGCCGTCCATTTCGATCATTTCTCTACTCATGCAACTTATGGCACATGAGTACATGTTATATGTGACTTTTGTCACATCAAACATCCTTTACGGAACCCGATACTGGCATCGAAAAATGTGCAAATTTCGACTGTCTCCAAATTCGATGAAATTCGACGTGTTAGGTAGATTTCGTGAGACGATTCCAACGGTGAAATCCATTTCATCATCCGAGATCTAGAAAATTTTTGGGTTTTGACCGAAATTACGATTTTGCCATTTTTCCAAAAATTAGAATTTTCTTGGGTCTTACATTCTCCCCTCCTTAAAAGGAATTTCGTCCCGAAATTTTGGACAATCACAACACAACATGTAACCCTACACAACCCTTGCTTGGTGTGTAAATGCTAACCTTCCCAAGGTCACAATTACTGACAATCCAATGAACTGTCAACCTAGTCCATGACTCGAATGACATCCATATACCGAGCCCTTGGGTCACTTCACCACACCCAATGAAATTTTAAATGGTATCCAAATCTCGAGTCACTCCACCCTATCACTCAACTCTAAAGCCCACGTGATAACCTCGACCGCAGGTTTCATCTCGAGTCACCCCGACCCCATCACTCAACTCTAAGTCCGCGGATAAAACCGACCTGTGTTTTCTCATATCTCGCAACATAGCTTCGGCCTACACCGCGAGCCTCTTACATTCACACAGTAAATTTTCGATATCTCCACTAGTCTCTTACACCCACGTAAAATTTCTGATAACTCCACGGGTCTCTTACACCCATTTACGTAAATTGATCTCCTCGGGGTCTCTTACACCCACACAAAAATTGGGATGCCTCCCGGTCTCTTACACCCACAATGTAAATTCAGATATCTCCTGCCCTTACACCTAATACGTAAATTCGATACCCCAGTCTCTTATACCCACTACGTAAATCTGGGATAGCTCCCTGTGCCCTTACACCCAATACGTAACCTTCTAGATACTCACCGCGAGCCCCTTCACCTTAACTTTAGGCTTCTCACCCAGGGATTAATCGACCCCCTTCTCGCTTTCGCTTCAACACACTTTAATTACTCTTCATTTCCTGATTCGAACTATGAGTCTTCATTGGACGTAGTCCCAAAGACAAACTCAACCCACACTCACCAAGAGTGGTGAATGACCATACCGTGCACCCACACCTGACTCGACGCGATGTTACCTTGCACATGAACGCAATGATGCCATACTATAACACCCCTATACCAGGGGTCCACCCCGAGCAGAATCTTGGAGATCTCTAACTCGTAATCCCGACCTATCAGGTCAACTCTCACCCTACATCCTAGGGAAGAACATCTATACCTGGCTTCTCTAAAGGCCTTAACCTCTATGCCCAAATCCATCACACAAGATACAACAATGAATGAATATGATGCATCCAATTTAAACGCTACTCTAGTCAACAAGTGCAAGAGTAGAAACGTACCCTACATATCCGGCTGCTCGGTATGCTCAGCCTGTAGTACCATGAGACCTCTGCCTCCTAGGACAATCTCGCCTCATATGCCCAAACTGGCTTCAAGCAGAAGTAACATGTCCCGCTCGCCGACAGGGACGCCCAACTCGGCCTCAGCCCGAAACTCTCAGGTGAAGTAGAAGTCTTCGCCTCCCTAACTGTAGCTAAGGTCGATCCTCCTCTGCTACTAACACCGTGATCCCGAGTGCTCCGAGCATCCCTCGATCTCTCTCATGGTCAGGCCGTCCCAACCATGGAGTCCATGTCCCGTAGGCGAAGTCCTATAATCCTGCCCCGAATGGACAACTTCAAATCCCATTCGAATCTCCCGACTCAGCATGTCCGTGGCCACGTAATCACAGGCAAACGGGCTAGCCCGTGAATCTAGCCACATACTCCATCATAGTCTGAGCCATCCCCCTCGCTCACTCTCAGCAGTCCTGAGCTCGATGTCTCGCAAGATTTGAAAATACTACCCATGAATAGCTCCTGAACTATGTCCATGTCATCGCCTCTAGGTCTCTAGAGGTCCTTGCCCATTTCCACCATACTGGGCCTCACTCTCCAGCCTGGAACTTAGCCAGCCCTGTCCCGCTCCCCGCACTGCAGGTAATCTCCTTAGCCTCTAACACCTTCTCGATCTGCATGAACCAATGGTCTGCCACCATCGGATCTCCTCCCCTTGTGAATGTCGGAGGATGATGCGCCCTAAACCTTTGGAGGTTACTAGGACCTCCCTGACTACCTACTACACTAGCATGTGCTACGACAACAACCGCAATCCCTACAATCACCTCAAATCAAACAAAGCTCACGATCAACACCGTGGTGCCCGACTAAGACTCGTGGACGCCCCTACGTCCTCGACTAGCCATTTACATATGTCAAATAGCAACAAGATTCATTTAATTTTTCATTTCAGTCTAACTAGCAATGCACATGCTAATTACTAATAGACTTGACAACCATGAACTGACCCCGTTCATTTCCTAAGTGGCTCTAACTTCCAACCACTCAATTTATTTATTTCAATAAAATTCTAAGCTTTCCTGTTCATTTCATTATCCAAATCCCTAAGGTCATAGTTCCTAACCTTGGCATTCACCCTTTTCCTATACGCATTACACCATGTATATAATTTCCTGCGCAACAACCGAGCAATTATAATTCCCATATACATCACACCGTGTATATATCCTTCAACGCAATTTGAAACACAAAATCACGCAATCAAAACATGCAACATTAATGATGTACCTCTAGGATGTAAATATAGCCCGGAGACACTATTCATACACTGAGAACATTTTATATACTATGTTTTTGCATTTATAGGCAATGCAAGACAATTTATTCAATATATCAATTCATATTTAACATCAAAAATTTTATTTTGAAAATTTTATTTTTTTCAAAATTTTATTTCATTTTATTTTATTTTATTATTATTATTATTATTTTTCGAATTTTTTTTTTGTGAACAATGTTTATGAATAAAGGTCCAAACAAGGATCGAAATACAGACCGTCTATCACACACACTCCGCAGCAGTATTGCAATACAAACTCCCACCCGCATAGTCTCAGCCCCGCCACAATACACTCAGCCAGACCCAATGCCCCTGCCAACCTCCGTTATAATACACCGCTATGTATTGCAATACAATCCTCCCTAGCCAAACTCCTTCCACACAATACAACACTTTGTATCATGACACAACCCTTCCAAAGAACTACCTCGTCCCGTCACACACACTACGTATTGTGACACCCACCTCTACCAAACTCCCAAGCTCTTTCATGTTGCAATACAATTTTTCCAGCCATTGCACACTTTTGCAATACAATTCTTCCCTATTGCAATACACTTACCCAACCTACCTCATGCTGCAATACACTTCCAGCCACTGCACACCCAAAGCCACCATGTCACGATACAATGGTGTATTGCAATACCCACAAGCCATTCAAGCTCCTTCTTAATACAATTTGTTGCCTACAAGATTAGGTCATAACATAATTTTTTATTGGGCAATAGCCCACCAATTTTCTCGTACCTTTCTTTTTTCTTTTTTTTTTCGTTATTTTTTTCATCTTAATTATTTAGCTACTGAAATGCCCAAAAATACATATATACATTTTTTTTCATTTTCCTTAACACTCTAGAGGTCCCAGAAGCAATGTTGTCCAAATTGTTTCCAAATAAAAGATTTGTGAAGGAGAAATTGTTAATGAAGAAGTACAATTTATATTGGGATTCAGCAAAGACATTGTGATCACCTTATGTTTGAATATATTGGTAAAAGAGAAAGTGTTTTGGGGCTTGATTTCCATTGAATGAAAGATCACCAACTCTTTACCCATAATCATGGTTGGTTGGCTGGGTTGCAAAATGAGAAAGGCTCGTGGTGAGATATTTGCAAGGCCTGGCAACAAGATTTGCGAAAAATTACATCGCCCTTGAAAGTCTTCTAAAAATGAGGAATGGTTTGAAGAATATATTTATTAGTGATGAATGGGCCAAGCCATCGACCACCATCGACATGAGGTTGAAGGACTCATGTTTAATCATGCATATCAGAGAAGGTCCCAACCTCGATGCAAGGTTGGGACTCGTGATGGATGATCCCAAGTTTAGATAAGTCAAAATATGTTTGTGGTAGTTTTCTACACAAAATAGGTTATGGACGAATTTTGAGATTTCTAAGTTAGGGACTAAGATATTTGGTTATGGAAAAAGTTTAAAGAAAACGTGAGATGGTGAGGGGAGTAGAGTTTGCACAGTTACTTATTAGGTTACTGAAAAGATCCACACAAGATAGATGATGGAGTGAAGGCTCCACAATCAACTATGGACGGGTTGATTGATAAGTTGAACAAAGACTTCGCCACCAAGGAATCCACCTAGGTATAAGAAGCCATGAACTAGCCCCAAGGGAATCCACCCAAGAGATAAGAGAATGAATGAAAAAAAACACAACTAAAGGGGTATTTATAGGCCCCTTACTTTCTAAAACAACAAAGTAACTTACTTTAACTAGAAAAACTTAAATTACATAAAGCAAAATTTCTAAAATAAATAAAGCAAATCTTCCTAAAAGGGATATAATAAAAATTTCGAGTAAATCTCCCAGCAAATCTTTCTAAAAGAAATACAGCAAAATCCTAAAGCAAATCCTCTAGAAGATCCTACGGCAAATCTTTCTAAAATCAATATGGGGGCTCTAATACGTCTGGGATTTGCCCAAGTTTGACCACGTTTTTTCCTTCCAAGTTGCCCAAATGGTGTCCAAAATGGAGTTTTCACATGTGTTCAATGCCTTTTGACCTCCCTAATCCAATTCTTCAATAATTGGGGCTGAACTCCCAATGTTTGGTGTGTTTATAGAAGCTCCTGCATCAATCCTCCATAGTTGGGAAAAAAAGACTTGCCCTCAAGTCTTCACCGTGATAACCCCTGAAGTCCTTGACGTTAAACATTAGAGAAATTTCATATTCATCTTGCAACTATAACTTGTAGGCATTCTCTCCAATTTTCTCTATAATCTTGAAGTGGCCATCTACCCTTGGCTTGAGCTTTCCAAACTTTCTTGGTGGAAACTTCATCCTTATGGTGTGTACTCAAACCAAGCCAACCTCAAACTCAAATATACTACAAGGCCTATTTTTGTTCCACATATTTGGCATTCTGCTTCTCGATCTTAGCGAAGCTTCTTCATGCGACTTCTTGATCTCTTTAGCTCCTTCAATATCTCTACTAGAATTGTTTAATAGTAGCATGGGGTGCTACTTCCATGGAGTCAATCGGTTGTAGTCCGTAGACTACCTCGAATGAACTTTTCGACAATTATGCATGGACTGTGTAAGAGGCAAACTCAATTTGGGGCATAATCAAATCCCATTGTTTCACGTTCTTTCCTACATAGCTCCGTAGAAAATTTCCCAAGCTTCTATTAATAACTTCAGTTTGACCATCGGTCACGAGGTGATAAGAACTCTTGAGCAATTAAGAAGTCCAGAGTTTCCTCTCTGAGGTTCTCCAAAAGTGGTAGGAAACTTAGAGTCTCGATCTGAAACCATAGTCTTAGAGATACCATGTATGACGGGACCAGAGCCGGATACCCCTCCAGGGGTTCTCGGGTGGTCACTGAGTGGGGTTCCATTGTGCAATCCACACAGGGAATGCCTGAAGGACCCGCTTTAAAGTGAACACATGCGTTCCTGATACCTCAATTATATATAAAGTCATGCATTATATAGATAAGGACGCTAAGCGTTCAGCTCACAGATATCGAGCATTCTAAGAGTATTTGCGAATTTAGGGTTACAAGTGAGATTAAATAGGTCAATGAAACAAAGACATATGGGGTGGAGTAGAGTCTTTATTTATCGCGAGATAGAAGCGAGTGTTAGATCTAGCCTTGAGGTAGGCCTACAGTACGCCGGACCTAGAGGCAGATGTTAAAACAATAAGCGTGAGAAAGAATCTCGGAGTGAGTGGCATAATTTATATGGAAAATAATGTTTTTGTTTGAAAATTCCTTTCTCTCGAGACCTCCGTCCAACTCTTTTGTAATGTTCCCGGATTTAGCAAGCGTTTCATAAAACCCGACTTTACGAAGCCCGACAATGAAGTCATGCTCAAAAGTTTAACCGATATCATTTTTTTTTTTTTTTTTTCAGAACCTTAAACTGAATCTGTTTCACAACATACAAATTGAGCATAAATATATATCCATCGTATGCATTAAAAATAACATGAAAATACCCTGACTATAAATATGGAAAACATACTTAATTAGAGACCAACAATGTACCGTACATATATCCTTTATAAACCGTATTATATACCCATCATATACATCGAATGAAACCCGACCTCACGACGCTCGTGGCATACCAGCCGTCGGTAATCCAGGCCTCCACGTAGTGGAATTAATATATAACAAATCTCTCGGCATGCATTGCACCTGCCGTCGGTGTCAGGCCACCGGCAGTGGAAATAATATATAACTAATCTCACGACATGGTAGCGCCCACCAATAGTCGGTGAATCCGACCTCCACGGCCGTGTAATTAATATATAACTAAACTCACGACATCGTGGCCATACCAGCGGAAGTCGGTAATCCAACCTCCACGGCCCAGTGGAATTAATACTTATATTCGTATTTTACTCACAAGTACTTTTCCAAGCGACCTTTGTATCATAGTACATTTCACAAGACCTCAATCTTTCTTAAAACAATGAGTTTTCAGCGATTTAAAACCTCAATCACGTACCCAAAATATTCAAATACCACGAGACTCATCAGGAACTTCGGTAAAACTTCGAATATTTAAAATGATGACAAAACTCACATGAAATGATGCTTGTTTTATATGAGACCGATAATCGCGTTTACGCCACAACCAACCATTTGATCAACCGGTATATATGTAAAATATTTAATCATATAAATATATCACCATCATATCCCGAATCATTTAAAAAAAACATATAAACCACTCACACATCATTGAATATTTATGTAAAAGCTTACATTATTTAAAATGTTATGAAATTAGCATGAAATGATAAACATTTTTATAAAAATGACATTTTCATTTTATGCACAACCAACCAGCGAATCCGATCAAATAAGTTATATATGAAATAAGTTATATCGTAATATGCAAAAACGTTACAAAACAAGTAGACCATTTCACGGGTATAGGCTGATTCTGTTCCATAACGGATCGTCTCGACTGACGTGAGTGCACCTTCAATATAAATAAAAATATCACTTAGGCTCCGATAACTGAACCAACAACATTGGAATGCCACACAGGTCTTAGAATAATTTTAGAGCTAACAAATCATCTAATTGGACTCAGACGGTCGATTACCTGATAACCCTATAGACCACTGCATGAAATTAGGGCTTTTCACCGGGAGCTAATTCTCGAGGAATTGAGCTGATCAGTAATTCTAAAAACATCCAATTTCACTAATACAACTGGTACCAAATTTGACCAATCGGTACTCTAATTTTGATCCAGGCTTCTCGGTAATTACAAAGCAATGCAAAATGGAAGCCTAATAAGCGATGTCGGGGTACAATGTGCTCGATGGAAGCCCGAGACCGGGAACTCATTGGTACCATTACCTTGAGTCCAAAGTCGCTGTGGTGGCCGGAAAAACCCGATCTAAGCCCGGCGATTTCGTTTTGTTGTAACTTCAAACGGTAAGAAATCTACAAAGGATACGTAGATGAGTTCGAAGGTCCAAAATGATGGAAAGGAGATATGGATGGCTGATGGCGGAGAGTAAGTAGGAAATCACAAAACTCGAATTGAAAAATCGGTCTGTGCATGTCGGGTCTACGGTAGGATCGGCAGCGTCCAGGCTTCAGTTAGTAAGTAAGAATTTCTGGCCGGCATCGTCGGCAGTGGCGCACCCTGGTCGTCCGGCAGCGTGTCTGATCATCCGACCCGGTGGTGCCTCGTTTGGTCAGATTTCTCGCTGCTTGCAGTGGCTACTCGGCCCAGCGGTGTTCCGGTTTGGAGAGTTTCTCTTAGGGTTTGGGAGCTCAAGTGTTGTTTTGGGCTAGAGTTTCATTTTGGTATCACAAGCTATGTTTATATAGGGTCTAAATTCGTTTCGGGTAAAAATCCCGGACATAACGGATGCTGATAAAGTCTTCTGTTGAAGCTGTGGCGTAACTTTTTGCTCAAGTAATTCGGTTATGACGTTCACTTTGTCTATGAACTCGTATCGGCGGGGCCCTCACGAAATAGTGTCTTAGTTGGCCTAAAACTATTCCTCCTCGAAAAAGTCAAACTTGAGTCAACTTGGTCAAAACTTAGTGCTTCGGTCAAACTTGGTCAAACTTGGTCAAACTCGTATTATTTAGTGCGAATTTAAGTTTATAATGTAAAGCGCACAATCTCTTTGAAGTACAAGTCGACAACATCGCGAAGCATCATTCGTTGTTGCATGGTACCACGTGGGCCATCTTTGAAAACACATCAACAACGACCATGTCGAATCTTTGTTTCTTTGTGTTCATTAATCGACACAAAATCCAAGCTATCTCCTCCCATGGAATATTTGGAATTGGTAATGGTGTATATAGTCCCGCATTGTTTCCATGAGTTTTAGCCATTATGCACACAACACACTTCTTGATAAATCTAGCAATGTCTCTCTCTACCTTAGGCTAAAAGAAGCTTGCCTTCACTAGAGCTAAGGTTTTTGCTTCACCAAAGTGTCCTCCTAATGCTCCACTATGCAACTCATCCAAAATACTCAATCTCAAGGAACAAGATGGGATGCATAGATATTTCCCTTCAAAGAAAATTGTCCACCCTTATAAAACCCTTGAAAACATCAGTGCATACCTTCAGATTTCACCAAAATCAGCATCCTCCTCATATAGTTCCTTCAACACATCGAATCCAACTACTTGGACTTGCATGGAAGTCACTAAGGCATGTTTCCTACTCAAGGCATTTGCGACAACGTTATGAACACTTGCTTTATGCTTGATTGTGAAGTTGTACGCTTGTAAGAATTCCACCCATGTAAGTATCTTTGCTTCAACATGTTAGCAGTTGATGAATTTAGTGCTTTATGATATGAGGAAGGCATAAATGGTTTGCAAAGCAAGTATTTGGCTCAATGGAATAAAGCTCTGTCGATAGCATAGAACTCCTTGTCATAGGTGGAGTACTTCCTTTTAGCCATTCTTCTCACTAAAAGCAATGGGTCTTCCTTCTTGGTAAGAATGACACCAATCATTAGAAATGCACATCCCACACTCTGCACTTGAACACTTTGTTGAAATAAGGTAAAGCCAAACATGGGGCTTACATTTACTTTCTTCTTAATCAACCTGAAGCTTTCATTGTGACACTAGTCCATGAATTTAATACCCTTTAAGCATACGAGTTACAAGGCCATTATAGAGCTAAATCCACGAATAAATCTCCTATAAAAAGAGACTAGCCTATGAAAGCTTCTCATATCATGGATCGAGCTAGGAGTTGGCCAATTTGTGATCGCCTCTATCTTGTTTTGGTCCATCTCAATTCCATCTTTAGTAACCACATAACCAAGAAATATGATTTGCCTAAGATAGAAGTCACACTTCTTCAAGTTAGGCAAATAATCGTTTTCTCCCTGAATGAGAACAATTGCCTTAGATGCTCCAAGTGCTCCATCGAATTCTTGCTATAGATCAAAATATCATCAAAGTATACCACCACAAAATTTTGAATGCATGGCTTAAGAATATGATTCGTAAACCTCATAAAAGTGCTAAGGGCATTGGACAACCCAAATGGCATTACCATCTACTCATAGAGCCCATCTCGAGTTTTAAAGGTCGTCTTCCATTCATCTCTTTCCCTCACACGAATTTGATGGTATCCACTCCTCAAATCAATCTTCGAAAAGATAGACGCACCATAGAGTTGATCCAACAAATCATCAGTCTTGAATGGGAAATCGATATTCAATAATAATTTTGCCGATTGGCTCTACTATCAACACACATCCCTCCAAGATCCATCCTTCTTGGTATTGAAGGTAAGGTGAACCGCACAAGGACTCTTTTACTTCGAATAAGCCCTTGTCAAGCAACTCATCAACTTGCCTGTAAGCTCTTCATGTTCTTTAGGACTCATCCTATAGCCAATTTATCACAAAATAAAACCTCGGTACGAGGTCTATTTTGATGCTGAATATCTCTCATAGGCAACCCATGTGGAATCTCTCATACTACATCAAAAATTTTCCAGAATCGGCTCTACTTCTTTTCGTTGGGATCTCCCTTCTCATTTTCGCTTCAACAACAACCAAGGCTATCATGATCTGAACCAACTCGATTTCTTTCTCCAAACTCAAATTTTGACAACAAAGAATTCTCCTCCTTAGGTTTGATGTCACAATTGCCTGGGCTTCCAAAGGTACCAAGACAATTTTGTGCCTATCCTTGAGGAATGTGTAAATGTTCTTGAAGCCATCATAAATGACCTTCCTATCATATTTCCATGGCCTCCCAAGTAGCAAGTGACAAACATCCATTGAACAACATCACACCATACTTCATTCCGTAGTGTTTTCCCATAATTGAAAAGATACAAGGCACGATGTTTTACCTTGATATCACTACCCTCTTGAAGGAAGCCAAGCTATAGTGTTTCGTGTGGATCCATCTTCACCGAGCTTTTGCATTCATTTCCTGTGGAAACGATTCTCGGGGTTCCCACTATCAATAATAACCAAGCAAACCCTATCCTTAGATGTGCACTTTGTGTGGAAAGACATGGATCGCAACCACCTCCTCACTAGGAGCCGCCTAATCTTAAGACTCCTCAACAACTAAGGAAGTCCTACGGTCGGGCATAGTAACTCATCCTATCTCCATGGTCGACCATGGAGATTCATCTTTAACTCATCCCCTTCACGCCTTCTTCCCCGCCACCCTCTTCAACTAGGTAACCACTCGCCGATTAGGAGACGAAGCCATATGCCCAAATTCGTGGCACTTTATCGCACTATCTCGACTTAGAAGGACTCTCATTGCCGCTTGTGCACTTCACTTTACTTGAGTTTTAAGGGTGGTTTTAGCACCACTAGTGGTCTTCAAGCCGACCTCTTGATAAATCCTCTTAACTCGATTTGTAAAACCCCATACTGCCAGAGCCTCAACTTTAAGGCAAGCTTTATCACATCTTGAATTTAAATTTCGAGGGAAGATATTCGCTATAGTGGAAGAGAAGAGGCCTTTGGGCTTTTCATCTTTTCCCAAGTTTCAGTCTTCTTCTTTCCATCTCTTTGACGTTGCCTCTTTACATTTTCCCACCAAAAAGAAGCATTCTTGCGCATCTTGATAGCCACCAACTTCACCTTTTGTCACTCGGGGGGATCACAATAATCAAAGACATGTTCGACGGTATTAAGCCAATCCAAGAAGTCGTCAACATGCATTCTTCCTTCAAATTCCGGAATATCAAACTTTGGATTGAATCTGGAACCTTCATCATTATTACGTTTCCCATAGTAATCATCACTCCGCAAGATCGACCTTCATGCCTCCTCCATAATCATAGTCCTTTAATGCTTGTTCAGCTTCTCGCACCTCAAGTAATTTCGAACTTGGCTAGGCGGCATAGTTCCCTCGTCAAAACTTTCATCACCTTCACCTTCCATGAAGGTCTTTGATGCCATAGGATCATCATTGATAGTCGTCTGCTTTTGTAGACATTGAACCACATATTCAAGATCAGCAACGCATTTTTGCAATGGGGATTGAGAACCATTTGAACCATGATTAGGACTCTTGTCTCCGGAACCAAGAACTCCCTTTTACTTATGATCAACCATCAACTTGAGCTCGATACCACTTCTGGCGCAACGTGGCGGTTGTTCGCTATCTTGTTGTGACATTTTAACTGCGGAGCGATTCGTATGCACATAGATTTTGATCAATCAACATATCAAATAATGGTCACGCAGTATTAAAAACCCGGTTGTAGATATCCTAGTAACTATTTTATCAAATTTATAGGTTTTATACCGATTTATTATGCTATTAACCTGGATATTGTTTCATCATATATGGTTTTTAGATATTTGTATTTTGGATCTATCAATCTATTGCAAGTTTGAATTAATAATATTAATTTTCTTTTCAAAAAAAATTTGTAGACTTAAATCCTAATATTTTTTTATCTAACTTTAAAATTATAATCTATCTTTAAAAAGTATAAATCTAATATAAACATTTAAAAATAATTTTTATTTATTATCATCATCAATGAAATTAATATTTTAGAAATATAGAAAATAGTTTATAAAATTTTATATTAAATCATTTTTATTAAATTCAATATAGATAAAATCTATCATAATACTTTACTCATGATATTGATTAGTGAATCAAAAATAGTTTATCAAAATTTATTGCTTTGTTGTTGATATAGACTAAAATGTTTAATTGGTTTGATTACAAAAAATAAAAGACATATAAACCTAATATAAATTTATTAAATAAATATTGATTTCCTTTATTAAACGTAATTGGTGGTTTTAGTAGGTAAATTTAGTAGGTAAATTTATCAAATTTTTATTGAATTACTAACAACTAAATTTTGTAGGTAACTACACTAACAAAAACAATTTAGTAACATGTCTGTTTACCTACAGAACACCACAGTAGGTAAATTAATCCTTAAAATTTTTCAATCATTTATTAGTAAACCCTTATTTTTACCTACAAAATTTTTTCAACAGGTAAATTGTCAATTTCTTATAGTGTAGGTAAATTATAGGTAAATTGTAGGTAAGTTGTCATTACTATCTTGAGCCAAAAATTACCTTCGTATTTACCGAATGAATAGTTTTGTAGGTAAATATTAGTAAGTAAGTTGTTGCTAATATCTTGCTCCAAAAATTGGTGTCATATTTACTGAATAAATAAATTTGTAGGTAAAGATTAGTAGGTGAATTGTCATTATTCTGTAGGTAAATTTTTTAAAATTAATTCTCCCAAATTTGGTCGATATAATCTGTCAATAAACCTCTATTTTTACCTACAAAATTGTTACAGTAGGTAAATTCAGTTGATAAACTGTCAATTTCTTATAATGAAAATGGACGGTCACAAATAGGTTATGCCTTCATATATGGTGACACTGCTATATCTTGACGTTCTACAAAGCAAACAATTGCCGCTACATCATCTAATCATGCAGAACTTCTAGCAATTCACAAAGCGAGCCGAGAATATATTTGGCTCATATCAATAATCCAACACATCTAGGAGACATATGGGTTGTCCTATCAAAGGGAAGTACCAACAATTTTGTATGAGGATAATACAACATTCATAGCTCAATTGATGGTTGGGTATATCAAAGGTGATAGAACAAACCACATATCTCCAAAGTTCTTATTTACTCATGATCTTCAAGAGAGTGGCGCTATCGATATCCAACAAGTTCGATCTAGTGTAATTCCCACCGATATATTCACAAAGCACTACCTACAAGAGTGTTCAAGGAACTAGTATACAAAATTGGTACAACAACTCAAAGACCTCGAGTAGCAATCCTAAAGGATAGGGGATGTAGACAAAAGGGGGAGTATGTTTATGACATAATGTTAGCGTATTGTACTCTTTTTCTTTTCTCTTAGGTTTTTAATACGATAGTCCTAACAAACTAAGAATATTCTATAATATCATAAGAATATTGTTTACTTTTTCCTTTGTTAAGTTTAATTTGTCTCACTGGGTTTTATTAGCAATGTTTTAATGAAACATATTCTTTATAGTGATAATTTAAGAGAGAGTGTTAATTGTAAATAAATGATTTTTTTACGTGGTCATATAATTATCCTCATTACTCACCTTTGCATTCACTTTGTAACTTGTGATGAATAACTATATTCCTGTATCTTGTAATCACCTTCATTGCTCATCTTAAAGAAGAGCAATTGAAGGTTACATGGCAAAGCCTATTAAAGGTTTCCATCTCTTATATGATATAAACATTTGAGAAGATTTTTTTTCTGTATTTCTCACTTTCTCTCTCTATCATTCTATCTCTTTCTATATTCCTTTACCAATATCTTATCGCTTTCTTCCTCTATATATGAGATTCAAAGAGACTAGTATAAGTTTTCCAAAAATCTTAATTATTTTATATTATAATTGCAACTTTACAACAAATATTTTATATAATGTCAAAAAAAAAATACAATATTTAATAATGGTTCGTTTGCAACCAACTTACGTCAACTCAAACATTACAATTGGATTAAGCGGTTTCAATGGGTAAAGAAAAAGGATAGAAAGGAAAATTAGAAAAATAAAATAAAATGAGAAAAATGAAAATAGAGTTAATTCAACATATTGTTTTATTTGGTATTTCTAAATTTATTTTATTCATTTTTACTCATCAATCTAAATATTAAATAAATTTAAAAATGTGTAAATTTTTAATTAATTTTTATTCATATATGATTTTCTTTGAGATGTTTTATTAGATAATTAAACATAAGAAAATATTTTATATTTTTGTCCTTTCTACAAACTAAACACAACTTAAGGAATTTATCCACTTTAAAGCCTTGAAAGAAAAATAGAAAGGAAAAGGTAGAAGAAAAAAAAAAGAAGGAAAATAAAACTAGAATTAAACCGGACATATTATTTGTAGAGGAAATTCTGGAAAAAGGGTAGGTTAAGAAAATTACTCAAAAGGTCACTCAGGTGGATGACAATTACTCAGAAGACTTCTTTATAGGGTAAAAATGTCCTTTGACAATAATATAAGTTTTAAATAGAGGAGACATAGATGCCTTTTTTTTAAAAAAGGAGACATAGAAGCTTTTTTTTTTTTTTTGACAAGCTAGACATAGAAGCTTTATTCACTTGTTCTTTTTCCTCCGTCATTTCAGGAATCTACCAATGAGTTTACAAACCTATGGTGTGACAAGATATTTTTCCCTGCTCTTTTTTTCTTCTCTAGTCAATGTTGGAGGTTAAATTAGTTAAAAATAATATTACTTTGACTATTTGTTTTTTTATTTGTTGTTTTGACTTTTAAGGGTAATTTTGATATTGTAGAAGAAATGTCCTTTTGAATAATTATCAACTCTCACTCAACCTTCTATAAAATGGGTGACCCTTTTTATTTAAAAAAAAAATGAGTGACCATTTTAAGTAATTATTTTTGTTAGCCTACCCTTTTGTGGAATTCTCCCTTTTTTATTTTTTATTTTTTCTTTCAAATTCATTTTATTATTTAACTCACCAATATAAAGAAAAATTCAAAATTCTATATGTTTTTTCTAAGTAATTTTATATGGCCAAGATTTTCTTTTGAGATTATTTATCAGAGAATCAATTATAAGAAAATTAATCATTTTCCTTGTGGATAGGCTGTATTTTTTGTGATGTATATAAATTATGCAGAAAATATGCATACTTATTCACAGAAGTATCGCTTGTCATAACAAAGTGTACCCAAGTACGACATCGATCAACAAAACGGGATTTATACAAAAATTATAATACTTAATATCCAAACTAACACCATGTATAGTAAAACATAATTTAAACTAAACTAATGAAATTTCTAAATCTAATTAATGAAGATCATAACTAAGGGATACCAAGAGATGATAAATTCCTAGGGTACTTGCACCTGACAATCCTCTAGATCTAAGTCAAAATTCTACTCTATTGTTTCATGAAAATGTATTTCGAGGCAACTCGTTTCACCCCAATTATGCTTCCTCTCGAGATCGAATAACCTTACCAACTAACACTAGGTCTTTTGCTTCTAGCTCAACCCCAAGCATTAGAGATGCTTTAAGATCCAAAAGTCTGACACGCCTCCTAATTACCGATAATTTCTACACTATCAGGCTAATTAGGTTGATTCATCTATGTCTAGTTTTTTACTCCTTCTCAGATCTTGCAGAAGAACCACTCACCACATTGAGATTAGCCAGAAATCAATATGCAAATAGAACCAAGTATGGAACCAATAGAGGTGCATTCCACAAGAAACAATAGAAACGAACATTAACAAATAGATATAAACTCATGTTCACATACAACCAAAACCCCAGATCTACGAATTTAAAGCATGATAAGAGGCTTGATACATCATAAACTTAGATAAAAAAACATGAGAAAAGAGGGAGAAGAAACTATAATGATCAAAATGATGGTGAGTCTCGGATATTCTTCCAATAAAACTTCATGATCTTCTCCCCAAATCTTCAAAAACAGCTCCTAACCTCCTCCCTCGTCCCAAAGTGGACAAAACTCTCTCCGAGTCCTAGCCTCCTCCCCTCGCCTCTTCTTCGAGTTTGAGCTTCTAAACCCTCCATCATGGGCTCAAATGGGCTAAAATCCACCTTAAAACCGATTTTTAACGTTCGCGACAGCCGTGCAGCAACGTCGCACGGCCGGGATGTTTCGTTTCCTCGCAACGCCGCGACGTTGGTTCTCACCGTCGTGACGTTGCCGCAGTCCCCTGCTTTTACTCCAACTCGTAAGGCCATATAACTTTGTCATACCTAACTCCGATTGGGGTGTTTCGTACCGCTTGGAAAGCTCGCTGTAGAATCCATCCATATATGGCTTGATATAATATCAGCTCATATGATATCTGAAACATCAAATACATTAGCATCTCCTGGCTGAAGGTTGCAATGTTTGCTGATTTTCTTCAAGTTTTGGAACTTGCATAACTTTTTTGTTCGAACTCCAATTTTGGTGTTCTTGGTACCCCTAGAAAGCTCTTGAAGTGTAGAATCCATCCATATATGGATTGATGCAATAGGAGCTCATATGATGTCTGAAAACGTCAAAATTCAGTAGCCTCTCCTGCTACTTATAGCGCTTTTTCCACCAATTTTGCACAATCTCCACCAAATGGATGACTTTGGATCATAAGTGTGAACTTTTAGAGCATTAGGGCACTTATTTAACATAAACACTAGAAAAAACTAACTAAAGATAGGGATAAAATGAGTATTTAAGATACCTAATACACCCCCAACTTAAATTCGCTTGCCCCTGCCAAGAGACCGACTCAAAAACAAAACAAAAATTGAAATGACATGGACTAAAAATAGTGAGATGAGTAAGGGATAACATGGATTCAAAATGGAAGAATCACTATGAACACAATTTAGCACATTAGCTTTTTCAACTAAAATTTAGGATCCTTAAACTTTTAAACTTTCTATGAATGGATGGGAAAAGCAAAGCACAGGTGAGCAAAGCAAATCAACCCCTAAGTCCGCAAAGGATCTTCCCAAGTAACTAAGTGTAGCATAGCATTTATCTTCACAGATAAGAAGGTCCTAGCACCCCAAACTTCTAAGCTCAACTCACCTATTTGGAAGAAGCTAACTAAGAAAGGATAAGAACGCACTTTTTATTCATACCAAAATACCTAAAATTTCCTAAATACCTAAAAAGTGAAGGAGAATTAGTGCCAAGAAGTTTCAGAAGAGTGTCTCTCAGCCGGGATCCATCAGTGACCCACCAGCTGGTTAAGGGCAAATCTATTACTAAATTCCTTCAATCTCACTCCCGAACACTCAACCAAACCTCAAAGACCCTAGGCTGTGGGAAGGATCCACCTCTCATTCCATGTGAAGGGCGTTGAAGTCAATGACCCTACCAATCGACTTGAGTGACAAGCCAGTGCCCCTGACTCGTGCTCCTCGATTTCACTGGATGATCCACTTATTATAATTCACAAGCCTAATTTTGACTTTCTTTTTCTTTTTTTTCTTCTTTTTCACTTTTTCTATTGTTTTTGTATTTTTTTTTTTTAAGTTGGGGCTCGATGGCAATCCTCTTTTTGTTTAGGTGTCCCATCACTTAGGTGGCTAGAACTCTGCCGTTAGTTTAAATTCAAGGCAAAGGGTCCTGGGACCAAGGTATACTAGTGGAGACCAAAAGTGTGTGTGTGATAGATTCCTTGAAAATAGTTTATAGCATGCTGAGGTGACTAGCAGTTTCACCGCTACCAAGCAAGTACACACTCCAGATTATTTAAAACCTAAGGGTCCTATTCCTCTTACACTTGGCATTTTTAAATAGCTGTGTTCAAATGACCTTCTACTAGCCAAAAGGCATCAAACTCACTCATATGAGACAGACAAAATAAATAAAAATAAAGAAATTAGGTGCCACATGCAACTACAACAAACTAAACAACTAACTAAACAAATAAGGCGACATAAAAGTTGGATTTGAATTTTTTTTTTTCTTAATGAATTGTTGAATTCACCCCAAATCCTGAAACAGAACATTGTCCTCAATGTGAAACAAAAAGCAAGAATGGATAATGAGTACTCCCCAAGGTTGATCAAGTCTCTGAAGTTGCTCCAATGAATATGGTCATTGGAGGCAAAGAAGTGTTAAGAGGGGTTAGACTTTAAGTCCAAATGAAGGGGGATGCTTGAATATGGCTTCTTGGTTCTTTTGGGTTTAATTATTGAACTTCAAGCTTTCAGCCTTTAGCTTCCAAAACCAGACGAATCCCCAAAACCCGAAATTAAACACTAAACATTTAAAAACAAAATCAAGCACGAAATTTATTAAAAAAAAACTCAAAACTAACTCACGCAAATAGAAAAAAGGAAAGAAAATTTTTTAAGCTTGGGCTGCCTCCCAAGGAGCTGCTCTGTTTTTTCGAGTCCAGTTAGACTCTACCAACTACTCTGATGGTTAGTTTCATCCTTCTAAGAGAGATGATAGTCGCTCAATCACCACTCGAGCACATATTCTTCCACAATCTTATAACTTTTTTATTTTCTATTTTTTTTAATTTTGTTTACAATGTTCCTCTCAATTCGCTGTTCAAGGAATGATGTACCATCCACCCTTGTTGGGATCAGTTTTCATTTTTCACCTTCATCTCAATCATAAAGTCATTCCTGGAAGGTCTCTTTACAACCTCCTCTCTTTTACCTTTTCATATGATTCCAGAGAAGTTCACTATTTTTCCTCCTTTTCAACTAAGTCTTTCGTCGTGATCATCCTCCTCCACTTTTTGCTTCTCAAAGCCTTCATTACCTCTTGAAGTGATTTCCTTCATTGTAGCTCCAGCTTTCTTCTTCTCATTCACCCCAAGAGTAGATGGCTTTAATCCTCATGTTGTCCTTCATGTGGACATTGTAGCCATATTCTCTTGTTCATTCATATATTTTTCCATCAGTTCTTCTATACTCATATTTCTCTCTCTTCTTTTAGGTTGTTCTTTTTCAAATGCAAGTTGAAAATTTAAGTGGCCATTGGAGCCATCTCTCTTTCAAGCTATCATCGGTAAGGCCGACTAACATTAGCCCTTGTCAATTCCAAAGAACTGAACTCGAGGATGTCACACATTCAAAGATGAACTCTTCATTTCAATTAATGTTGGCCTAACTGTCATTCTTCTCATGTGGAGGTTGACTTATCTCATTTGGATTAAAAACTGAGGCAAACCCAACTGGAGAGTAGTCCATTTCATCCATTGATCTTGAAAATTCAGGTCAGGCTATGGTAAAATGCAGCTTCGAGTTCTTCTTAATTCATCCATAGCTTCTTCTAGGCTTGGATCTTCGGGACTCAGGGAGTGTGCTAATGGTATAACTTGTATTCCATGAGGTGTTTGGGTGGTGGCTCCATCTGTGTTCTCATGATCAAGCCATGGGTACCTCCATATCGAGCATAATCCATTAATCCATGGTTGCCACACTTGACTTCACACTTGAGTTGTCAATCTTCTTGATGCTCATCAGCCAATCACAGATTCTTAGTTGTTGCTCAAGGTGAGCCAATGCATTTGTCAACCTGATGCAGTAGGATCCATTGTGATTTTAACCTGAAAATTTATGCAAAAAGAAAACAAAAAGTATCAAAACTCAAAACCACACAAATATAAACATAAAAAATGTTTGAAGTATTAAAGAAGCACTTAGTATTGATATTAGCATAAAACACTAATTTTCACTGCTGCAAGAACGGCACAAAACTTGATAGGCGATTTTGTGATGTGTATATAAAATTAAAAATATAAAAAGGGCGCCTCATTCCGCAAGTATACGCTTGTCGCGACATTTGCCGGTCTTACGTTTTCAGATATTTTATATTTAAATACGTAGTTTTTGTAGCCCGATATCTGATTTGGTGATTGGTTTGTCGGTGTCAAAAGGGCAGTTTTCAAGTGTGATTTTGGTACGTAGGGAAGCAATGCATAAAGATGACTGACGTCACGACACAATACAGTTATTCCTCAATCATTAAAAACAAAAGGGACCAAAATTCGAGGGGGGATCGGAAATCAAGGAACGTATCGACCAGTAGCACTAAACCAGAAATATATAAAGGACATTGATCTCGAAGAAGAGCCCATGATTTGTATTGTTTCTTCGTTTTGGACAATAGAACTGATGTTTTATATATCACATATTGGTATTTTCTTATTCAGTATGTTCTAGATCTATACCTAGGGTATTGTTGAACCCTGTTACGTTTGTATGGATTAAAGATTATTAATTTATATTATTCCAAATGATTTACATTTATTATCATCCGCTTTACATCCGTGAATCAATTGCTGATGATGTCCGGCCAACATTACGTGACTATACCGGATATCCGAGATCTCGAGAGATGAGGATAATTTTAGATTCGAGTATAGAATGAAATTTCTGGGCTGGATTCGTAAATGTGAGATATTATGATCCCGAAGGTGGCAATTAAGGTTAGAACATTTAAGCATTTAGGAGTATCGAGTTAGGGTAGAGATACACCCATCTCTACTAGCGAGATAGGCGAATACACCTCGAGAGAGGGTATTTCGTAGCAAGTGATCACCTAGCCATTAATAAATCATAAATAAATCGAATATCACCTTTAAGAAATAGTCCATCGAAGTGGCGTGGAGACATAACTCCTAGTCTCCATTACACAAGAACTCATTCAACCTGCTAGTTTAGTTTAAATCGTATGTTAGTGTTCTTTTCACACAATAAGTACATCCGCATAATATTTGAAAAGCCAATCTCAGATTCAACAACACCCTATCCCCGTGATCGATATCCGTACCACTGGTACTATATTACTGGGGCTTATTTAAGCAGGTAATTCTGCGCACTAGGCGCATTTTACACATCACGCTTTCTACCGCTGCCTGCGCAAGTATACGCTTGTCAAGCAATAAAGTACCGGCAATGATATCGATCCACAGGGAAAATGATATTGGAGTGCTGCACAAAATTATAATACTTCTTTAATATCCAAACTAACAATTGTGATAGTAAAACTTAATTTAAACTAAACTAATGAAGTTCGCAACTGAGGGATACTAAGAGATGATAAATTCCTGGGGTACTTGGTGCAATTGGACAATCCTTTTAGATCTAAGTCAAAATTCTACTCTATTGTTTCATGAAAAATGCTTCCCGAGGCAACTCTTGTCTAATTCTAATTATGTTCTCGAGGTCGAATAACCTACCAACCAACACTAGGTCTTTGTTTTCTCAAATTTCAACCTCAAGCATTAGAGATGCTTTAAGATCCAAAAGTCCTCACACGCCTCCTAATTAATGATAATTTCTACACTATCAGCTAATTAGGTTGATTCATCTATGTCTAGTTCTTTACTCCTTCGATCTTTGCAAAGAACCACTCACTCACATCAGATTAGCCGAAATCAATATGTAAATAGAACCAAGTATGAATCAATAGAGGTGCATTCACAAGAAAACAATAGAAACTGAACATTAACAACAGATATAAACCCATGTTCAATATACAACCAAACCCTAGATCTACGAATTTAAAGCATGATAGAGGTTTGATACATCATAAACTTAGATAAAAAAAACATGAGAAAAAGAGGGGAGAAGAAACTATAATGATCAAATGATGGTAGTCCCATTTTCTTCCCTTTACTAAATCTCTTACGATCTTCCCAAATCTTCAAAACAGCTCCTAACCTCCTTGGTCCCAAAGTGTGACAAAATCCCCTCTCCTCGGTGCCCCAGCCAGCCCCTCGCCTCCTTTCGAAGCCTGAGCTTTGAAACCTCCATCACGGGCTCAAAATGGGCTAAAAATCCACCCAAAACCGAATCTAACGCCGCGATGTCGTGCAGCAACGTCGCGACGCTGGATGTTTCGCTTCCGCAACGTCGCGACAAGTTGGTTCTCAACGTCGCGACGTTGCTGCAAACTCTCGTTTTTTCTCCAACTTCGTATGGCCATAACTTTGTCATACGACTCGGATTTGGGTGTTCTCTGGTACTGCTTGGAAAGCTCTCAAGTGTAGAATCCATCCATATACGGCTTGATATAATATAAGCTCATATGATATCTGAAAACATCAAAATACATTAGCATCTCCTGCTGAAGGTGCTGCAATGTTTGCTGATTTTCTTCAAGTTTTGGAACTAGCATAATCTCCTTCTTGCTCGAACTCCACCCCGTGTTCTTGCATCCCTAGAAAGCTCTCATGTAGAATCCATCCATATATGGTTTGGATGCAATAGAAGCTCATATGGTGTCTAAAAACGTCAAAATTAAGTAGCTTTCCCGTCGCTTCTCGTAGCGCTTTTTCCACCAATTTTGCACAATTCCCACCAAAATGGATGACTGACCATAAGTGTGGAACTTTTAGAGCATTAGTGGCAATTTATTTAACATAAAAACACTAGAAAAACTAACTAAAGCATAGGGATAAAATGAGCATTTATGATACTCATCACCTTGTAATTTATTTTATTTTTTTATTTTTGTCAGAGTTTGCCGCAACAAAGATCAATGAGGAAGATGAGGAATTCTCGGTGTGGTAGGCAAGCTTGGGTGCAACAGCATCCAAGGAGCAAATGTGGAGCATTTGATTGAGCTGAAATGAGGTGGTTTGGAGCCAGAAAATCAGGCAATTACCAATGATTTATGTAGAGGCCATGAACATGGTAACCCAATGGCCCCATCACCATCCTGCAGGAGTTGTGCTTGCACCACCAGTTTAGAGCGATGGGAGAGACCTGTAAACTTATTTTTAAGGATTTCTAGGTTTGTGTAATATTTGAACTGTAAGAACACAATCAGAGTAACATCATAGGAACCCAGAACATTACAGGATCTTAAGATTTCATGATATTCACATTTATGCAAAATAAGAATTTGTCGTTACTAACCTGGATCCATAATGACAACAAGTCTTCAAGCAAAATCTTATCTATTTCTATTCCTTTACCCTTATTTTCCTTTTCTGGCTTTCAACTTGACGGGTGAAATTTGTGGAGAGAGCTTTATGGGCAGGGAGAGGGACTTTATTAAAATTGATTCATTTAAACTAAATTTTCAACTTTACCGCTAACATCAAGCGTGCCAATATAAAACCAAGAATTAAATTATTTCTAATATTATCACACGAGTCAATTAAGAATATTTGAAAACATTCTTACATTCTCCCACTTGACTCATGTGATAACACAATTTTTTATTATTATTTAACAAAATATTTTCTTGTCATAATGCGCATTACTCTTATTCATTCATCAGCATCATCATAAATTCATAATTAAGAATAAGAACTAATAAGAGTCATGACTGTACACATTATACGACATAGTTCCTTCCATGCACCACTATACTAATTCTCTTCTTTCTGCAACCATTATTCATAAGTGAGATATATTTCGAGGTCCAAATTTTATTATCTCCATTCAAAATAAGTCTTGTTTACCAAAAAATTATGTATACACATAAGGTATAAACAGGAAAATTCATAAACTTCACTTTAATGAGTCAAGTGTCAATATACATTAATAATGAATCAGTGATCATAAATCATTGCATGAGGCCCATTCTTTCAACATGACCATAATAAATGTTTTCAAGGTAACCCTGTCAGCTGATCAGCAATCATAAGATTGGTGCTGATATGTTCTATTGACACTCTTTGTTTCTAAACCTCTTCTTTAACAACAAAGTATTTTAATTCCATATGCTTAGCACCTTTGGAATACTTATCATTCTTAACAAGAAGACCGCCGTTAATTGTCAATAAATTTTCAAAGCCGGTCAGTTATATCATTAACAATCCCAAGCCCTCGAATAAAGTTCAGTGCCCATTTTACTGAACCATGGCCTCAAAGCAAGCCACAAATTCAGCTTCCATGGTAGATGTAGCAATCACTGACTGTTTTGCACTCTTCCAAGAGATGGTCCCTCCTGCTAAAAGATACAGATAGTCACAAGTGGACTTTCGTGTGTCTACACAGCCCGCATAATCTGAGTCTGAATATCCATTTACTTCAAGATGATCAGATCTCCTATAAGTAAGCATGTATTCTTTTGTTCATTGCAAATATCTTAGAACCCTTCTTTCGTTAATTTTCCAATGATCTAACCTGTGATTACTCCGTATCTCTCTCCCCAACATCTCTAATCGTAAAGCTTATATCTGGTCTTGTACAAATTTGAGCATACATTAGACTCCCAACAACAGATGGATACGGAATTGCCTTCATTTGTTTTCGTTCCAAATCATTTTGTGGACATTGCATGAGACTAAATTTATCTCCTTTTTGAATTGGAACGGAAGAGGCAGAGCAATTCTGCATTCTGAATCTCTCTAAAACTTTATTAATATATGATTTTTGAGACAAACCTAACATTCCTTGTGATCTATTTCGGAATATCTCTATCCCAATCACATACGTCGCCTCACCCATATCTTTCATTTCAAAGTTATTAAAGAGAAACCTTTTCGTTTCATATAAGAGATGAAGATCATAGTTGCTAGTGAAGATATCATCAACATATAGAATCAGAAATATAAACTTACTCCCACCGACTCTTCATATATACACTCCATCAACAATATTTCTTTAAACCTTAAAAGAAACAATAGTGATCATTGAACTTAAGATACCATTGCCTGGAAGTTTGCTTAAGTCCATATATTGATCTTTTCAGCTTGGCTACTACCCATATGTTCATTTCCTTTTTCTATAAAACCCATTGGTTGATCCATATAAACTTCTTCATTTAGATTTCCATTTAAAAGGCAATTTTCACATCCATTTGATGTAACTCTAAATCGTAATGAGCTACTAAAGCCATGATAATTCTAAATGAATCTTTTTTAGAGATAGGTGAAAAGGTCTCCTCATAGTTAACGCCATCTTTCTGAGTAAACCCTTTGACAACTAATCTGGCCTTGTAACGTTCTAAATTACCACGAGAATCACGTTTGGTCTTAAAGACCCATTTGCAACCAACCTTTCGATGACCTTCTGGTAATTCAACAAGATCCTAGACTTCATTCTGTACCATAGACTTTAACTCATCTTTCATGGCTTCTAACCATTTATCAGAATTAACATCATTCATGGCTTCAGAAATGTCACCTGGTCATTTTCTAATTCCTAAGTCACTTTCTAACCTCGTGTAGTACACCACGTAATCATTAGGAATAGTTGATCTCTTTTCTTCGAGATCTCCCAATGCTATCGTCAGATTCATCTACTTTAGGTTCATTAATCACAATTTCATTATGAGTAATGGGATCATTAATTTGTCCTTCATATTGTTCATCAGGGTTATTAATCAGTTCAATAACTTGAGGAACAATAAGAGGAAGAATAGCTTGATTAGGGATACAAGCTAAAGGAATTGTAATTTCATTTCTTTAATATCCACTTTTTATGTTTTTCTCCCCACTTTACTTTACTCATTCTCAATGAACCTAGTATCTCAGATTCTATAATCCTTGTAATATGGTTAGGGCAATAAAATCTAAACCCTTTCGACTTTTTCTGATAATCAATGAAATAACCACTGATTGTTCTTGCATCCAGCTTTCTTTCTTTGTGGATTATAATATCTACTTTGTGTCGGCAACCCCAAACATGTAGGGTGTTCTTAGACTAGGTTTCCTTCTTGTCCATAGTCTAAAAAGGTGTTTTTTGAACTCATTTTTACTAGAACCCTATTTTGCAAATACATGGCAGTCTTTAGAGCATAAGTCCACAATGAAATAGGTAAAGATGCATTATTTAACATACTTCTAACCATATCTAACAAAGTTCTATTACGCCTTTCTGATACACCATTTTGTTGTGGTGTACCTGGCATTGTGTATTGTGCACATATACCATGTTTTTCTAGAAATCTAGCAAATGGACTAGGGTGTTTTCCTTTCCATCATAACGTCCATAATATTCACCACCTCTGTCTGATCTTTACACTTTTCACATTTTATCCAATTTCCTTTCAACTCATTAATGAAAATTCTAAGGCATCTTGCTATAACCCGAGATTTTTCATATGTAGCAAATAAAACATAACTTATAACGTGAAAAATCATCAATAAAAGTGATAAAATATTTTTCTTTATTAAAAGAACTGACATCAAAAGGTCCACATATATCGGTGTGTATTATTTCAAGAAGCTATGTGCTTCTTGTGGCTCATTTCTTTGTGTGTTTTGTTTGTTTACCTTTAATACAATCCACACATACACTTAGATTAGTAAAATCCAAGTTTGGAAGGATTTCATTTTTTACTAATCTTTCCATTCGTTCTTTGGAAATATGTCCCAAACGTTTATGTCATAAGTAAGCAGATTGTTCATTGGCTAAACCACGTTTAGTACCAACATTATGATGCAGGGTCATAAGAGTTTCAGCATATAGATTGTCAAGAGTTACTTTATATAATCCATCACATAATGTACCACCACCAATCATACATGTGTTTTTGTACAAACTGAAACAACCACTACCAAATTTAAATACATATCTAGCTTTATCAAGTTTGGAAAGTGAAACTAAATTTCTAGATATACTAGGTACATAAAAGGTCTCCAATAAGTCCAAATGATGTCCACTGTCAAGAATAAGACGGTAAGTCCCAACGTATTTTCATTGAGCTTTATCTCGTTGCCCATGACAAATTTCATTCGTCTTCGGGTTTCTGACAAGAAAGGAATCCTCGTGATTATATTATAAACATGAGTTGTACATCCAAATCAGCCACCATGTTATTAGGACCACCAAATATTATGATTTGAAACATACTACAAGCATTATTATAAGTTTACCTTCTTTCGAACTAAGCCTTATGTCTGGGACAATCCTTTTGGAAATGCCCAGTTTTCTTACAAAAGTGGCATCTGCCAACTTTAGGCCCCTTCTATGAATCTTAAAAGTGCTCTTTTAACTCGTGGCCCTTTTCCTTTACATGTTTCTTTTCCATCTCCCCGATTGGTTACATAATTACGGAGTGAATTGGAGGTTTTTAAGTCTCGGCCCTTCGAACTAGCATACTATGCATCTTCATGCACATTCCACTTGTCCTTTCATGGTATTATAGTTCATATGGGAAGGGACCATACTTAAGGAGTTCAAAATGAATCGTACAAGGAAACTTTCATCATCCACTCATTCCTAATGCCGACTTAAGTCTGGCTGACAAATTAGCTCATCTCAATTCATGTTCATTCGTAGTACGAGAACCATCAAATTTCATGGTGGTTAGCATCATTATCGTCCCAAAGAAGAGACTTATCAACTCGTTGGGAGCGCCTTCCACAAACTTTAACATTTCTTTAGCATTATCGCTTTAGGAGAGTTGTCTTGTCGTTGTTCGCTATGCCTTATCTCGCATGTACATCAAACTCTAATCCGTATGACCTTCCTGTGCTTTGTAATGATTCTTTTCTTCAAGAAGGCTCTCAAAACAAGTAATGACCGTTGGCTTTTTGACTCCCTGAAAGCCAAATCTAGGATCCATTACCCCAAGGTAAAATGGATTTGTTCACCCATCTTAAAATTAAGACCATTAAAAATCGAACACATGAGAAATGCGAGTACGTACATTGTTACCAAGTAAGAAATATCATGGGCAACATTAATGCTTGGATCTTGATATTAACATGCTTAATAGACTAAGAAAACATATAGTAAATATAATAATCATATATTGATGTTCACCTTTGGGCAATCCATCAATATACTACATACAACATAATGATGCTAAGAAATTTATCTTAATTTGCAAAGACAATGCGAGTTAGATGTTTCTACTGCCTTTGGATATATAAACACAACATAACTACTATTGTATCTTATTACCAACATTCATGTTCATAAGTTATTAGGAACAAACAATCAACCTTGGGTGATCCCTGAACTGCTCTAACAATGAATCAAGCTAATCATTCACAAAATTATTCATATCACATCATTTATAGCATCCATTATGAGAACAACTCAGCTATTTCTTAAATAAATAAACGCTATAAATAAATAAACAAACATTCAAATTGAAAATTATAACACTTATGGGTAGGCCACTTTGGTGACTAACTCAACCCAGATTACAAATCTTTCAATTTATTTATTTACTTATGTATTAAAATAGGTATTTTAATAGTCATATAATATTATATATATTATTATAAAATATATTTATATTAGAGCTCATGATGGTTTTAAAAAACCCTTATATAATCATGAGGAGATGCCATTGGTCATATGTGTTCAAATCCTCTTTTTGTTAAAATTTTGCTTTATTAAACAAATTCAAATCTCTTGCTTCCATTGAAGTATGGATGATTCATAACAAAATTCGTCTAAAGGATAATATCACCTTTTGGAAGGATAATTATTAATTCTAACCGGATAGTGATTCAAAATGAAAACGCCTAAGATAATTATAATAATAAAAAAATTATAATCTTCGCATTGCACACGTACTTATACTATACTCCAAATTCTACGCTTCTCGTAGATCCTTTTTTTTCGTAAAAAAAAAAAAGATAATCTCCATAAAACACTATAATTTGAATTTCAACAAAATAATAATAATAATAATCTCCATAAAACACTATAATTTGAATTTCAACAAATTCAGGAAATTTAAACAAAAGGGAAGGAGATCGGCTTTTAAAGGAACAAGAATGATCTAAATCATAAAAATAATATTTTGAAAAACAAATGCTCCCTATAAAAGATTATCTATTAAACTTATAAAACTCATGAATCCTTAAATCTTCACTCTGATACCACATGTAAACTTATTTTAAGGATTTCTAGGTTTGTGTAATGGAACTCGGTGAAGAACACAATCGACACATCATAGGAACCTTAATTACTTACCGATCTTAAGATTTCATGATATTCAAATTTATGAAAATAAGAATTTGTCGCTACTAACCCTGATCCATACCGACAACAAAGTCTTCAAGAAAATCTTATCTATTTCTATCCCTTTACCCTTCTTTTCCTTCTCTGGCTTTCAATCCGTGATGGTGAAATTTTCTAAGAGAGACTTTTATGGGCGGGGAGAGGACCTTTATTAAAATTGGATTCATTTAAATTCAAAATTTGAATCCTTTACCGCTACCATCAAGCAGTGCTAATATAAACCAATGAATTAAATTATTTATAATATTAAATCTAATATTATCACACGAGTCAATTAAGAATATTTGAAAACATTCTTACAAGACCTACCCATGGCTGTCTCAATGTAACTTGATGCGACGATTTTTGCAAGGAACACCATGTGGGATCTGGGTTTATCATCTGCAACAGCCACAGGATGGGTGAAAGCCAGAAATGGGTGGCGGTGGGGTACATGGACCACTCCATATGGCGGAAACAACAATCAATTGCAGAGAGGTTGATCTTCAGTGTCTAAAAGAGATGGACCTCAGTAACGTGGTGCTGGAAACAGACAGCTCCAGTTATGATAGCTTTAGAGAACCTCATTGTGCTTATATATATATATATATATATATATATATATATATATATATATATATATATATATATATATATCAATGCTACTATAATCTCATTATCCAGGATTACACGCTGCTGCTAGAAGATATCCCGGCAAGCTCCCTACAATTCATTCGACGTTCAAGTAACCAAGCTGCCCATACATTGGCAAGAACTTCTTGTTCTTCTGTAACAAGGGGAGAGACTCAAACACCACCCCCCCAGTTCCTCTTAGATATTTTTCGTGAAGACCATTAATGGAATAATACTATCCATATTTTCTGTCAAAAAAAAAAAAAAAACCCAACCTAACTTAACCTTACAAATAAATTTCTATCAAATAATACCTCACACTTGAGTTCACTCCTCAAAGGTCACAAGAGCATCATTTTTATTCTTCTCAACTGATATATGATATTAAGATCCTACTTAAACCAATAAAACTAGTACATCAAAGGCTATGATCACCTTCTTCCTTCTATATATATATATGTTAGATTCATAACCTCCATGACATGAAACTCATGATCATAACAAATAACACTCATACAATATTACAATGCCCATCCTAAGACTTCAATTCAATAGTCAGTTGAAACATCATGGTCCGCCTTGTCCACACCATCCACAGTCCTAAACCAGCAAGTTTGTTCAAAACAGGCTGCACCATCCGGCACATCCTCCATCACATGGTCATGTCCTTTGGGAAAATATATCCCCGTCCGAGGGTGCGGCACCCAGCTTGACGCCCCCTTGGCCGCGTCCCAGCCATCACCGCTATCCGCGGTCGTCCATCCTTGAGCCTTTTTCCCCGTCTCCCCCTCCGCCCGGCCAGCCGCTACCTTTGTGTTTCAAGCCTCTGCCACTTAGCTTTGCTTCCCTGCATGATCCCAACATTCATTCCCTCAATATTATATGCACAAAATATGCTTCCAATAGATAAACATACAAGAAATTCAGACCCACCCCAATAGCACAAAAATGGAGTTACCTAAGAAACAACATCTTTGTTTTGGCAACACCGGATTCTAGCCATGGCCTGATGATCAGAAACAGAGTTAGTAGGGTTTGTTACCAATGGTTTAGAGTCCTGACCCCCTTTTTATGCCCAAAAAGGACAAATTTTTGTGCATAACAGTGATGCTGCAGAATAAATTCCAAAGTACTATTTTCGTGCAGATAACCTGATGAAATGAAAAGTACAAGCACATTCTAAAGCAAAAGTGAATTTTAATGTCCTTGTTTTTTTAATTTGGGTAACATGAAGGGGGAAAAAGTGCTGTGGTTTTATTGAACCTTACGCTTGTTTGTCCTTCGATGGGGAAACCCTCCATTAAATGATGTAAAGAAAATGGCATTGTCCATCTCCTTGTTTGTTAACGATCTTGGTTGAGTAGAATGGGAATATATGGATCTTGTAAAGGAGTGGTTAGATGCGGTGGCTGACGTTTGTTTGTCCAATGTGCTCCATGACTATCATTTAGCTTATATTTGAAGTCATTTCATGTACTCCCTTTATTACATAAAGAAAGAATTTGGAAACTTGTCTTTTAGTCCGTTGATTTAGGAATAATTGTTAAAAAGGCATAAGAAATACAGTACACATTGTTCACGACTTTTATATAAAAATAATTAGTGCTTTTACGTATAATAGTACTTAAATAATAATTTTTAATAAATTTGTTTACACTACCTTAAGAGCCTTAAATACTACCATATAATGAACAATGCCATGATAATATCTTACTATTTGTTGCTCACCTACGTACTATCATCATACCGAAATCCGATTATTTTTAATTGAAAACGTGTATTTGCATTTTTTTATGCATTCTTGCAATTATTTTTAAATCAATAGGTGAAACACAAGTTTCTCATATGTACTTCATGGCAAGAAAAAATAATTTCTAAAATATCAAAAGAAATAGTCTTATTTTTTTTAAAATAATAGAAATTTCATTGATTCATAATAGTACTACATTGCATCTAAGATTATAGATCTTTACAAAACATATATTAATGAATAAAGATTCAAAATGATTTCCTATATCTTTATTAAATCACTCACACTCAAATCACTCATAAAAATCAATGAATAAATCAATCGTCATACGAAGACAGAATCATACGCCGCAACAAATATAAAAACAAAGGCAAATCGAATGAAAACTTAGATTGGGCGAAATAAACCACTTTATTGATAAAAAAACCAAGATCTTATAGAAAAACCACTTTATTAAAATATTTTTTCATATTTGAATTTAGAATAAAATATAAAAAAAACAAGTATAATTAAAATAGTTAAATATTATATATCATAATTTTTTATTTTTTTGACATCTATTCACTTTTATATTATAGTATTTTGTTTTGTTCCCTACACATTTGTCCCACTGGAAATCCTAACCCCGCAGCCCTCCCTACATTATTCTAGCCTAGGCTTTTAGCCACTTGAGCCAAGTCCTATTGTTAAATAATTTAATTCCTATACAACACAAAAATAAGTAAATTAAATTTGAAGAAATATATAAAATAATTTATTAACTTCAATCGTTGTTTTAAATAAAATTTATTTCATTTTTATTATTCTATCTTATTTTCTTTAAAGAAATAAAAAAAGGAAAAAGAAGACAAAAACTGAAAAAATAGAATATATTAGGAGTTAAAATCAATAAATTGATTTATTTATCATTTCAATTTTTTATATTTATTTCATTAATCAATATAAAGATTAAATAATCTAAAAACGCATGATTTTTTAATCATATTAATTATATTTTATTTTCTTTAAATTTTTTAAGATAATCAAACATAATAAATTAATTCTCTAAAATACATGAGAAATTAATTTCCAAAATAACCTAAATATTTCCAAAATCAAATATAATATCAAGAAAAAATTTTCATATTTCTGTACATTTTTTGAATCTAACACCTAGAAATAGAAATAAAATAAAATAGATATAGAGGTGGATCTTCATATTATGTAAATGAAAATTGAAATTGAAATTTTATAACAATAAGTATTTTTTTTTTATTGTAAAAATAATCAAAGAAAATTCAAAATTGGGAATGAAATTGAATTCTAAAAAAACAAATATAAATTTGAACGGGTTAAAATTTTTAAGCAAACTTTGGAATCAGGAATATTAAGAGAGTTGTAGACCATGTGATTTGTTTTTGTTACAGCCAACAATTCTATTCTTTGCATTATGGCTTGGTATCAAAAGGAAAAACGTTCCCCTTTCTGAAAAGTCTTTCAGTACTATAAAATTATAACTATGATATCAAATTTATCAAATATCATTTATATTACTTGATAAAAGATAAAATGTATATTAAATATTTGATGACAATTTTTGTTCTTTAAAAAAAAACACGACTAACAACTAAAAATTAATTTTTATTTTCTATTACAGAATATTTTTAAATAATACTTTTTAACTATTTTTATTATTCTCACTTATTTAAAAAAAATTAAGAATAATTATGCAAATACATAAAATAATTAAAAATAAAATACTAGAAAAAAAAATATTTTATAGATATATTTGAATTAAAATTATGTTAAACATTTTTAGGATTTCAAATAAACTTTTATTTTACTAAATATTATGGAAACAAATTTTAAATTTTGGTTTTGAAATTTTTTTCATAAATACTTTTGAAAAGCATTACTAAACAAGCACCACTATTTTTAAGGCACTTATTGAAAAGAAAAGTATACATGATACAAAAGTTGTGAGATGTGACAAAAAGAGGAGGATTCACATTAAAAAAATTCAAAGAATATTGTTAAGATCATGAAATTCGTAAACCTTTAACGATTTCATATTCTTCCCAATGATATGGTACAGTGAAAGAAAAAATAAAACTATTCTTAACATGATTCGAAGTAAGAAAGTAATAGTGTATAATAAATTCTTATAAGAAAGTAAAATCATTTCTATAAAATAAGTTTTTTTTTTTTTTTTTACTATGTAATGGTGTATCATTGTATAAACTTCTTACATGTTTGTCCAAATCATTTGTCAAACATAAAATTTTGATAAAATATTACTTTGAATCAATAGGTTTTTAATTAATGCTCTCCAAATTAATAATATTTATAAAATAAATAAATATGATTATACATACAAAAATGATTAAAGAAAAAAAAAAGTCATCCACTTTCATCTTGTTTTTATTTTTGTAATTGGAAAGGAACCAAGAGATGTACCATGTCGTCCGAAAGTACTCAGGAACAAAATTTCTGAAATTTTGGTCGAAATATCAGTAATCGATGGAGATCGATAAGATATACTCCACTGATATTTGATTATACTAAATTTTGGCAATTTCTGATTTTTTCCTGTCCTCCTTTTGTTATTTGATTGTAAAAATCTGAAGAAAAAAAATGCTTTTGGGGGGTATCGAACCCGTTCAAAATGCTTTTTTATATTCTCTTATTATTTATTTGTTCATAATCTCTTCCATCTAATTATAATATATATATATATATATATATATATATATATATATATATATATATATATATATATATATATATATATATATATATATGATGTGCCTTTTTCAACCTAATCACCGAGCGGTTGATCGCTGCTGGACTAAGACTGCTAAGGGGCCGAATCAAGGATGCCTGACCGCTTGGCCGCGTGATTACAAGTAATGCCGGTTTATAGATCCGTGCGCCGCTCTCCCGCAAGAAGAACCGTATGAAGAAGTGGCCGGCGAGGCTTCACTCGCGGGCCGCCCGATGCCTAAGTCGATTCTTCTCGAGAAAAGAGAGGATGCTTTTAGATCGCTAAGACGCTGCATCTTTAGCGGTTAGAGCAATTTTTGTATTTGTAATGGATATTCATCCACTCGACGATGATTAGGCTCTTCCTCGAGTGATAGGTTTCATGTAGTCACTTTAGATTTAGCAATGGATTACCAAAGGAGTTTATTCGAGTAATCCTCCTTCCTTATCAGTATCCAACTAAATTGGCTCTTCCGTTGCTTTCCCTTCCCTTTATAATAGGACTTGATTGGACGAACAGGACGTCTTTTAGGAATATTCTATCTTCTGTTATTTGTAAAGATATGTCTGACCGGGCCATGTACGGGCCTTCCCGTTTCCTTCCAAATCCATGTTCCGGGCCCAACGGGCCAGCCTCGCTCGGCCAAGCATACGACACGACGCGGCACTACCCTCACCGCTCTTCGGCCGGGGCGACCGAAATGCCCGGCCCGCCAGATCCCTCCTATCAGCCGCCTCACTCTTGTGTACCGACCGCGTGGGCAAGGGTCGTGATTAATCCTCACGGCCGTTATTTCCGTGTCCGCCTCGATGTGGATTAATTAACCCGATCGCCACGCAGGCGCACGATGGCTCTTCGGAGTTTCGCGCTTTTCATACTCCCTTTGTTTTCCTTGTTTTTTGTTGACCTTCCCAGCTCGATTCCTTTGGCCTCATAACTTCCCACTTTTGTCTTTATATTTCGGGCGTTTCAGATTTCGCTCCGATTTTTCTCCTGTTCTCGTTTAGTGTCGGGTCCTTTTCTACCGCCTCTCGCTCCGCGCCCGACGCCTCCGTCCCGGTCGTGTTTCTTTCGATTGATAAGACGAGGCTCTAGGGTTCAGTCGTCTGGATTTCGTTTATATTGTTTGCTTACGTCATGGGTCCAAATTGTTCTTCCTCTTTGCATATCAGCGATGACTCTTCCTCGTTGATGCCTATCCCGGCAGCCTGGGGTGTTCCCGCCGCTTGACAAATGCTTGGCCTCAACCCGCTCCCCGAGGCGCCCCCTTCCTTAGGTAAGGGTAAAAGAAGATAAACCTGATCAAATATCCTAAGGGGTCGGACCCCCTCGTGACCATTGCTCGCATGTCACGAAGGTGGGCCCTAGTAGGCTGGTCCTTCATATGAGTCTACTTTGCCGAAGGCAAGCATCGGCCTCTCCTCGGTGTCCGAATGGTGGTCCCCGGATGTTTTGACCTTTACACCGCTCCGTGCCTGCGGTATGGTCTCGCTTTTGGAAGTTGCTTTTAATAATTCGCCTCTCGCTTCCTTCGTGATCCCTTCATAAAAGAAGTTCTTCAACATTTCAACATCTGCCTCTTCCCATTGCCCTAAATTGGCAAGTATTTTGCTTTATTTATCGGGTTCTTTTTTAAGGACAAGGGTTTAAGGTCCCTAATGTGGCCTGCTCCTCCATCTTTTCAAACTGATGGTGGCTACTACAGAGGGAGTTTACTTATTTTTCCGCAATGCCTGGGTCTCCTCCTATGATCTCTGACCTTCCTTCTTCGCACCTGGCCATAAAGGACGATATTTCTTCGTTAGTGGTTCCAGAACTGGAGTATGACTCGTGATGTGGATGATACCCTCGGGTGTGCCCAGACGTGAGCGCCCGATAACCTTCGTGAGTGTTTGCATTACTTTTAGTTTGATTTGCCTAAAGACGATCAATACTTCCGACCTTAAGCTTCCTTATGCTTCCCAGACTGCCTCGATTCTCAAATGACGAAGATGTCGGGCCAAGGGCTCTAGCTGAGGAATTCTCTTCCGTCGTTCCTATGTATCGATAAAGCTCGAACATTCCTAGTTCCTCTAATTTGTTGCCTCAGACGTTTCATCGCTTGAGGCCCCGCCTTCTACCCTGAGTTTTTTCCTCCGCCCACCGCTGCCAATTCCTACCGGGAGAGATTTAGTTCATTCAGCTTATGCCTCTAAGCCCCGAGTGAAGAGAAAACTCGGACTCCTCTCGAAAGGACCGGGCCGGTTCGGCCCGTTTAGAAGCTGCGGTGTCTCCTTCTTCTCCCCTGCTCGGAACCGAGAGGGCACGCGCCCGGCCGAGGCCTCGCATCACGGGCGTGTCCCCCCTTCTCCCGTCCACAGTCGAGTGGGGGCCGCCGCCCGGCTTTGACCTTATCGCCTTCCTAAGCCCGTCGTCACAAAGGGTCTTTCAAGTGCAAACCGTCGCCTCACGCCGACGGCCTCCTCGCTCTATAACCGTATGGAATCCGCCTTCTGACAATGCCAAGTCACCTCCTCGGGGGATGGCGGAGCCGAAAAAGAAATCGAAGAAAAAATCTGGTGCAATCAGGGCTTCTTTGCTCTCTAGTGCCGAACTTTGCAAAGAAATGTCAGGCTCCCATCCATTCTCCAGTGGCTCCACATTGGGGGATCGGCTGAATTGCCGCCGATGAAGCCATGTTGTCTTTCTCGTGGATCGTTTCTAAGTCTCGTAATTGTGTTTATTTCCATGCTTGTTCCCAGGTCGAACACTATGTCCGTGTCCATTACGCGGTGCAGCCACCCATTTGAAGGGCCTGGTCAAGGCCAAACTGAATGAAAACATGTGAAGACTGGATTTATAAAGCGAAGGTGGCTTCTCTCACTCTCGAATGCCGAGCTGTAAATGAACGAGCGCAAAGATTTCACCGAAGAAATAGAGCGCTTAAGTTTGATCTAAGCACACTTACCTACCGTGCTCGCGTAAAAATAGAGAGAACGAGGTCCGGAGCAGTTTGACGAAGGCTGAGGGTGAGTCTCGGAGGTTGCGGGTGAGCCCCGGAGTCGCAGGTGAGCTGGTCGACTCCTGGAGGGGTCGATCCGGCCCGTAACGAAGCCTCAAATGGTTAGGAGAGCTCATCACTCTCCCGGCGTGCAAATGATCTCGTGTGGAGTCGCGCGGGGTTACCGGTGATTTGTGCGCCAAAGAAAAACAACTCGAATCGCTTGTCAGCGAAGGTTCGTGAGGGCAGGTGTCAGTTGAGACCGCTTCGCCGTGGAGTCTTCCGAAGTCGTAAATTTATCAAGACGGCCGAGCGATGAATGTAAGGGTTTCGCGCTGCATCTTCATCAAGAAGTCAAAGATGGTTGCTCGTAGGGACGAGGTTATCAAACACCGCGAGATCGCCGTGCTCAGCTGGGCTTCTCGTGGCTCGCTTCAACTAAGGCCGCTCAGCACTTCGCATCTAGATTTCAACCACCTCCTGGCGACGAGGAGGCTGAGGGGTCTTCCGATGCTAATTATTCCTGTGGAGCCAGCATTCTACCGAGATCCCTTCTCATTCTTCATCGTCTGATGCCTGAATTCCCGGACTCATTTATGCTTTCCTGATGTCGACCTCTCCCCTGCTGGGCTCCTGTGGCCCGATAATTGTAGCCTTCCTTTCAATAAATACCCATTTCTGGAAAACTCTCGTGGTTCTAGCCGAGATATCTTTATTCTTTTTCCCGAACTCCAGGTAACCCGATTTGAAGGTCTCAAGAATTTAGACTCTATCGCGAACAAATTTCGTGATACTATCCTGCTTCAACCGGGCTTGGTCTCCCACTTGCAGTGGTCGGGAGTGGGGCGGAGCCTCGTCTGACAGGCTGAGTAGCCGTCGAGGAGCTCGTCGATGTAAATAGTAGGAAGGAACCCGACTGTTTGGAGTCCAGTGAAGGGCTCGTCAATGTGAATAGTAGGGGCTCGTCCATCTGAGATGAGGGATGAGCCTCGTCAATATGAATTGTACGAAGGAGCCCGCCTCGTTCTGAAAATAAGGGCTCGCCACTGCGAATATGAATTGTAAGCTTCGAGCCCGCCTGTCTGAGTGCAAAATAAGAGCTCGTCAATGCGGAATAGTAGTGGTCACCCATTTGAGTCGGATTTTTCCGATGAGCCTCTGGCCAATATGAATTGCACGGCCGGAGCCCGCCTGTCCGAGTGTAGCGGCGCCTGCCAATGAATGCGTAGGCTCAGCCCATCTCGAGTTGAAGGATGAGTGGCCAATATGACTAGGCCAAGGAGCCCGTCTTTTCGGAGGCAACAAGGGCTCAATGAATAGCGGCTCGCTCCATCCGAAGCCAAGGATGAAATCCCGCCAATATGAATTGCGACGACGGAGCCCGCCTGCCCGAGTGCAGCGCTCCGCTAATGTGAATAGTAGGGGGCTCGGCCCATCCTGGAAGCCGGGCGGGATGAGAGCCTCGCAATATGAATTGTACGATGGAGCCGGCCCGTCTGGAGTGCGCTAAGGTCGCTACTGAATAGTGTGGGCCGCTCCATTCAGCCGCGGGACGAGCCTCACGCCAATATGAATATACGGCGGGAGCCCGCTCGGTTCGGAGTGCGCCGGGCGGGCTCGCCAATGTGAATAGTGTAGGCTCGCTCCATCGGGTGCTGACGGATGAGCTCGCCAATATGAATTGCAATGGGGCGAGCCCGCTCGTCTGAGTGCGCTGGCGGGCTCGCTAATGTGGCAGCGGGCTCGCCCATCCGAAGCCGGGCGACGAGCCTCGCCGCGAATTGCACGGGCGAGCCCGCTCGAGTGCGCCGGCGGCTCGCCACCGCGGAATATGATTTGTAAGCATGAGCCCGCTCACCGAGGCCGGGCGGCTTGGCTAAAGTGAGCAATCGGGTTTCGCGCTGCGGGCCTTGGTGGCGTTTCGCCGAATGGCGATGTGGGGCCGAGCTCTGGCCTCGACTCTCGAGGCGCCTCAGGCAGTGTAGGAGCTCGTCAAAGTGAGCAACGGCTCCCGTGCCGCGGGCCTTGGTGGCGTCTGCCGAGCGGCGATGTAGCCCGAGCCGGGGTTTGACTTCGAGGCGCCGCGGGCCCGCGCAGGTAGGAGCTCGCCAAAAGTGAGCAACCGGGCTCCCCGCGCCGCGCCTCGTGGCGTTCTCGCCGAAAAGGCATGTAGCCGTAGCCGCCGGTCCGACTCTTGAGGCAACGTGGCTCGTGCGCAGTAGAGGAGCTCACAAAGTGAGCACCGCCCCGCGCCGTGGCCTGTGGCGGTTTTCAAGCCTGAGCGGCGACAAATGAGCCGGTCCGACCCTCGAGGAAGCGTGGCTCTGCGTGCAGCAGGAGCTCGTCAAAGTGAGCAACTGGGCTCCTAGCGTTGTGGCCTTGGTGGCGTTCAAGCCGAGTGGCGATGTAGCCTGAACTGGTCTGACTCTTGAGGCGCCGTGGGCCTCTGGCAAGTGCAGTGTAGGAGCCTGGCCAGCGAGCACCCGGGCTCTCACAGCCACAAGGCTGCCTGCCGAGTGGCGATGTAAATGAATTTCGAGGCAAATGTGGCCTGGCGTGCAGTAGAGGAGCTCGTCAAAGTGAGCAACGGGGCTCCTGGCGCTGTGGCCTTGGTGGCGTTCAAGCCGAGTGGCGATGTAGCCTTGAGCCGGTCTCGACTCGAGGCGCCGCGGGCCTCGTGCGCAGCAGGAGCTCGTCAAAGTGGAGCAACCCGGGCTCCCGCCGTGTGGCTCGTGGTGCCTGCCGAGTGGCGATGTAGCCTCGAGCCGGTTTGACTTGATGCAAATAAGGCCTGTAGAGTAGAGGAGCTCACAAAGTGAGCAACTCGGCTCCCCGGGCGCTGCGCCTGTGGCGTTCTGCCGAGGGCGACAGAATGTAGCCGGGTCTCGACTTCAGGCAACGGGCTCCTCGTGGCAGAGTAAAGGAGCTCGGGCCAAAGTGAGCAACTGGGCTCCCCGGGCGCCGTGGGCTCTTGGTGGCGTCTGGGCCAGTGGCGATGTAGTCGAGCCGGTCTCGACTCGAGGCGCTGCGGCTCGTGCAGAGTGCAGAGCTCGCCAAAGTGAGGCAACCGGGCTCCCGGCGCCGCTGGGCTGTGGCGTTCGCCGAGCGAAGGGCGGCCTCGAGCCGGGTTCACTTTTGAGGCAGCTGCGGGCTCAGGCAGCAGTAGAGGAGCTCGTCGAAGTGAGCAACGGGGCTCCCGGCGCCAGGCCTCGTGGCGTGCCTGCCGAGCGCGATGTGCCTGAAATGGGTCTCGACTTCGAGGCAGCGTGGCCTACGCAGAGTGTAGGAGCTCGCCAAAGTGAGCAACCGTCCCGCGCTTGCGGGCCTTGGTGGCGTTCGCCGAAAGTGGCGATGTAGTCCGAAATGGTCCGACTCGAGGCGCCGTGGCCCGTGCGTATAGAGGAGCTCACAAAGTGAGCAGACACGCTTGCGCGTGGCTTTCGCAGCGAAGGGCTTTGGTGAACTGAACCGCCTCGCATGATTTTTGGTATGTGAAGAGCTTTGGTGAACTGAAACGCCTCGCATGTCCTCGAAAAGGGGGTGAACCGTCATTAATGTTGATTTATGGAAAATCCGAACGACACATGATTTTCGAGCCGCCTCGAATTCTCCTTATAAATGGTGGCTCTATTGCCTCCGTATCTTATGCTTTCGAGACTTCGCTTCACAAGGTGGATGAAGTTCACCGATGGATGCTCGACGTCGGCCTGCCTTTTTGCCGGAGTTCTCCGACGCCTTTCGATCACCCTTTCTCGGTCTTCTGCGTGTGGAGCTGCGGTTTTCCTGGGGCTTCCCTTTACGGAATCATGTTATTCCCTACTGGGCCGGGGGAGGTCCTAGGGTGGCGCATCTTTGCGCCGGCTCTCACTGCTTTTCTTTTACCTCTTCCTCCTCCTTTCTACCTTTCTTCCCTCTTTCTTTCTCCCCTTCTTTCTTCTTCCACGCCTTCCTCCTCGCTTTCTTTTTCCCTTTTTTCTGTCTTTCCTTTGTTCCATCTTTTTTTTCTCTTTCTTTTTTCCCTATCACACCCTCTTTTCTTTATTCTCGTCTTTCTCCTTTGTCTCCTCTTTTTTTTTTTTTTTTTTTCGCGCAATTACTCAGATCAGTGTTTTTCAAGATGTAATCAAGGACACCACTGATTGTAACCGAATATGATTCATTTGGAATAAAGAGGGACTTTTATTTTTATGAATTTTCTCATTGTGTATATTTCTTTATATATCCGGACTGTTTGAGATACTAAATTACCACAGCCCGACTGGCCAGAAGAATTGGGCTAAGGTTTGTCACAAACCTGCCTACCGGTAAAAATGCTTCAGGTGTCTGCTCCATGTATGTCAGAAGATTTTTCCTCCCTCCGCTTGGAGCTCATAATTGCATGGTCCGACGACCTAAGTTATTATGTAAGGACCTTCCCACAGCCTAGTTTCCCATGCTGCTGATTCTTCCTCGCCGCGTGTTTTTTAAGCACCAACCCCAGATGCAACTTCCGGGCTTGACTCTCCTATTGTAGTACCGGGCCGTCTTCCTTTGATACTGTCTCAGGCGCCGCTGTCTGCTCACGCTTTTTCATCCAGAGTTCCAAGTTCGACGCCAGGCCTCGTCATTTGTCTCTCCGACGCTAACCTCAACTCTGTGGAGATTTTATTCCAACTCGACAGGGATAGATCAAGCCGTACAAAGGCTAAAACTATCCCAGTTGTCGACTGTGTCGTCCCGTAGGCCCATAGTACCCTGGAGGTCATTCTACCCAACTTCCTTTAAGATCTTCTAGCTAGTCTTTAAGGCGCCTTTAAGGGTTCTCACGTGGCGACTTCAAATTGGTCCAGCTTGATTACGGTGTGCCGGGTGACGGTAATACTTTAATTCTAGCTCGGCACAAAATCCCAATTTGGTGTTGTCGAACCTGCTTTCCATTATCTGATACTAGGGCTCTTAGGATACCACCGAACCTCGCATATGATGGCTTCGCTGCCACAAAGTTGCTGCAGACTGCTCTAAATTCGCGGCTGCGCTCGCCCCGGCCCACTTGGTGAAATAATCTACTCGCGACGACAGGTGGCAATTTACATTGGCCCTTGCCATTGGCAAAGGCCCCCAATATGTCCAACCCCCACCGCCGGAAGTGGGCCAAGGGGGCCGGGTGGATTGACGTGCAGGGGCTCGACGGAGGCGTGATATTTCGCGTGTTCCCGCGTATTCCGCATCTGAACACCAGGCCTGCCGCATCTTAAGTATCGCAGCCAATAGCATCCCCAGCCTTAAAACTCTTCCCCGCTTAACGCCTGAGCCCATACGATTTCCGTGATATGCCTTCGTGTACTTCCCTTAAGACATACTCAAGGTCTTCTCCCGCTATGCATTTCGTGAAAGGTGTGAAGAATCCCCTGGCCAGGAAGGCTACCCTTGTGATTGGTAAACCCGAAGACCTTACTTACCCAGCCGCTTCTTCGTCAGTTCGTGGTTCCTCACATAATGGCGAATCCCAAATAGGGTCCATCTCAGCTTCGCACGGATCTCACTGGGCTACCACCATGTCAGGCGTCGATAGGGTTCTCGCCAGTATTCGACAGCGCCACCCACGGATCTTCTCGCGCGCCATGGCTAGTTTTGCCAAGGCGCGGCCGGTATTCTCGTTCTCGGGACGACTAATCTAACCAATACAAAACCTTTACAAATCACTGACCTGACATGTAACCATCGCCTCTGTACCTGCCTCGTATGTATCTTCGACCGCCCCGACCTCACCAGCCTGGGTCATCAGGGACCCTAGGGCCATTCACCTCACGAGTGGGCGAGGTTGAGGCCCCGCATGACGCTCCCCATACTCGGCCTCGTTGTTGGAAGCATGGAACCCAAACCCGAAAAGTGAGATTCAATGCCCATCCCTTCCCGAGGTGGAGGATTGCCTCGCCTCCGCTCCCGTGCGTTTCGAGGCTCCATCTACGTAGAGTTTCCATATGGGGAGGTGGCCTCTCATTCGTGGGCCTTCGCAAGCTCTATCGGAGCGAATTCCATGACGAAGTCGGCTAGGACCTGTCCCTTTATAGCGCTGGGCTTGCACTCGACGTCGAACTCGCTCGCTCTACGGCCCACTTCATCAACCTTCCTGAGACTTCCGGGTCAGTAATACCGCTTCATTGGGTACTTGGTCGACTTCTACTGCAGGAGCCCGGAAATAGGGACTAAGCTTCCGGCTGCAAATACCTGCTAGTATCAACTTTTCCCATTCTCGGGGTACCTCTCCTCCGCTCCTCCTCGCAAGGTTCCTCGACCGCAGCAGTAAACCGGTGCCGGACTCGCCTCGCTTCCGACGAGGATTGCACCGGCCAGAAGTCTGACACGGCAAGTACAAAGTGAGGAGTTCTCCTTCAATAGGACTTACTAGGATGGGAGGAGAACTTAAATATGTTTTTAATGCCGTAAATGTTTCTTCGCATTTTCGTCCTGATCTAAAGCGCTTCTTCAACTCTGGAAGAAAGTACCGGCATTCGTCACCGCCTCGATACGAAACGGCTTAAAGTCGCAACCCTTCCCGCCACCATTGACCTCCTTTTATTCCTCGGCTACGACGGACATGTCGAAAGTAATGCTTTTATTTTGGCCTCGATTCGCCTCACTCCCTGCGGGTTAACCCATGAAACTGTAATTTTTTCTACGACACACTAAGGCGCACTGGGTCGGTTCAACCATGTTATAATTCCCAGATCCGAATGCCTCGTAGACGGGTGATATGGAGATCGACTTAGTGACTTCACCAACATGCCGCCTATGTATACCTCCATCACAGACCAATCCGCCTTTGGAACATCCGCCCACTAGCCTCGGTAGTTGCTCCCCGTGATTCTGAAACCAAACGACATTACCCGACAACAAAGACCCCGGTGCCGTGACGAACAAAGTCTTTCCGGGTCACCGGTCCATGCGTTAACTGCTGTGTACCAAAACGCATCCATAAATCAGAAGTTCGTGGGCCCGCGTGGCGTCCACGATGAGATCGATTCTCTGGTAGAGGGAAGCCAGTTCTTCCTGGGCATGCTTGTTTATGCCGCTGAAGTCGATGCAGAGTCGCCATTTGCCATTAGCTTTCTTGACGAGTACAACGTTAGCTAGCCACCAGTGGTATTCCACCTTCTTATCGCCTCCGTCGGGAGGAGTCACTTCCTCGTTGATAGCTATTTCTTCCTGGGCGCGCGAAACTCCCGCTATTTGAACCTGTCAAGGACGCAGTTGGTGTTCAGCTTTAGTGGTGATTATTTAGGTCGATCCCATGTCTCCGCCAAGGCCCATAAAACGCCTTTATCCCGCCTCAAAACTCGAGTGAGGAGGCTTTCTGAGATCCTTTGGTAGTTTGGAGCCAATGTAGGCTAGATGTTCTGGTCATTATCCAAATACGGCACAGTTCTGGGTTCCTCCGAGGGCTTCGGCCGGTGAGCACCTCGGGCCGCTACATATCAAGCTCGCCATGCTCACGAGTCGACCGCTTTTTGTTTCATGGAGGCTGTGTAACACTCTCTGGCCACCCGCTGATTTCCTCGGACCTTCCCGACTCCATTCACTGTCGTGAATTTGATTATCATGTGATATAGCCGAGGGATGGCTGGCCATGCCAGAGAGGGCCCCATCAGCGCCAGATGATAGGTTTGATCGGCGTCATCTATATGAACCAGGTCGTCAACGTTGTCTCACAATAGTGGGCTCTCCGGTTGGCCCGCATCACGAATCTCAGTCCAATCCAGTACTTCCCAAAACCCACATGTGTCACGATCCGTATTTTCTCCACTATTCAACTGTCAAGGTCACGTATGATGATGCTTCCACCAACTCCATTATCAATTTAAACCGCGAGAACTGGTGTTGGTCACACCGCGCCATCATCAACGGTCGTCACGCTCACCCTCCGGATCCAGTCAGAACTCGATGGTAGAAGTATCACCACAGCCAACTATACACGCCGTGCTCCACACGTTCGCCATCTGCAACGCAGGGTGGGCTCTTCTGTTCTAAATCGGCCCTTCCTCCTCTGCAACTCCTCAGATTCATGATTTCTTCCAGGCTTTGTTGGTGCCTTAACAGCTAAAACACAGACGGCGCTGCCTTAAGTCAGGTCAAAGCTATGGTTCAGCCCCACTGGCCTGAGCCCCAGCTTGTTCCTCGAGATATGAAACGTCAAGATATCCAATATTCTATTTCTCTTCTGGGGTTGTATACAAGAAACCATGCGATGTCCATAGTCCCTTCACCAGAATACTGTGTTATCCTCGTCGCGCGGATCTCGATTTCATCTCGCGCCGCCATATCTCTGTGAATTGTCGCTGCACCTCACGACTGCAGATACCGAGCCTAGTGGAGGAAGCTGCCAGGACGGCAATGTCGCTGGCCCCGCTTGCGGTGGGCCCACGGCCTGGTGACCCGTCCAGGATCGTCTCGCTCCCGTACCCTGGGATTTCCCTCTCGTAGTTCCTGTCGCCGGGCCCGCCCCTTCGTCCCTGTCTCACGTCCTTTTCTTTGCGGGCGGAGGAGCCTCCCTTGATATGAGGCCCCGCCGCTTATGTACTTTTCCCGCTTTGGCGAGACCCTCACTATGCCAGCTCGAGGGTTCTTCGAGATGTAGAACATCAAGTCCCTTCTGATCAGTAGCCCAACCCCGCGATGAAAGCCACAGCGAATTTTTCAGTCGGGCCACGCCTATCTTCGGACTCGGCTGAATCTTGTACATATGATTCAAACTTTTCTCGATCCTGTTTGATGGTCAATGATGGTAGCTCTGCTTCACGTCCTAACTGATGAAGTGGGAGACTAACAACAATAGTTCCCCGAATGACGAGATAGATGAAGGGAATTTTTATTTAACCGTGCCAAAGCCGTCCCTGAGCTTAGTGGCGAAAGCCCTGCACGCGACAGTGGGTCCCGATACCCATGCAGCTCCATCCGATTTTGTGGTACGGTGGTGGATCGACTGATCGCTGATTCCATCGAATGTTTTACCGAGGCACCTACTACGGAAGGGAAAATGCAAAGACTGCTGTGAAGGGAGATTCCGCTTGCTGCACTGCTGCATAAGATCCCGGCTCGCCCCTTCACCACTTCCCTCACGCGGCTGAGCTCTTGTTGAAGGTTTTGAACCTCTGCTCCCACGACTATTCCCTTGCTTTTCTACCGAGGGTGATTTTGGGCGTCATTCACGAGTCGCTCCCGGGCATAGCTGCTCTCAATGTGCCAACTGAGCGGTCCAAGGCCCCCCCATTGACTAGACTTCGCTTCGCTTCGATGCTCGGGAATGTCGCGACCAAGTGGTTCTTCGCGGGGGAGGAGGTTATGGCCTTCCGGCTCGCCAGGTTCCCGCTGGCGGCGCCAGATTCCGCCAAGTAGCCGCTTCCAATTCTTCGACTGCACGCCGGTCGACAAGCGCGTCGTTTCCACTTTGCCAGACGGGCTTTGCATCGCTTCCAGCCCCAAGGGGTCTCGTCATATCACCCGTGGATTCCGTGGTCCCTCGTGGATTAGTGTTACTCCCGCGTGTTCCTTGTTTGATACCATCGAGAATCGAGAGGAATCGCTATGTTTGATGAAGGAATCGGCTGCTCCTGCGCATACCGCCAACCGACGATGCCTTTTCAACCTAATCGGGCTGGAGCGTGTCGGGATCATTGGGTCAATCGCACGAGGGGCCAACCAAGGATGCCTGACCGCTTACCGGGCAGATTACCGTAATGCTGGCTTATAGGATCCAGTGCGCCGCTCTCCCAAGAAGAAACCGTGGCAAAAGAAGGCCCATGAGGGTTTCCCGGGCCGCCTCCGATGCCTAAGTCGATACTTTTCTCGTAAAAGAGAGGACGCGCAGACGCTGCAAGATCGGCCGCATCTTTAAATATTGAGCGGCCTTTGTATTTGTAATGGATATTCATCCAATTTACTAACATTAGGGCTCTTCCCTTTCGAGGATAGGTTTCCTCATGTAGTCGCCTTAGATTTAGCAATGGATTGGGGTCAAATGAGTTTATCGGAGTAATCCTCTTCCTTGTATCAAAGTATCCAACCAACGCCCTCTCGTCTTTTCCTTCCCTTTATAATAGACTCACTCACTTGAATACGAAGGCCTTTTGAGTAATATTCTATTTTCTGTTATTTGTAAAGATATTTGCTTGACCTGGGCCATGTATTTCGCCCTTCCCCTACTCTTCCAAATCCACGTTTCTGCCTAACGAATCGCCTTGTCTGGCCGTTATGAAGGACATGGACGTGGCACCTGGCCCTTCACCGCTCTTTCAGTCAAGGAACAAAATGCTCCTCGGCCCGCCAGATCCCTATTTAATGATATATATATATATATATATATATATATATATATATATATATATATATATATATATATATATATATATATATATATTTTTTACATTATAACTTATAATATTTTTAAATCAAATATTAATTTCGGTGTATGAAAAGAAATAAATAACCATTTAAAATTTAAAATTATAATATGCAATATTTTGTAACTCCTTATTATCTACATAATATTTATAATAATAATCTAAAACAAATAAATAATATCTCTTTTAATATAATAATATTCTAATAATATGTTAAATATAATACATTTAATTTTAATAATTACTAATCCATTTGATTTTAATTCTACCTTAATTAAGTATATGAATAATTTCTCTTCATCTATATAATTAAAATATGAAAAAATTTAATCGAATCGATATTTTTGTAAAAATATCCACCGATATTTTACCGATATTTCCAATATTTCCATAAAATCCAATTACCGATATATCCATGTTTACTAATATTTTGATCCTTGATAAGTACTAGATTTTCTTAAGTTTTCGAGGATTTTATAATAAAGAAAAATCGAAACTTTTGAATCATGTGCTACTCCAGAGATTCCAATTTGTACTCAAGGATAATATATTGATATAAAAACATACCATAAACTTTTAAATATACAATTTGAATAAATAACTTTATATAATAAATCATTTTTTATAAATTGAATAAGTCTACCTTCTCAGCTTGACTCTTTGATGCTTCATATTAACCTGATGAATACACTCAAAAAGCAAGCATCTGTTTTGAATTGTTTTTTAAACTCGAAAATAAGTTTCGGAAGTATTTTGACAAAATTAATTTTTTGATTAGTTGTTTTGAAAATATAATTGTTTTAAAAAACATATTTTAAGTGATTTAAAAATAATTATATAAATACAAAAATTGATTGAAAATAAAACACTATATATTAACATTAATTTTAAAAACTATTTAAAATTTTGCTTGTTTTTTTCGAAAAATGGTTAGAAAATATAAGAAGAAGAAAATAAAAACTTAAATATGACATATTATTATTATTTTTATCTTTCATATTTACTATTTTAATACTCATCAATAGATTAAATAATTTTAAATTATAAGCTTAAGTAATTTGATTTATTTGTTTAGACTCTTTTAAGTAATTTTATTTATATTTTAATTTTTTAAAATTTTTTATTAGACAATCAAATATAAAAAAAATTATTTTACTCAATATTTTTTTCTTTCTTTGATCCTTCTTTAGGAACGGAATACACCGCCGGCTCCTTTTCATAAACAATTCTTAGTTGCTTTTTTTTTTTTAACTTCTATTCATTTTCCATTAGGATGTTTTAAGATTCTACTTCTGTAGACTCAGTTTGAACCTGTTCACGCAAGGCAATCAAACTAAGGAGATATACCCAGTGGGGACAAATATCCCAATGACTTTTTTTTTTTGAAAAAAAAAATCCCTTTGTAACTAAAATAATTTGAATTAAATTCTACCTTTTGCCCCCGCTTAACTCTATAAGGATTAAATCATTCAATTGAGATCTTGAATCCTAGGTTTGTCATTGTGTGCACCCCATCCTCTCTTTTACCACTTAAACCAAAACTTTAGGGCAAAACAATTCTTAAGTTAAAAACATTTCTTAGAATACTTCTAAAATAAGCTAGTTATAAAAACTCGAGTTTATGATCAAAGAGTAACATTGATTTTATCTCTTGAAATCTGTGTTTTCTTAAATAAAATTTTAATCTACATATATCTCAAGAGATAAAATTATCATCTAAAGGTATAAAACTCATTCTCATATAAGAACGAACTTTTTATAGATGAATTATTCTAAAATATATTATTAATTAATTTATGCTCCCTAAGCCCAAAACACATATCTCAAAAGATAAAATCATCATTTAACGGTATAAAACCCGTTCTCATATCAGAACGAGCTTTTTATAGCTGAACCATTCTAAACTATATTATTAATTAATTTATGCTCCCTAAACCCAAAACACATATATCAATAGATAAAATCATTATTTAGCCCAGAAACTCGTCATATAATGGCAATTTTATTTTATAGCTAAATCATTCTAAAATATACTAATAATTAGTTTTATGCTCCCAAGCCCTGGATTCATAAATTCTGGCTACAATAACTAAATAAAAGAAAAATAAAAAAAATAAATGAAAGAAGTCTGGTGAGCCTCCATACTTGAAACAGGCATAAGCATCTACAGCTTTTGCTTTTCAACTTTTTTGTCTTTGTTCCAGCCTCAAACCCCTTTTCTGGTGAAAATTTGAAATTTCGTTTCAATTCAAGGAAGAAAGAGCATCTTGGCAGCCCAATTTTTCAATCAAGGTTTGATCCACGTCCTAGTCACGTGGAGGGTAATTAATGTTAAATTATTTTTGTAAAATCAAGCAGATTATCAATAATCAATGCAAAGTTTCACTCAATAAATATATTATAAATAATAACTTTATTGAAACAATGAAACATATCAATTCGTATTTGGTAGAAAATATACCTGACATAGATTCAAAATTGTTAGTTGTCATTAGTTTCCAAAATTTGTAAGAGATGAAATCAAATAAAGACTAGGGTTAAAGATAGTTCTTTCATTCTCTTCAAAGTATGTTCTACCAAACCTTATGTGTGGTGCTTAAACTCTATTTACTTGTATATAAGGCAAGCAACAGTTTTAGTCCAATGGCTTACCAAATCAAAGGAGAAGATAAAACTATGGGTTCATAGCTACTATCATTAAATCATTCTATGTATGACCCATAATTAACATGCACAATTATATAATTAAATTTGTATATGGATTAGCGCTGTTTTTTATAATTAATATAAATTAATCTAACATTCTACTTGGACGACATGATCATAACTTAAATGTTTTCACAATAAATTTACATAGTCATAATCAATTATATACAATTACTACACTTTGAGAGGGATGCTTAAATCATACATAATCGTGCACTCATTAATCAAAATTATACCAACGCTTCAACAAGATACTTAGATAACATAACCAATCATATATACACTAATAATAATTAAGATATATAATCATACATAATTAGACACTACTAATCTAGAAGCATTACAATTGACAAGAGTATTGATTCAATAGAAAGAAAGAAAAAAATTGTTCTATCATTCATCTGGTCAAAATGACACAAAATTATGAGATAATGACAAACGTCAAATGTGTATGTAATAACGAAAAAACATGAACTTTCCTTACAAAATACATGAAGAGGCAAAACTTCCATTAAAACAAAGAGTCTAGGCTCTTAACAATCCCATGCGGGTGACATGTTCTTGAAACACATAGATAGGTAAGCTTTTAGTTAGTGGGCTGCCAACATGTTAATCGTAGGCGTGTGCTCAACTGAAATGAGAGACTCTGCAACTCTCTCTTTAACAAAAAAAAGAACTTCTCATCAATGTGCTTGGAGCAAGAAGTGCTCCTAGTGTTCTTAGAGAAAGATACAACAATGGAATTATCACATAACAAATTCAGCGATCTAGAAATGAAGTGAACAACCTCCAAAGCTGAAATGAAGTTCCGCAACCATATTGCATGACAAGTAGCCTCATAACACGCCACATACTCTACCTTTATAGTAGAAGAAGTTGTAAGTGTCTACTTGACACTTTTCCACGAAACAACTCCTTCAACCATCATAAAGATATCACAAAAAGTGGACTTTTTACCATCTACGCAGCTTGCATAATCAGAATCACTAAAACCAACTACCTTAAGAATGTCGATACGGCGACATACAACATGAGATCCTTTGGTACCCGGCTACCTCAAACTTTCTAAATTCGCCTGGCTTTGACCAGATCACTCGTGTACCTACCAAAGACTCCTCGACAACAAAAGCAAAGATCAGAAGTGCATACTTGAGCATACATCAGATTAGGGATTGCTTTCATCTGATATCTCTTAATATCATTTTGAGGACATTGCCCTTTGGAAAATCTATCAACCTTTACAATTGGTGCCTTACCAGAATAACATGATTGCATATTGAACCTTTTCAGAATGCGTTCAATATATGTCTCATGGAGACAATCTCGCATCGCCACTAGGTCTATCGCAGCATTCATGCCCAAGACATAAGATGCTTCCCTAAGATCCTTCATATTAAAATGGCTAAATAATATCTCAAGCGATCTCAACCAATTGTGTCAGTATCATCACATGCAAAGAAAATATCGGTTTAACATAGTAAAACCAAAATATGTATTTGCTCTCACTGACCTTCATATATATGCATTGATCGACGATGTTCTCCTTAAAACCATTAGCGGGGACAACTTCATCAAATTTGAGATACCATTACCTAGAAGCATGCTTTAAACCATAAATGGTTTTATGTGTTTCTTACCAACTTCCTGAAAACCAATAGGTTGAGACATGTAAACATCCTCAACTAAAGCTCCCCATTCAAGAAAGTTATCCTCACATCCATCCGATGCAACTCTAAATCAAAATGAGTCACTATAGCCATAATAATGCGTATAGATTCTTTAGTGGACATGGGAGAGAAGGTTTCCTTAAAATTGATACCTTCTCGTTGACTATAACCCTTAGACACTAATCTTGCTTTATATCTCTCTAACTGTCCCTTGGCATCGTGCTTGGTCTTGAACACCCATTTGCACCCAATAGGTATGCAAAACCATATGGAAAATCAACCAAGCTTCACACTTTATTTTGTGACGTGCAAGTCATCTCATCTTTCATTGCATCGATTCAAAAGTTGGATTGAGAACTAACAATCCTCTTGTAAGTAGACAATATAGTCCTCTGAAATTGTAGGCCTACTCGCCCTCTCTAACCTTCTCAAGGGTATATCCATGACTACATTTGGGGCTACTGGATCTACATCCTCAATTGGTTCATCATCAGTAGTGGCTATTGGATGTTGGTCAACAACAGGGCTATAGATCGGAGAGGAAGCAATAGGCACAAGAATAAAAACTAGGTGTTCTTTGAACACAATTTCTCTTGGCCCTTAGCTTGTACCCATATCATCCTCAAAATAGATATTCTCGCTTGGAACATGACCCGCCTCAGGCCAAAGAGTAGGAAGACTTTCATTCAATCTCAAATGCTTCGTGCTACTAACAATATTAACAATAAGAGTAGCGTAAAAATGTAAGGCAAAGAAGATAATTTAATATGTAAAAGATTCCCACAAAGTACTCCAGTGCCAATCAATAGTGAATTTCGGTACAATTTAACTTTTCCAGTTCCAAAAAGAAAATTATATCCAAGTCTATCCAAAATAGGTACTTATATCAAATTTCTCCTGATCGAGGGTTTGTACACCACATCCTGCAATTCCAAAAAAATTATTGTACTAAGTTGAAATCTAACAACTCTTAAAATCAACTTCGACTTTTTATACCATCCCATGTACACATACGCTCCAAACTAGTTGTCGACTTCTTGCTTATCACCACTTGCAGCACAGAATTGTTGTAATGCAATTTGGTGAAAATTACTATCTACCCACCAAGTATCAGATGACACATCAATGACATTCGATTCAAAACAAACATTCATCCAATGATTATCTGATAACTCATTTTTCTCATTCTATGAAAACTTTGTATATTTCTTACTAATAGCATCCAAGAACTCTTTTGCATTCTCAATCTTGGGAATTCTTGCATAAATGGAATCCTCAATATGATTCTCCATGATCATCAAACAACAACTATTGGAATACTCCCAATCCTCATAGAACTTTTTCTCACTTGCAGAACTCTTAACAATGGGTTTTGGAGGAGTTTCAACTTTTAAGGCCAAGTTCAATTTCATAATTGTCAAATTAATCATGAGAGATTCAAACTCATCGCTTGTATCAGACCCATTAAGTTTTGGCGACGGCAGAGAATCGGCGAAGTTCTCAGTGCCTCAAGACAAACAAGTTATAACAATGTCAAAAATACATGTAAAACAAAGACATAAAAATTGCTCCATTATTCGGCTTACCAAATGACCCACAAAAGTGATCACCAAATGCTAGAGTCTATAAAATACAAAAAGACTTATACACAGGTAAGAGCAATTCACCAGTTGTTACAACCAAATGCGTCAATTTCCCACCGATATGATAGTAAAATTGCGCGGTTCATGACACTTAGTAAAATCTTTCACCAAACTAGCATCTTACCAACAATCAAGTCATCGAAAAGACAACTTTACTTATTCGTATGGATCTTAGCTTAAATCGACGCCCAACACGTGAGAATTGTGCCGCGATCAATTTAAAATATCCGAGATACTTAGACCCATGAGAGACAAGTTCATAAATATTCAATATTTCTCAATTTTAACTAAGTAGAAGAAAATAATTTTATTCATAATATTATGCTATAAATAATCTCAAATAACATAAAAATAAATTGTAAAAGCTATATGTGAAAATAAATAGTTAAATTATTGTAAAGTTGGGTAAAACAAAAAACCAATTCTACGAAAAAACAAATTTAATTCTTAATAGGGTAAAAATTTGAAATGTTGATCTAAACACGAGCTACTGCTGGTAATCAGTAGGTTGCATTATTTATTTTATGGCAAATAATATCTCAAACACAAAACATGGTCTTGGTCAAATTAATATTTATTAATTATCTACTTTAATCCTCTTGTCTTGTCTGGATGTACACCGTCTAGAAGGTCCAACGCGAGATATACATGGATCTCATCCAACAATTTGAAAGTAACCTAAAGGCAACCCTTTTCCTTTATATTATTATTTATTGAAACAGTAGGCTATTATGTCACTTTAATATGTTAAGTAATGAATTCAAGACACGGCTCCCATATCTCATAACCCGTATCAAAATTGCCAATGTGATTTCCAAGAAATGACTTAAAGTAAAAGTAGGATAATAGTAAATAAATCAAGATAATAATAATAGAACGAGATATGTTTCGCAGCTTGCCATATACGAAATATCTTTTTTTTTTTTCATGATTGAAAACGAGAACGAATGAATGCAGAAAATAAAACCTAGAAAATGTAGGAAAATAAAAAATTCCATAAATACGGAAAATCAAAATTTGAAAGCTTCAATGCCAAGAAAAACAGCTTTGATATCAATTATTAAATTTTTTTTGTAAAATCAAAAGTATTTATTGATCTAATCAAAATATCCAATAAATAAATTATAAAATAATAACTTTATTTGAACAATGGTGTGCTAATATCAATTCTAACTCTTGGCAGAAAAATATACCCGACATGGATCCGCATCAAGGGCTACTTATTACTTCCTCCCAATCCGCAAACGATCAAATCAGTTAAAAGCTAAATGAAGATAATTTTTTCATTTTCCCAAAATGTGTTGTTATACCAAACCTTTATAAAAATTTGAGAGTTCTATTTACTTATATATATAAAGCATAATGGAACAATTGGGATTAGTCAATCATGGGAGAAGTTATAACCATGGCCCATAGCTAATTAATATTAAATCATCCCATAAATGACCCATAATTAACATGTATAATTATACAATTAAAATTGTAATATGATTATTTTTAGTCAATAATTAATAAATTAATCTAACAATTATACAATGAATATTTTATAAATTTTGTTGTTTATAAAAGAACAATAATTTATAAATAAATTAAAAAAAAAGTCTAGATATCATAAAAACAAGATAGCTTAATCTTAATCAGCTGAATTTAATGTTATGCAATAAAAGACCTATTTATGAAGAACGATTTTTTTAATCATTATTATTAAATAATATTTGAAAGAACAAAGGAAATTCCACTAACTTTTGAAAACTTTTGGTAAAACAAATGGAAATTCCAAATTAATTTGGTGAGCATAAATATGGTAAGGAAAAAAAATGTAAACTCATTTTACAGTTGTTCGATACACCCTTATTTATGTCCACTTTTCCTCAATTTTCAATGCGGAGAGAGTTCCATTAAATCCAAACTCTAAACCAAGTTTTCTTCTTTATACCCTTAGATTTTAGGCTCCAATAAACACCTTATAAATCTCTTCAAGTAATCACATCTTGAAACTTTCACTTTTGATCACAAAATTCATTCTTACTAGATCAAAGAATGATCAATTACAAATCAAACTAGAATGAAGACAAATATGCACTTGACTAGGTATGCAATTGAAGTAAAGATGTACCAAGAAAATGATTGATAGTTAATGAGGAAGAGATTCGGTAGTTTTTGCTTTAATGCAACGAAAATCATAACAATAAATGAACCCTAATCTTCAATTTATACAAGAAGAGTCTCAAGCAACCAAAATGCCTCAAAGACAACTTATGACCAAGGATGGAAATATGGATTTCGACAGATATATCAGATATATCAAAGATATTGTGACGCCCAAAATCCTTGGGTTCCGTTGACAACCCGTCAACCCGCGGAAGGTTCATGGATGTCGGGTAACCCGACACCACATCATTGAGTCCCCTTTTTCTAGGACTCAAGATTTAACGAAAATCGGGCATAGTCTTCTTTGTGTGGGGAGCTCTACCCAAAGTACAACATGTGCAATTACATGGCAACATGACCCAATTTTATACAACAACTTCGCTGGTTTCACATACGAGTAAAAATGGTAACGTAAGGCCCATTTACCCATACTCAAACATATAAGCACATGATTATTAAAACTATAGTCCATAAGAATTTAAATTATGTCACTCTTATACAAAACATATATCAAAATTAAGCATTCTAGTACATGTTTTACAAAATATAAATCAAAGCCACAATCCGGCTTCCTTCTCAATATCGGCCTCTAGTGAGCGTTGTCTCTCTGCACATTCCCTGTACCTAAAAAAGGGGTCCCACGACGAGGTAAGCAATGCCCAGTAGAGTAAACTTCTATAGAGGCTACTCCTCACTTAAGTGCATATGCAATGGTCATGTCACCAAAGAAAGAAGCACATTCCAATCAAGATAATGCAAACCTAGAAAGGAATTCTACATGCCATGAATGAAATGGGACCCACCATGTCCCATGTACCGAGTCCTCATCGACTTCCTCACACATGCAACGCCAAGTGTGAACAACCAGTCATTGGTGTCTCACCTAAGGACTTGACCCATTAGACCGACCTCCAATACTCATTTGAATTTAATCAAATTCCGTGTGTTTATTTATGGGCTACGTCATTTTTCGGGGTCTCAACGCAGGATCGTCGTACGCCTTCCGACATTTTTACGGACTTTCACCGCCGGTGATCATGTCTAACCGCATGTACCTGGGGTCTTCACCCTAGGGGGTCTGGATCTACCCTATCTGCTACGCCGCCTAATACACACACACACACACATACATATATATATATATATATATATATATATATATATATATATATATATATATATATATATATATATATTTTTTTTTTTTTCTTATTTTTTTCATTTTATATCACCGTGAGTCTCAATTTACTGTCAGTCTCTGCTTTTTGGCTTCTCCACACATTCACCAATAATGGTGAATTAACCATTTCTATGCTCCCACACCCAATATGCTGATGTCCTTGTGCATATGCAATGCTAATGTCATTGCAATTTCTCATGTTACATGTATGATGCACACTACATGAATCATTCTCATCAGTTGTACTTCATCTCAATTACCATGCAAACAGATATCGTAAGCATATAAGTTCCATATTTTCATGCCAATATATATATATAAATATCGTATCAAGCATATTAGCCTCCATCAATCCATGACTAAACAAGTAATGTCATACATCCTTCCATAGGCTAACTCATGGCAATTCCTACCCAATACAATAGCCTACAACATGCCATGCAATGGTCATGTCAAAACCTGGCTATTCACATCGACACAACCAAGTAACTTGCACACTTTATGCAAAACATAGATTTCAACAAAGTTATTATCACCCACTATCCTCCACAGGCCTATGGTTGGAATCTTGACTCAATGGGCTTGCCATAGTGTCCAAGAACACCTGAAGCAAAGTTCAGACGAAGAAGTTATGGTCGTCCGTAGTTGGAAGCCTCACATGAATAGGCAGACCCAACCGGATAAACTTTCACCTAACTGGACAGACCCAGCCGGACAAACCTAGCCAGACAAACCCAGCCGGACAATCCTGGCCAAACAAACCTAACTGGACAAACCTGGCCGAACAAACCTGGTCAGACAAACTTGGCCGGGCAAACCTGGCCGGACAAACTTTCCACTTAGGCCATTCCGGGTAAACAGACCATAACTTGGGCTATAGAGTTCCGATTTGAGTATTTCAAAAGCCTAACATCAAGTTCACTAATGTGGCTACAATTTACCTGAAGGACACTCGGAAAAATTACCTTCGTTTCCCACTCGAAAATAGTCCTAAAGTCCGGCTAATGCGTAGGATCAAAATAGGGCATCTTCCCATGGTTCAAAATGCAACCAAACATCCCCCTTAGGGCAAGACACAACCACACAACCCTTAAGATAGAAAATAACCAAAGTATGAAAAGACCTACCTCTTGAAGAGTAGCAGTTGCTCTAGGAAGTCCCGTGGACACTTCCTAAACCCGAAACCCTTGATTTCCATAACTCTTCACTAACCTTCTGGCGAAATTCGCTTGGTAATTGAACACGAAATTTTCGGCCTAGCAGATTATCTTTACTTCGCCCGACGAAACCGACCTTATCGATTCTCCGTACCGTAGAGAGGAGTTGAGCTTCATCTTTCTTCTTCTTCTTTCTTTTCTTTTCCTCTTTCTTCTCTCCTCCCCCACTCGAATTTGTTTGGTCCAAAGTCAAGCTGGAGGCCCCCATCTGCTACATGTCACCTCCTCCCATTGCCCCTTAGATTTCCTTATCCTCTTATCCATAACTTTTGGATTTCCTATCAAGTGGTGACATGTCACACATGGCCCCACTCGGGTCTCTTTGCTCGACTTGCCCTCCATTCGACATGACTCGCAGCCACTTAACACGCGCTTCGAAAAACGCGAAATTTAACTGCTCTCAGAATTCAACGAAATTCAACGTGATAGCTAGATTTCGCAAGACGATTCCAACGGTGAAGTCCATTTTGTCATCCGAGATCTAGAAAATTTTCAGATTTTTCCACTGAAATTACCGTTTTACCCTTTCTCAGAAAATTAGATTTTCTCGGTTTTACGATATATCTACGATATTTTTACATGAATATTGATATATCGTAAATTAACAAAAATACTTTGAAATTCAAGGAAATGCTTTCTAAAAGTGTAAAAATGACATTAATAATCAAATATATAAATTGAAATTACATTACAATAAGCTTTAAATCAAAATGAAAGATCGATGCGCTCCATCAGTAAAATTTCCGATGTAAGTGATCCCATCTGATAAAGCACAATACTATACTCAAGACACGATGTTCGATACATATTGGTTATGTGGATCTAACATACCATGGCATAAATGTCTTGATTTGTATCCACAACTTCTCGATGGATTGTGAAATCAGGTACTCATCAACACGCCGTTTCAAATATTAACTAACATTTATTAATATATTATTAATGAAATGTTAATTTATTAATATATTATTACTAAATTAACTAATTTAAAATATGAAAGTATCATATAAACTATCACAAAGAAAAAAAAATTGAGTGAAATGAAGATTGGATATGGGTAGAGAGAATTTGTGATCAAATAGAATGATTTTAGAGGTATTTATAGATTTTTTTTTGGGTCAAAATAGTCGTTGACTGGTCAAAAAATCTTTGTAATTTAATTATAGCCGTTGGATTTTATTTTTATGCAAATATGACCATTATATTTTCTTTAAACTGTTTGAATCAATCCATAACCGTTGGATCAAGTCAAAATATAAAATCTGAATGTTTGGATATATCTCCGATATATCCCGATATGTCGTCGATATATCTTCGATGTATCCCGATATATCTCCGATATTTTACCGAAAAATTAAACTATCCACATGTCATGTAATCTAATATTTCACGTATAGAACGTCCGTGTCAGATATATCGACGATATATCGTCGATATATCGTCGATAGTACTGATTTTTTTGATGATTTTTCCCTCAAACAATTATCGATTGCCAATATCGCGTCGAACATTACCGATATCCAATATATCGACCGATATATCGGATATTTTTAACCCTGCTTATGACCATGTGTGTGTTTGAATGACTAGTCGTTGAAGTATTTAATGTTCTATAGATGACTATTACATCTTTCAAACGACTACTATTACTCATTCGGATGACCTTTCACCTTTGTCCAAAGGGGAAAGCTCTTTGAATCCCTTACAGTTTATTATCGGATGTCGTCCAAGCGACCAAAATACCTTGTTTAGACAACCAAGCCTTTTGACCTTAGAAGGACCTCGTTCGGATAACATCATGCTTCTCTAGATGGTCCCTCCAAAGGTGATCTCCATTCCTTTTTCAACTCAAATCAATTTCAAAATTTATATATCTCTTTCAAACATATTTTAGACTCCAAATGCTAAAGGCTTATACTCAACCCTCGGTTTTAAAAGACTTTATGCAATTGAACATAAGCACTAAGTAAAAATGATGATGCATGAATGAAAATGTACCCTAAACTTAAAGAGTCTTCTTTCGATGCATGAGCTTGAATGCCCGATTTCTTGTCTTCTTGGGCTTGGATTCTTCTATTTCTTGAATGAGTGATATCAACTTTGAAGTGTATAATCAAATGACGCAGGTCACTTATTTGAAATAAACCATTAGTTGCTAAATACTTTGATTTATTATGATCAAAACCTCAATTAGAAGGTATCATTGATTCAACAATATTGATATCAAATAATAAAGTATCAAATTTTGACTAATCAAAATTACCAAATAACATTGGATAATCAAATTTGGGGAATTCTTTTTCAAAATTAACCAAATAATTTTAATTGATTAAATTTTAAAAATACAATATTAAATAATAAAAAATGCAACAAGGACTCAAGGAGTATAATTTCCTACTCAACATTTTTTGCGAAATAAATAAATCATAATTAACTTAATAATATTAAATAATAAAAAATAACCATTTTTAATTAATTTTTAAAAGTTTATTATATAAACTAATCTTTATTCCAATATTTTTCATCACCCGCCTAAAAAACCAATATTTGCTAACACCAATTATTTTTTGTGCCCCTAAATTTGAAACAGTTCATAGGTTTTGGTTATGTTTGGTTCCTATAAAAAAAATTGATATGTGATATGTAGAGGAAAAAACATCGAAAATGTGACGAAAAAATATATAAGTGTTGTAAATGAAAGGTTTCATGTGGTGAAAGACCATATTGATTATGTACCTATGAAGCCTTTAAGAGACTTCATTCATGCACTTTATGACTTCATTCATGTGAACTTTGATTAGAGAAGCCTATGTGGTTCCCACCTTTTGCATTCAAGCCATCCCGAGATAATAAGACTTCTCTCCATCTAGCTCTCTTCCCCTCTTCTTTTCATTTGTTCTCTTTCATACAAAGAGTGAAAATATATTTACATTGGTTTCACATTTTATAGCACTTTATAACATTACCAATACGAGCTTGCTCTCAAGGTAATTTCCTAACCCTAGCTTAAGAAGTTATTTCCTGACAGTATATCTATAGTTATATTTGGTTTTGATTTTAACCAAAAGCTATACCGCTTATTTGTCAAAACCGATCATAATATATTATTATCAAAAGTTTGTTAACAATGTCAAATCTCACTAAACTTGAGTTTTTGGCACTTGACATTACCGGAAAGAATTATCTATCTTGGACTCTCAATTATGAGATACATCTTGATGCAATGAATCTTGGAGTTGCCATTAAAGAAGGAAATCAAGCATCCCTGAAGGATCATGCAAAAGCGTTAATTTTACTTCAACATCACCTCCATGAGGATTTAAAAAATGAATACCTTATAGTAAAGGACCCGCTCACTCTATGGAATGAGTTGAAAGAGATATATGACCACCAAAAAACTGTGATTCTCCCAAAAGCTTGATATGACTAGAAGCACCTGAGGTTGCAAGATTTTAAAACAGTCAGTGAATATAAATCTGCATTATTTAAAGTCAACTCCTAGTTGAAGTTGTGTGGAGAGAAAGTCACAAAAGAAGACATGCTAAAAAAAGCGTTCACCACATTTCATACTCGAACGGCCCTGCCAAAATTGTAGTATCAAGAGCAAGAGATTTTAAGAAATATTCAATTGATATCATGTCTTCTTTTTGTTGTCGAGCAAAATAATGAGCTTTCATGAGAAATCACTAGTCCCGTCCCATCACACTTCGCCTCTAGGAACATGCTACATTATGCATGCTACAAACTTAGTTCCCGATTTAACCAACAACTTCTTACCATGAATTCTCTAGTCCACTGTAACTTGTACTAGGCAAACAACCAAATATTCTCATTTACGAATCTTTGGTTGTATAGTTTATGTACCAATTACACCTACACAACACACTAAAATGGGTCCCCAACGAAGATGACATAGGATTTATGTGTTTTGATTCTATCTTATCATAAGATATCTTCGAACTCCTTAATGCAAGAGATGTTTTTACAACCTACTTTGCAAATTGTCATTTTAATGAGAGTCCACCATTAGGAGAAGAAAAACGGTTCCATAAGAACGACGAGAAATTACTTGGAATGCATCTATAATGTCTCATTTTGATCCTCATACAAATCAATGTGAACTGGAAGTTCAAAGGATCATTAGTTTGCAAAATCTAGCAAATCAATTACTAGATGCTTTTATTGACAAAGAAAGTGACAAAGTCACATATCTCGATTGCGAATGCTCCAGCACAGATTGATGTACCTGAAGAATAATTAGCAAACGAGTCTAAAATAAGCTTGAAGCGTGGGAGACCTAATGGCTCAAAAGATATAACTCCCTAGAAGAGGAGAATACAAATGAGAATTGATACCCCTGTGTTATACACACGATAAAACAAAAGCGCCCCAGAGAGTGTGATTTATAAAATAAAAAGCCCTCGAAGAGGTATATGGTGAACAAGGGGCCCTGTAGAAAGAGACAATCAAGAAACCCCTAAAGAGGTTTGAAATAAAGAGGTCACTTTGAAGAGGCACAAGTACTGAAATTGGCCATGAGATCTCAATAAATTATGCCTCAATAGAGAAAAAATATGATCAAATAAAGTTGTTATCACACATTTTTTGCTTTCCAAGTGGCTTTAGATACATAAGAAATGATGAAGATCCCCAAACCACAAAATGTGGAAGAATGTCAAATAGAAACATTGGCCAAAATGAGCAAAGTGCAGTGCACTAAAACTCATTAATGAACTAGATGTTTTTTCGATGATGTAGTCCAAACACCTAAAGGTGTAAAGACTGTTGGGTATAAATGGGTATTTGTACGAAAGCGCAATGAAAAGAATGAGATCATAAGATATAAAGCGTGATTAGTAGCACGAGGTTTCTCGCAGAGACTTAGTATTGACTACAAGGAAACATATTCTCCTGTCAGGGACGCAATTACTTTTCATTTTTTAATAAGCTTAGCAGTCTCTGAATGACTAGATATGCGTCTCATGGATGTCATCATAGCTTATCTATATGGATCCATAGATAATGACATATACAAGAAAATCCCTAAAGGATTTAGATTGCCTGAAGAAAATAATACAAAGTCTTGTAGTATGTGTTCAATCAAATTACAACGATCTCTATAGCTAGATCAGTGTTAATCCAACATGTTGTACAATCACCCAGCGAGTATTTATTGAAAGAAGGGCGTAAACAACCCTATATGCCCATGTATCTTTATCAAGAACCCAAACTATATTTGCAATTATTGCAAAAAGTGTCGATGATTTTAAATCTGGTCGGGACTCTTGAAGAGCTCACAAAAACATAAAACATATGAAAAATGAACTGAAATGAAAGATCTTGGGAGAACAAAACTGGTCTCGGCCTGCAAATCAAGCATTTCCCTAATGGAGTTTTGGTTTACCAATCGACATATGCTAAGAAAATTTTAAAGTGATTTTATATGGATAAAGCACACCCTTTAAGTTTTCCAATTGCTGTCTGTTCACTTGATGTGAAAATGACTTATTTCGTCCTTGGAAAAAGGTGAAGAATTACTTGGTCCTAAAGTACCATATCTTAGTGTCATTGGTGCACTTATGTATCTTGCTAACTGTGCTCGCCCAGATATTGCTTTCTCTTTCAATTTATTAGCTAGGTATAGTTCTGCTTCAACCCAAAGACATTGGAATGGTATCAAGCATATATTGTGCTACCTCCAAGGAACGATTGATATGCGTTTATTTTACTCAAATGAATCAAAAACAACAACATTGATAGCAAAGTGATTGTGACCGACCCGAGATACTCCCCCGTGATTTCCCGAAAGTGGTCCTCCGCCAGCGAAGTCCCATCAGACAACCTTGTGGAATATCCGATGGAACCTCCTACATTAAGAAAAGAATGTAAACACATGCATTAATATAATACCTCAAATATATATAAAGATCCACAACCGACCTATCTTATCAGAGGGTCATAAATCCACAAATACACATACAAAGACTCATAACAGTTCAATATTAAGACTGAGCATTCTAAGAGTGTTTGTGAATTTAGGGACACAAATGAAAAATAAATGTTATGCCCCGTCCCGAGAGGGTGTGTCACCAGATGTGTAACCGCAGGCATCTGAAAGCCTTTAATTAATTTTAGTGCCATAATAGAATTTTTTTGAAAGTTGTTTTATGGGTGAAATTATAAAGTTTTCAAAGAATTGTGGCACTTTTGCAATTAAGGAAAGTGGATGGGTGAAATTCCAATTAATGGAAGTTTAAATAGTAAAATAATAATAATAAATTGTCAAAATAGTTCAAGGGAAGTCTCAAAATTCCTCTAGATCTTGATGATGAAACGGACTACGCTGCTAAGTTCCTCTCAAGAATCTAGTGACCTAGAAAAGTCGCACCCTGGCATCTGGAATATTTACTAATTTCAGCAACCAATGCAGAGTGAAACCCGAAACTCTTGAAAAATTTCGAAATGGTGTCATTTAAAGAATATTCAATTAGGATAAATGAAATTGAAACCGTGACAAAATTATTTGTCTTGGGGCTTAAACGAACCAAGAAGTGGAATAAAAAGGGACATGTGGGTCCCACTGGAAAAAAAAAGATGAAAAGCAAAATGAGAAGATTCGACAAAGGAGAGCATCTAGAGATGGAGCAGAGAGGGACACTCATTTTTTATATTTTTCTTTGATTCTCATTAGATTTATGGAAATCGACCGTAGGCTTTCATCGAGCGTAAGACAAAATCGACTACGCTAAGAGAGCGCCACGTGATAGGTACCAATATCTTAGCCTTTCGTCAAACGTTAAAAGGTAGAAAATTTGCCTACTTGTGTTATTTTGTTCAAATGCTATGTAATGGCTTGAAATTCTTAGTAGCTTATGAAAGGTCAGAACTTCAAATCCCAAAATTTAGACAGAGTTTAGGGAATTTTTAGGAATTTGACCTGTAGTTCTGATAAATTGTGTCGAATTTCTCGACTCAAGTTTCTGATACTTGATTGAAATTTCAGACTGTACGAATGTGCCTGACATAATTTTCTTAAATGTTTCTGTATTTTTAATTCTATGGAAAGTCCTTTAGTCAAAAGTTGACTAAAATATATAGTTTTTATGGACATTTAATGTGTAGGGACATTTTGGTCAATTTCTACATCATATTATCGATGTCCTTATCGAATGGGACTGCTAAAGTTTTCATAGAATCAAGTCATTTCGATGTAGCTTCACTTTGAAAGCCTGTATGTTTTGCGGTTAAAAAACGTTGAACTGAGGACATTTTCGTGACTCAGATGGATCAGGTAGGCGATTTGAGTATCCGACGAATCTAGAGTGCTTGACAAGAATTGTAAGAAACTAGTCGAGAAAAAGGTGAGTACTAAAATCATTTTCTAAAACGAAAAGCTATGAAATTACAAGCCAGCGCTGAAAATATAGGATTTATAAAGCATTTTTTTACCTCCCAATTGTTATACTCAGCTAAAAGTTCGATTTCAGTATTTAAGAAATGGTTTGGCCTGGTTTAGCAAAAACCCCTAGATGTATACAAATTTCGCTTCCTGGCCATATGTATTTTGACAGATATGGACAGCATGGATATGACTTGGACCATATTTCATTGGCCTGGGCAATTGGGGTTGGGACGAATATGGTGAGTCGCCCTCCCACATTCTGGGTATATAGTTAGCGTTGACTTAGCACATAGCGATGAGGTGTTGGTTCCGAGGTTCCATCACCGAGCATTTTGGTCCCGAGGTTCCATTATGCTATATAGATCCCGCCTTGTTCACCGAACCATCTTAGCCGGGTAGTGTTTCGAGGTTCACTACCGATGTCAGGTTCCGAGGTTCCGTGGCATCACGTCTAGGGTATTTCAGAAATGGGCCACAGTGGTTGGTACTTGATTTGGTGATAGCACTTTCGTGATATTAACCACCACTCCGAAATGGGCCAAGCAGCGTAAATAGTTTTCGCATCAGCCAAGAGCGTAAATAGTTTTTAGAACAATTTTTCAGCTAGTAAATAGTTTTCAAACACGCTAAATGGTTTCTGTAGCAAAACTCGCTTCTCTATAAACAGCTTTTTTACAACCATTTATGTACGCATTTTCATATTGGGAGGTACATACGCCAGACAACAACATTTAGAACTTATAGTACTCAATCGAGCCCGTCGTCACGCTTTCTGCTTTTAAAATAATTTTTCAGGTGCAGGAGCTGAAGCCGAAAGACATTTCAGATCCTCATCCTAGACGTCGGTTGTGATTATATATAAGATAAGGTGTAAATTAAAAAATAGTAAGTTAAATGTGGTATTTTGTATATGTAAATATCATTTGTAAAATATGCATGCATGGTTTTGAGAAAAACAGGTTGCTATGAAATTATGTTTGATTGATTCGTATCTTCTATTTTAAGGAGGACCAGAGGTCCTTTATGATTGTAGTTGGATTTTGGAAAATATTGGGAGTGTATTTGTTTATATACAGGTGATTTTGTATTTTGGGCATGACCACCGTGCACATGGAAAAGTCAGCCGATTTTTTATAAATCTAAAGGTGTGATTTTGATAGGAAAAGTGAAAAATTTTATAACCCACGCTTCCAAATCGCTCAGCTTTAACGGCTTAGCTTCATGGTAACTCATCGAGCGCAGCTTGGCTGGAGGTTACCGTGGAGCTACTATGCATTTCCTCGTCACTAGGAAGGGGTTTACAGTTGGTATCGAGCAAATAGCGATAGTTCAATTGCTTTTTCGCTTCCACAAAGATTTTTATAGAATTGTTTTTTTATAATGATTTTCCTATTGCAACCTACATTGTTTTGTTAATCCTTGCATGCATCAAATATTGAAAAGTGTCACTGAATCTTTTAACATTGAAATTCATAGCATTATGTCCGACGAGGTCAGAGGTCGACGACTTCCGCATCCGAGGCACCACCAGAGATAAGGTCGAGCACACCCCTAGATCCGAAAAATGCTTCAATGAATCGCCAAGAAAAATCCATCGAGGGCCGTTGCACTGTGTGGCGGTACCTTGACGATGGATCAGTTATACAGATATCACAACAGCCTACCCGTCGTACACCCGGAGCGCCGCTCTCTAAAATTTGGGGCTAAAACTATGATGGTACCTACGACCTGAAGAAGGACCACCCCCGAGCCCGATCCACCCCAATGGCGAGTCCGACCGACACCTCCCTGGACGCCGCTTTATTTCTTTTCTTTATTTTATTTTTCCGTGTTATTAAATTTTCTTTTTCAAAATAAATGCGACTAATCTCTCTACCGACCCGACCGGCGATGATCCGAACCTGAGCCCTGCTTTACTCGACGCTTTCATTTATCTTATCAAAACATGTTATTAATTCATTTAGTTGCAAGCGGTTTCAGCTTTGGGTGCTTCCATAATCATTTACATAATTTCAAAGCAATTCGGTAGGCCCATAAACATTAACGAAATACATTTACAAAGAAAAACATTCTATGCCCTTTCAAGATGATACACAAAAATCAAGTTTCGTGGTTTATCCCTTTGTTTACAAAACAATTTCACTTTAGGGGCTCAAAAGATGATATGCAAAATTACTTCGAGAATACACTTATACGCCTCGCATTTTCTTCTATGACTCACAATAAGACGATTTTGCCTTCTTCTCTTTGCTTACTCGATAATTACAAGATAATTAAAACTACACGCTTAAGCATTTTCATGTTTAGTGGTTCTATACGCTTCTATTCCAATATCCACTTAACTCCTAAGAAGAATTTATCATTAAACTATGCCTAATATATCAACACTCATGCTTCAATGTACAACCATTTCATGAGATTCAAGTATACATAAAAATATCTCATTGCACTCACAATGTTGGCTATTTCACCTTGACTATTCGATTCACTTCGGGCGGATTCCGCTTTGATGAATCCCGCCCTTATTATCATTCGCAATGTGTTTATACATTTACAATTTATCTCCCATCATGCCGGATGCTGTTTGGTGCATCCCGACACGTGGTATCACTTATTCGGTCTCCTATCACGCCAGATGCCGCTTCGTGATCCCGACATCGCAGTATCACTAAATGCCATAAGCCATCATGATCTGATGCCGATTAGCGCATCCCGCCAAGTGGGGACATTTCTTCAATGCCGTCTTCATCATGATTCCGACGCCGATTAGTGCATCCCGCCAAGTGGGACATTGGATAATTTCGGGGTGCCTTAGTGACGAATGCCGTTTGGTGCATCCCTCAGGCGTTTCATTCAAAATATCGTTTAGTTTACAATTCCGACGGATTCTGTTTGATGAATCCCGTCCTTTTTATCATTCATTTTTCATTCGATTTTCAATTATCACATTTCATATTCCCTTCGTGATTATCTTTCAAAGATATACTAAATCTACGTAATTACATTATCACATACTATTCATGTACTTCCGATTCATGTACTCATTCATAATTAATTGGTAACTACCAAAATACTTGAATCAAGGATAGAGTCAGAGAACAAACCAATTATCGATTCCATTTCCTTTTCGATATCAATCCTAGGTCAGGTTGTCGACTTCACCCGCACCTAGTCAAATGCAATTTATTCACTCTTAGTGATTAAGCAAATAATCATACTAAACGAATATCGCCGAGGCAAAGCGAAGCTTTGCTGAGGCGACGAGGTACGGTACGTTTGTGACTTAGACTCATTCTTATTCCTCTATGAGTCTACTTTACTTAGGAATTGGAATCATTTCAATCGGATTATCCTAACTAAAGTTATGGCATTTTCATGCCAACTAATCAATTTACCGATTACACTGGGGACAGTTTGTATTGCTCATTTTTCCGGGGTCTTAACTTCATGTTTGACTCTAGGTCTTTGTACTCATTTAAAGCTAAGGTGCGGCGTTCTATTCCACTGGAATCACCCACCGAGCACCGAACTCAAGTTACGTCCGAAACAACCCGATTCATTTCTATGTTCAAAGTCGAACCAGAATTCGCTTGCATACGGCCCCACTTTGAGTGAATTTTTAGGCCACTTAGGATCAGAATTTGGTGATACCTATTCTTAAGTTTGGTTCTCCTTTGAAGTCTATTTTACGTAGCCACTGAATCACTAAATCTGGAGAAAAAATGAGCAAGTTATGGCTAAAATACAAAAATCGGTCGAAACAGGAAAAACAGAACAGGGTGTACCGGGTACACCACCGTTCATGTACCTAAGACACTATTGTGGGGTGTACCTGCACACTACTGAAACTGCACCGTACACTTCCGAAATTGCCTGTGATTGTTATTTTTCCACTTTTGATGCCAATTCACTCCATACAACTTCTATAATTCATAATACCTCAAAACCCAACTCGAATTCATCTAAAACACTCCACAACACTTAAATTGCGCTATGGAACCTCAAAACACACAAACCTTAGATGAAAATCCAAAGAACACTACCTAACGTCCACCACTTTATAAACCACATAAATGTGATGATTCCATGGTTATTTCACCCAATTGGGGTTTTACGTGACAACACCTCAACAAATCTAGGATTTGGGTGGATCTCTTCCACAAAAACCCTAGACAAAAGAGGACACCTCCAAATCCAAAGCCTTAGGAAATCAAAACACACTTGATCCTAAGATGAAAACATACCTCGCTTTGATCTTTCTTTCCTTCTCTTCTTCTTCCTCTTCTTCCCCTTGTTTTCTCCCCTTCTTTCCTCTCACACGTTTTTTGCTAGGGCAAAAATGAGACAATTAGTTGTGTTTGTCTCAACACTCCCTTTTATACTTTTAATTTTCCCATATTGCAATTAAGTCCTTTACTTTAATTTTGCAAATCAACTTGTTTTATTTCTACTAATACCATCTCTACTCCTTTTATGCATTTTTACGCCTTTACTGAAATTTCAATTTTATCCTTTGCTTTAGTGCTCAAATGTGTCTACTTAAATTTGTTATTTCATAATCGGTCAATTCATCAATTTTCCTAGAAAACCCAAGTTTGCTCCAATTCATACCCGTAATATATAATAAAATTATTATAAAAATTCTGTGGTATTTTTTGGGGCGTTACACCCGCAGGCAAAAGATACTTATGGCTAGACAGGGTTAGTGAAATTTATGCAATGATGGGGTGTCTCGTATTATTGCAAAGTCCCTTTCGTAGTTCTCGATGGCGCCTGTGGCCAAGGACTGGTGGGAGGCTATTAAGAGGAGACACCCTACATGAGTCACTTGGGACCAGTTCCTACAGGCATTTACAGACAGATTTTACCCGCGTAGTTATCAGGATGCAAAAATAGAAGAATTCTTCAGGTTATAGCAATGATCCCCCGACAAAATGACGTAATATGAGCAAGAGGTTTAACTCGTGAAATCGGGTGCCTCTGATACAGAAAATGAGGAACATATGTAAGCTATCTACGGCCGCTTGAACGCCGAATTAAAGTTCATCTAGTACGGGCATCTCAAAATAACTTCGAGAGCCGGGTCGAGGTCGCATAAGGGTAGAAAGTGATAGCTTCGGGCCGAACTCGTGGCGATAAGAAGAGAGTGGTTCTGAAGACTAGTCACCGTGCACCGTTTAGTAGAAAGAAAGGAAAGAAGTGGACCAACTAAGAGGCTCGTGACGAGGAGCATCATCTGTACCCAGATCCGCTCGATCACCAAAGAACTGTGAGGGTAGAGATCTTCAGATCATATTTTCCATTGTGCCCTACATGTTGCAGGGAGCATCTCGAGAGTGTATGATGAATATGACAAAGATGTTTCCATTGCGCAGAAGGTCACTTCCGAGACTCGTCCACGCTAGTAGCCGCAGAGACCTCCGAGTAGGTACAAGAGCATCTACTCCCAGTAACTCGGTCCCGCAATAGGCCTGGGTAGGGGTGGTTCAGCAGAGGGTGGCAGAGACAAAGACCTGCAGCTCGCTGCAGGGCGCAGAGGCGTGAGGCAAGACTCGATTAGCCAGATTCGTGAGTGGTACTGCACTGTGCCCTGGGCATTTACAACACACAAACAGAGGCGTATGCATCACTGCACGTGATTACTAAGATGATTTCAGTTTACGATCATGATGCATATGCATTTGCGGGACCTCAGGAGCCAATTATCATTTATTTCAAGTACCATTCACCGAGAGGCACCCGATAGAGTCCCACCTTATATGGTCGGGATGGTGGTTTCCAGACCCAATGGGAGCTACTATGATATCCGAAAGGATAGTTCCAGTAGCCAGACAGGATCCGGGACAAGGATTTTCCAAATGCACTCGATAAAGGTTAGATATCCATGATTCGATATAATCTTGCATGGATCAAGTTATCCGTGCATAGAGCCACCTTAGATTGCTATAAGAAAGAAGCAAGATTGGTTCAATCCAGAGGAACCGTGCGTGATATTTCTAGAATCGTAAGAGAGATCTCCTAGTCTCATTAATGCTACGCGACCGCCGAAAATGCTTCGAAAAGGTTGCCAGGGTTATTTGGCATTTGTAGTGGATAGGAGATAAGAGGGGACACGACTGGAAGACATCCCCATAGTCAAAGAGTTTCCAGATGTCTTTCCAGATGATATTTCAGGGTTACCTCCAGATAGAGCAATTGAGTTCGTTATTGAATCGACTTGTGGATCGAAATGATATCCATTCCTCCATATAGAATGGCGTCAGCAGAGTTGAAAGAATTGAAGGCAATAATCGAGAATCATAAGGCGCCTTTATCCGACCGAGTACCACCGTGGGAGCTCCAGCTTCTCTTCAGAAGAAGAAAGATGGAAGCTTACTATTATGGAGTGACCATGTGACAACCGGGACCTAGCGACAATACGCAACCGCATCCGTCTCGTATAGAGATGAGCCATTTGACCAATTGCATGGATCTCGTATATTCTAAGATTGACCTAAGGTCGCTACCATCGCTTGAGGGTCCTGGGAGAATGATAGTTTCTTAAGATTGCCTTTAGACGAGATACTGCGCCTTTAGTTTCTGATGCCATTTGATCGACTAATGCCCCAACTGCTACGGATCCGATGAACAGGTATTCAGTCCGTATATTTAGATAAGTTTGTATCGTATTCATTTATGACATTCTAGTGTATTCTTCAGCAAATCTGCAGGAACATGCGTAGCATTCTACAAGATGCATTCTTAGAGAGCGCCTATACACTAAGTTTAGTAAGGCGCCAGTTGACAAAGTAGCTGGGTCATGTCATTTCTGTGAGAAGGTATTAGTGTGGATCCTCAAAGATCGGTTATAGTGAATCGGAAATACCGACGAACGTTTCAAGTCCGCAGCTCCTTTGATCGCGTGTTATTACAGGAAATTTAAAGTCGAGGATTTTCGAAGATAGCAACCCCATCACCAATCTATCAAAAAGGATCAGAAATTTAGTGGTCGCAATTCGCCAAAGATAGTTTTGAGTGAGTCGAGACGAGATTGACGACAGCCTGTGCATAGCACTACCATCAGAGCGACGGCGATGGTATATAAGGATGCCTGCACAAAGGATTAGGTGCTTTGACAGCAGGATGGCAGAGTGATAGCTTGCGCTTCCGCCGCTAAAGAAGCACGAGCGTAACTACCCGACTCCATGATTTAGAACTAGCAAGAAGGGTTTTCGCTCTAAAGATCCAGACATTATCTATATGGTGTTCCTCGTCAGACATCCACCGATCATAAGAGCCTGCAATATATCTTTACCGTAAAGAGCTTAACTTAAGGCAAATACGACGGTCGAGTTGATTAAGGATTATGATCGCATCGATAGAGTACCATCCCGGAAGGCCAATGTAGTGGCTCTATGCCTTAAACCGAAAATCTTGAGGGTTCCTACGCTTATCTCGGGCAGACTAAGATATCTCCCATTGTTGATAGAGTTAAGACCTCGGAGTTCCTTGGGGCTTATGTGTGTAGCCGATACAGTGGACACCGTCATCATTTTACGTCCGTCCTTCTCGTGGATCAGATCAAGGAAGGTCAAGGTGTTTCAAAGATGATTAAGTCGAGGGCGTAGATTGAGGGTGGTAGGAAACCAAAGAGTTCCGCATCGTAGACGTATGGCGTCAGCTAGAGGGAGTCAAATGTGTGTACCTGAAATAGGTGAACTAAAAAGGGAAATCATGGAAGAGGCTCACTCTTCAGCATATGCCATGCACCTTGGTAGCACCAAGATGTATCATACTCTGAGGGAGCATTATTGGTGGAAGGGCATAAAAAAGGAAATTGCAGATTTCGTATCTAGATGTCTAACCTCACAATGTGTAAAGGCAGAGCACCGGCCGCCAGAAAGATACAAACCCTTCCGATTCCCCGTATGGAAGCCGGATAAGATTACTATGGATTTTGTTACGGCCTCCGAACTCTAGACACGACATATGGGTGATAGTGTGGATAGACTAACGAACCGCGCATTTTCTCCCGCTAGCAATGATGACCCGCTGACAAGTTGGCCCACTATATGGAGGAGACAGTTAGATTACATGGTATTCCCATATCGATAGTCTCGCATCGAGACCCCGCATTCACATCCCGCATTTTGGTCCAGCTTACATGATGCCATGGGGACCTGACAATTTTTAGCATTAACTTCTTTCCATCCTCGATCGATGGTCGTACAGAGAGAACTATTCAGATTGTTAGATGATATGCTTAGAGCATGCGTGATAGAGTTTAAGGGAAGCCGATATGTATTTACCTCCGATGGAGTTCGCTACAACAACAGCTTATCAATCCAAGATAGCATGGCTCCATTTGAAGCATCAGATGGATCTTAAGTGTCGTGATCGTCGTATAGTCGGGATGAAGTAGGAGAGAGGAGACCGTGTCACAACCCGATTCTCGGTCCGACCCGATTGGCGAATCCGAACCGGTTTCGGGGTGCGAAAATATATAATTGGACTCTTTACTTTTTTTTTTTTTTTTTCTTTTTTGAAGCTTAACTTATACCTGTGAGTAAACAATTAATTTTTGTAATAATCAACTGTCATTTATATATACAAAGGAACTACCACGGAGTGGCATCCATTAAAATCTCTACACATATAAGTCCCACTACTGCCACAAATACTTATACATGTACATATTTAATACAAACATCGAGATCGCGGAAAATGCTGGTCGATGAGCACCTATCTCCGAGATGGCCCGTGACTGGGTGGAATGTCCCGTCATCTTTATCTCCTCTTCGCATCTACACCCGATTGAACACCCGTGCTGTTTTTTACGCTTAGTGGGAACATATAGACAAGAATTTGATGTAACAACTATAATCACAGCTACTATCTTTACTTTACTTTACTTATGCATATAACAAAGTCTATTCTTATGTGACTTCTAACTCATCTCATATTATACATGTAGATTTTACTCTGTTCAAATTCCTATCATCATCTTGTTCATTTACTTCCCTGTGTCATGTCTTTTACAAGTTGTAACTCATTTCTACTACATGTATGTCATATCAAATCATATTCAAAGTAACTTATACGCATACAATGGCAATTCAGAACAAATCAAGTCATATCAATTTCATACAGGTTCAAATCGACTAATACCAATACATATTAGACTCTTATCACTAATAAACACTGTCATTAATCAACCCCTTAGCAATACGTCATGATCCGATCCTCAGCTAAAATGATTTTGCTCACAAAATTTCACTCAAAAGGTCGCAATCTAAACTCCCTAATTTTGAACTACTTAAGATCTGTGTTTCCATCTCACACCCCCAATGCTTTCAACAAAAAACATTATCATCTTTACAATTTATTTTCAGTGTCAAGCAATCCGAATCTCCGACTTGACCTCGGCCATGATCCAAGTCGGAGCCCGGTTTACTCCGACATTTTCAATTATCTTTCCAAAACATGTTGATTATGTTCTTCCATTTTAGACCTTTTTAAGTAAATGAAAACACTTCTTTTCGGGCAATCCCATGACATTTACAAAATAATGCCTTTTTATCCACGTAAACTCATGCTATTCTTTTTCGCATGCTTTCATTTTACACATCATTTATCATATCACAACATGCATTTTCAATGCAATAATTCAATTCACAATTCAATTTATGGGATTTAAGCATACACATAAAAATCCCAATTACTGGCCATTGCTCGGGTTATTTCCACTTTGACTATTTAATTCACATTTCCGACGATTCGCTTTAATGAACCCGCCTTATTATCATTAAGTAATGTGCATACATTTTACACCCGGTCTCCCATCATGACGTGATGCCGCTTTTGGTGCACCCCGATTACGTGGTATTACTCCTTATTCCTGGGCTCTCCCATCATGACTCCGATGCCGCTTCGTGCATCCCAAGACGTGGTAATTTATTCTGCTTCTTCCCATCACATTCGCGATGCCGCTTGGGTGCATCCCGACACGTGGTATCACTTATTCGGTTCTCCCATCATGACGGATGCCGTTTCGGGCATCCCGACACGTGGTATCACTTAAATGCCATACGCCATCGCATCGGGAGCGCCGATTCGGGTGCATCCCGCCGCTGACATTTCAATGCCATACACCATCATGACGATGTCACTGCGCATCCCGCCTGGGGACATTGGTACCCTGGCGAATTTTATGACGGATGCTGTTTCTTGCGGCATCCCGCCGCGGTTCATTCGATATATTAATTAATTCACATTTATGACTCCGATTCGGCTCTAATGAATCCCGTCTTTATCATCATTCATTATCATTTGGTTTTCAAATATCACATTTCAATTCCATATTCACTTTTGTATTCACATTTATGACGGATTCCGTTTGATGAATCCCGTCCTTATTATCGTTCACCTTCATTCGGTTTTTAAATATCACATTTCAATTCCACAATCATTTTCAGATATCTTTCAAAGATATACTCAATCTATGTAATTTATTTCATAAACTCATTCACGACTATTTCATATGCTCATTCATATATTCATTCACATATTCATTCATGCCTATTTCATATACCTATTCACATATTCATTCACGTATAATTATTTATGTATACTCATTCATATGCTCACTCATGCCTTCCCACTCAAGTACTCATTCATGTATACTCATTCATAAATCTATTTACGTATACTTATTCACGTATACCATTCATACACTCATCCATTTTCATTCATGTATACTCATTCATAAATTCATTTACGTGATACTTATTCACGTATACTCATTCATACACTCATCTACATTTTCATTCATGTATACCATTCATAAATTCATTTAATATACTCATTCACGTATACTCCTATCATTTGTTATCATTTTCTCGTTATATGATAATAACTCATATATCACTTAACCAGACATTATGTGTCTAAGGACATATTGCCTCTCATGTTCAAGCAATCATGTTTCCAATTCGCTTTTTACTTTCATTTTCCATAATCATTTTCATGTTTCAGCTTAACACATCTTTACATTTTTCATTTCTATTTTCTGCTTTCACGCTCTATTACATATGGCACTTCATATTCTTGTGAAGTATGATGTGGAATCACACCCTTCATTCATATATTCTTATTCCTCTATGAATATACTTACTTAGAAGTGGAATCAATCCAATCGGATCATCCAAACTAAAGTTATGGCATTTCTATGCCAACTAGCCTGGCTTGATCCCGATTACACTAGAACAGTTCGTATTACTAATTTTTCCGGGATCCTAACTTCATGTTTGACTCTAGGTCATTGTATTGTTTTAAATATAAGGTGCTAAGGGTTCTATTCCAATTGGAATCACCCAATTCGGAGCACCAAAACTCAAGTTACGTCCGAAACAACCCGGACTACTCTATGTTTAAAGCTGGAACTGCACTCGCTTGCACATGTACCTTCACTTTGAGTGAATTTTAGGCCACTTAGGATAAGAATTTGGCAATGCCTATTCTTTAAGTTTTGTTCTCCTTGAAGTCTATTTTACGTAGCCACTTGAATCACTCAAATCGGATAAGAAATGAGCAAGTTATGGCCAAAATACGAAAACCGGTCGAAACTGGGAACAGAGCAGCAGGTGTACCGGTACACCCCTAAAGTGTACAGTACAATTTCTGGGCCAAAATGACCAGAAATGAGTACCGTACACTGTGCACCGTACAAGTCACCTGAAATGCCCTAAATGTGTGTTTTCTCACATTTTTCCATATGTTTCAACCCAATCAACTCTATACTCCATACACCTCAAAACCATTTCAAATTCACCTTGTAAACTCTTTTCTACACAATTCATCTTTCAATTAGATATCTTTCTTCAAAATTCTTTCATGAATTTCTTCCAAAACCCTTCTAATATGGGTTATGACCCATCCTCAACAAAAACATGAATATTAATTAGGGTTTACTCTAAACCCTAACTCATTTACTTACAATTAACCATGAATCCAACTTAAGAGAGAGGATTCTACAACTATCTTCAGGCTACTTGTGAGTTTTAACAACCCTAATTTCAATACATCTTTGGTTAGGATTTCATCCTTAGAATAAACCCTAGGTTTTGACAAGATAATAACCATACAAACCAAAGATCCATACACAAATCCAAAGTTCCATACTCAAGGTTAGTAGTTCCATACCTGCTGGTTTGATCTGCCTCCATCTTGTTCCTCTTCCTCTTCTCCTCCTCCTTCACGATTTTTTTTCTTCTCCTTCAAATGAGACCAACTTTGGGTCTTTTTTAAAACCCATGTTTGCTAAGGCCATGTTTGGCCCTCCAAATAAAACCCATTTTTGGTTAACTTTCTTTTATTTGCTTTTAAGCCCATAACTCCTTCTATTTATAATTAAATTTTCCTTTATTTCATTTCGCCTCAAATCTTCTTAATCCATGTCTTTTGCCCCTTGGACAAATTACAATTTTGTCCTTAAGTTATGTAACTTTTCCGGTCTCTCGTTTCCGTGGTTCGCATTTAACTCACGAAACAATCAAATTATACTTACAAAATACCCTAAACAAGTACGATAACTACTAGGGTATATTTCGGGGTGTCACAGACCGATAGGCCCAGATTTAGTACAGATTACCTTAGATAAGATCCAGATTGTCCGAGACAGACTCAAGATAGCCAGTGACGCATTTAGTGCTATGCGACAAACGCCAGTAGGGATCTCCCGCTTAAAAGTAGGGCGATAGGGTCTTCCTCAAAGCTCTGGAAAGGTGTCCTCAGATTCGGGAAGACGCTGGTGCTTCCAGGCCCGATACATAGGGCCATATGAGATTATTGTCAGAGTGGGACCAGTAGCATATATATTAGACCTTCTCCCAGAGTTTTCTAAGGTTCATAATGTGTTTCATGTATCCATGCTCCGCAGCAATATTCCTGCATCCTCCCATGTACTTTAAAGATCGCAACAAGAGAACTAAAGGATAATTTGACCTATAAGGAGCAAAGCCAATGCAAATAGAGAGGATCGCAGAGAGCATTGTCGAATAAGGTCATTCAGTTAGTCAAAGTTTTTATGAGGGAATCATGGGATTAAAGAGGCCACACGGGAGTCGAGGCTCCTCGATGCGCATCAATATCCTCTAGCTTGCTTTCTATATTAAGGTATCCTCTTTATGTGTTTTGTTCATTTCGAGTGACGGAAATGTTCAAATAGGAGACGGTAACGCCCATTCCGAGAGGTCAGATCGATATGTGTAAATCGTGATAGCACCTCAGCGCTTCCCTTTAATTAATTTAGTGCCATAATGTAGAATTTTGGAAAGTTGTTTTAAGGTGAAATGTATAAAGTTTTCAAAGAATTGTGGCACTTTGCAATTAAGGAAAGTGGAGGCGTGAGTACTAATGGAAGTTTAAATAGTAAAATAATAATAATAAATTGTCAAAATAGTTCAGGGAAGTTCGAAATTTAGATCTTTGATGACGAAACTGGACTACAACAAGGTTCGCTCCTTCGCTGAATCTAGTGACCTAGAAAAGTTTCTTATGAATTCGAGACAATTTCTGAATATTTTACTTAATTTCTAGGCAACGACTGTAGAGTGAAAACGAGATTTTTGAAAATTTTCAAAAAAATGGCAAATATTTAAAGAATATTCAATTAGGATAAATGAAATTAAAACCGGGACAAAATAATTTGTTTTGGAGCTTAAACGGACCAAGAAGTGGAATAAAAAGGGACATGTGGGTCCCACTTGAAAAAACCAAAAAGATGAAAAGGAATGAGAAGATCTTGGAAGAAACAGGAGCGCCCGTAGAGAGGGGGACGATTTATTTTTATATTTTCTTTGATTCTTTCGCATTTAATTTAAATTGGACCGTAGGCTTTCATCAGAGCAGAAGGCAAAATTGGACTACGCGAAGAGAGCTACAGATGCAAGACAATATCTTAAATTTTTGTCAAACGTTAAAAGGTAGAAAATTTGCCTACTTATGTTATTTCGAGCCTAAATGCTATGTAATGACTTGAAATTTTTTTAGAGGCCATGAAAGGTCGTAAACTTCAGTCCCAAAATTTTTAGACTGAGTTTAGAAATTTTAGAATTTTTGGGATCAGGTTCGAACAACCGAATTTCTGATCATGGATGACAATGGATTGGAATTTCGTGGATCGTAGCCCGACGTGCCTGACATAATTTTAAATGTTTCAGGTATTTTAGACTCTATGGAAAGTCCCTGAGTCAAAAGTTGACTAAAATGTATAGTTTTAGTGGACATTTAATGTGTGTGGACATTTTGGTCAATTTCACATCATATTATCGATGTCCTTATCGAATGGGACTAGCACGAAGTTTTGTTGCCAATCGAAGCCGCTCGATATAGTCACTTTGAAAGCCCTGTGTATGTTTTACAGCTTAAAAACGCTTAATCGGCGGCATTTTCGATTAGATGGATTGTCTATGAGATTCGGCATCCCGACGAATCTGTAGTGCTTGGAAAAGAATTGTAAGAAATAATGAGAAAAAGGTGAGTACTCAAAATCATTTTCTAAAACGAAGTGTTTAAATTTGATAAGTTTGTAAAGTGCTTTGAAAATATAGATTTATAAAGCACTTTTTTACTCCCAATTGTTATACTCAAAGAGAAAAGTTCGATTTCAAAAGATTTAAGAAATGGTTTGGCCTCATGAAGAAACCCCTAGATGGCACAAATTCAGCCTGGGCCGATGTATCAATCACAAGATGGCAACGTTACGACACATGACAACTATATCGCCTTGGCCGGCACGAGGTTAGATCTGTAATATATATTTAGTCGCCTTCTCATTCTGGTATATATAGTTAGCTACCGACTTAGTACATAGCGATGAGGTGTCGGGTTCGAGGTTCCATTATGCTATAGATCCCGCCGTGGTTCACCGAACCATCTTCGTAGCTGTAAGGTTTCGAGGTTCACTATGCGTATGTCGTCTGCGTTCCGTGGCATCACGCTTCAGAGTATTTTAAACGGGTCACAAGGTTGGTACTTGATTTCCAAAGATAGCACTTTCGTATATTAACCAATTATCAGTCAGCCAAAGCAGCTAAATAGTTTTCGCACAGCTGCTGTTAAATAGTTTTCGTAACAGCTTTCACAGCAGTAAATATTTTCAGCACAGTTTTCAGAATGGTTTTTGCCAGCAAAACTCGCTTTCTCTACAAACAGTTTTAATAACTATTTCTCGTACGTATTTTCAGTATCGTGGAGGTACATACAAAGCACAACATTTAGAACTTATAAGATTCACCGAGCCCGTTTGCCTATAGTTTTCTCTTAAAATAATTTTTTCAGGGTGTAGGTGGGCAGTTTAAAGACATTTCCGTGATCTCGCTCCTAGACGCCGTGTTGTGATTATATATAAGATATGTAAATTAAAAATAGTAAAAGTTAAAATGTGGCATTTTGTATATGTAAATATCATTTGTAAAATATGCATGCATGGTTTTGAGAAAAACAGGTTGCTATGAAATTATGTTTGATTGATTCGTATCTTCTATTTTAAGGAGGACCAGAGGTCCTTTTATGATTGTAGTTGGATTTTGGAAAATATCAGAGTAGTATTTGTTTATATACAGTGATTTTGTATTTTGGTCACCAATCGTAATGTTATGGCCGACTTTCGCTAAATCTAAAGGTGTGATTTTGATAGAAAAGTGAAAATTTTTATAACCCACGCCTAAATACGCTCAGCAGCTTTAACCCAGCTTAGCTTCATGGTAACTTGTCACCGAGCGAGCTTCGGGGTTGAGATTATCATGAGCTTGCCGACGTATTTCCGCTACTAGCGGGTCCAATAAATAAGTCCAATAAAGACAGATAGATAAGATAGAATACTGCAGTTGTCGTAGAATGAATGATGTAGAAGCTGGCACGAGGTAGGTCTCTACGAACTGCCTGGACCTAGGAACGGATTTAAACAATAAATCTGCTCAACTGGACTTACTTCGATATTGATAAATATCAGCTGCTTTAATTTCTCGTGTGGCCATAACTTTTTATCCGGTAGTGCCTATGATTTCGCTCAACCTGCCTATGAACTCAGACGACGAGACCTACGAGATGGTCTTAGTCAAATCTAAAATTCATTCATCCGAAAGTCAACTCAGCCCACATACACTATTGGTCAAACTTAGTCAAACTTGGTCAAATGTTAAAAACTTGTATTATTTTGGTACGGTCAAGCATAACCCTACCCTCTTAAAGAAAAAAATTTTGTCCACGAAATCTGCACTTCCTTATGTCATGGAAGAGATTTAGGGTATCGTCTGCATTCGTCCTCCCGTCCCAAGTCGCCTCCCTCGACTAAGTGGGAAGTTTCTCCAAAGGACCTTCACTTCAAGGATATTGTCTTTGCGAAGCCCTTCTCTCTCTACCCGTAATCCAATCAGCTCTTCCTCATAGGATGTCATCCCTCACCACCCTCTCGGTGTCTCCAACACATGTGTGAGGGATCTCGCGATATATATGTAGCATGGAGATGTGGAAACACATGGACTCGAGAAAGCTCCTCCCAAGTCTAATCTATAAGTCAATGGACTCCATCCTCTCAAATAATCTCAAAGGTCCAATGTAGCGAGGACTTACTCCTCGCTCCCAAAGCGCACCACGCCCAAGGAGAGTGCTTAAGAATACTCGATCTTCAACCTCAAACTCAAGATCCTTTCTACGCTGGTCTCAGATACCATTATCCCGAAATGCTTTCAACCCGGCTCAGATAACATTAACCTTGTCCATCGGGCCGTTGCATAACTTCGTGACCTAGTAATTTTTCGCCGCCTCATTCCTACATAATGGAGTGCAACATTGTTTCATACAATGCCTCATAAGGTGACATCTCAATGCTTCGAGCGATAGCCGCTGCTATATGAACTCGCTAAAGGCAGATATTCATTCCAATGTCCTTGAATCGCAGCGACATGACCCCTCAACATATCCTCTCTAAGGTCCGAATAGTCCTCCCGTGATTGGCCCATCACCCGAGGATGAAAAGCTGGGCATCGTAATTCAACTTGACACCTAGTTCCTTCATCAATCCTTCCAAAACCTCGAAGTGAATCGGATCTCATCGAGATGATCGACATCGGGCACCCCATACAAACTCACTATATGATTCATAAAGAGTTCCACTAGCTTCTAAGGAGAAAACTTCTCATGAATAGGTAGGAAATGCGCGTGACTTGCATCGATCAACTACGACCCAAATGTCAGCTACGTTCTCCGAACTCGTGGAGGGAGTTTGAATACAAAATCCATCAGAAGGCGCCCCATTTCCATTCCTGGGACGGGTGGGTACGCGTGTCCGTAAGGCTTTTGTCTCTCCGCTTCACTTGTTGACAGATGAAGCACTCGGATACATACTGCAACTTCTTTCATCCCCGACCACCAACACACCTTTAGTGTACTGCATATCTCTGCGTACTAATGGTGCATAGCATAGTAATCCATGGTCTTCCCCTCCAATATTTCCGCTTTTTAATCCTTCAGCCATTGAACACAATGCCTAGAACCAATCACCAAGGTTCCACTATCTCTAATAGAAAATCCGACTGCTCCCTTCTCGACTTTCTTTCTCTTGCTCATCAAGTAGGATCTCTAGCTATGCCTCGAGAATCTCGATCTGCAAGTACCCACTGTGAGTTGGAAACTAGCAAAAAGTGCTCCCACATGCATCCTCAACTCAACACCCAACTCTCGCAGAATCCTCGACCATCACTGAAGTCAGACTGTCCGTGATATAAGCCAAAGAGCCCTGGTAGATCTCCCGCTCAAGGCATCCGCCACTACATTCGCTTTTACCCGATGGTAGCCGATAGTGCAATCCATAATCCTTAAGTAATTCCATCCACCTCCTTGCCTTAAGTTTAACTCCTTCTCGTAAACAAACATTTAAGCAAATTTTATGGTCTGGTGAATATCCGACAAGTCGCTCCATACAAGTAATGCCTCCAAGTCTTCACTTAAAATGGTTTCAGTGAAGTTCCAAGTCATGAGTAGATAATTCAGCTCGTGGTTTCTTCAACCTGGTCTGAAGCATATGCCACAACCTCTTATGCCGCATCAACACGCAACCTAAACTCAAGCGTGAAGCATCGCCGCAAACCTCGAACCCCCGTCATTCTCCGCAATGTCAAAACAGAGCCGACGCAACTTTCCTTCAGTGTTCGAAGCTTTCCTCACACCCGCGCCCACTCCAAACTTAACTCCTTTCCTAGTCAAACAATGAAGTGGTCCCGCTATCTTCGAGAACCCTTTATGATTCGCTGCACACCCCGCTAATCCTAGGAAACTCCGCACTTCACCGTAGTCAAGTTGCTCCCACCTTGCCAACGTCTCTACTTTCTCCCGAGGATCCACATAAATGCCATCTAAGCAGTAAACCACATGTTCGAGAAACTTCCACTCCTACTTCAACCAAAAACTCACATTTGTCGACCAGACAACCCGGTGTCGCCCAAAGTCTGCAACACCAAACCCAAATGTATCTCATGCTCCAACTCGCTTCTCGAGTACACCAAGATATCGTCGATGAAGACAATGACAAACCGATCTAAGTATGGACGGAAGACCCGGTTCATCAAATCCATGAAAGTCATTGGCATTGCGGAAACCGGAAAAGACATCACTGAAACTCATAATGCCCATATCTCGCCCCCACGCCGCCTTCGGGAATGTCCGATTCCCCTAATCCTTAACCGATGGTACCCCGACCAAGTCAACTTTCGAGAACACTTTGTTCCCGAGCCGATCAAATTGTGATCATCAATCCGAGGCAAAGGATATTTGTTTCGACGGTGACCTTATTCAACTCTGTCTCGTAGTCTATACACAACCTCCAAGTACCATCCTTCTTCTTCACAAATAACACCCGCGGCTCCCCAAGGTGAAATAATCGAGCCCAATAAATCCCCCATCCACCAGCTCAGAAATGTCTTCAATTCTTTCAACTCAGCCGCGCATTCATAAGGTAAAGAAACAGAGCCGTACTGGGTGGACTAAATCAATGGGAAAATCTATTTCTCGCTCGAGGTAAACCCGAAGATCACCGTGAAACACATCCGTAAAGTCCTCACCGCGGTACATCCTCTAATCTCACTTCGCGCCACGTGTCAACTACATGAGCTAGATAATTCCTTTACAACCTTTTTGAAGTAAACATTCAGCGTAAATGGCGTAAATCAAATCGAAGGTGCTCGCCTCCGCTCCATAAGACTACCACCGGGTAGTCCCCTGGCCGCCTAAATATCACCTTCATGAAACAAAGCATAGTTCAAGCAAGCGCCCATCCCAAGAATCACATCCAACCCTCGAGATCTATTATTAATATCAAATCGTTTCCATAACTTGGCCCTTAATAGAAAACAAGCTACCCTTAAGCATCTGACTAGGTCATAGAGACTCTCCTTTGGTGTGGCAATCTCCAAACCACATCCCAAAGGAACTGGAGTCATCCTAACTCGTGCAACATACTCACGTGAAATAAAAGAGTGTGTAGCCCCTGGGTCAATGAGTACACGTGCATCGTCACCAAAAATAGATAATGTACCTGTCACAACGCCGTGGGTGGTTTCCAGGCTCTCCCGCTTGGTCATAGCATACACTTCGCTCTAGCGTGGTCGTCCTTCTCGCCCCCCGCCTACGTGCAACCGCCGCTCCATGTCAAAGGAAACTTACCAAAGGTCTCGTTCTGCTTTCAGGTATCCAAATCCTCCATGCCCATTAGCCATTGAATCGAAAGCACACATCCCGAGACTGGGGCCCCGACCGATCCTCGACAAAGGCGCCCCTCCCGAAATGTCTTCACTCCCGCCCGCACCGAAGCATACAGTATCCCACTGGCATGGTCCATCATGAATCTTGCCGCAAACGCCACAAGTCAAACGGAAATCGTCTCGGCCTGCAGATCTTTGAAAATGGCTACTGCCACTACTCACTGATCGAAATCCAGAACCATGTGTATGTCCACCTCTCTAAAACCTGCTATCGATGGCACCACGTCAATTCCCACCGGGAGTCCTCCTCACGCTCGAAGATCCAAAGTCAAACTACACCCTCTTAAATGATCCCCGACTGACTCCCGGGCACAATCCATCGTATGATCGACGCTTTAGTCCGGGCGTGATCGTATTCGCTCTCCACCTCTGTGAGCAAAATGGGCTTCATTGATCGATACGTGGATGGCCTGAACCCGAGAGGCTCAAAGCCATCTGGCCACCCAATCCATCGAGAAACCTCCTCTTTTGTCGACCCTATCCGCAACCAAATTAGGACAACCGACAACAACCTACGCCGTACTTAAACTCATACCCCGAGCGAGCTTCTCAAACTCTAAATTCTTAGTTCAACAAAGGTCGGTGTGTGCAAACTCCTAAGGTGAAAGCACTTTGAACTCCGTGCCCCAAGTGTGACGCCCGGTCCTCTCATACGCCCACCACTCGCGCACTACCCCCTAGCGTAAAACCGGGCCTATCCTTACCTCTATCCTCATCCCGACATCGCATACCTTCGCCCAAAATCTTCTCTCGTGTCATCTAACCAGATAAAGCCACCATAGGATCCGAGCCATCAAACCCACTGCACCAAGTCTACGAGCCTCGATCAATGCACCAAGAAACCCACTCCTTCCTCGAAAGGGATCGGCGCCAGCGCCGCCAAGATTCTCCTCATAAGTAGTGCATCCAACATTCCAATCGAAGTTCCGCTCGACCTCGCGCTTCACCTCAGTGCCATCGTGAAAGAACTATTTCCAAGAATAAATGAAACAGAATCAATTTCAAGGGTAAGGCTAGGACGGCATACAACCGGGATGAGTCGACGCCAACAGCAAACCCATAAACTCAGAAACCCAGAGCTCCTGACGCACTGGGGCTTCCGACGTGCGACCCGACCCGCATACCCCCCGTGACTCCCGGGTGTCCCGGGCCTAGTGAAGTCCCATTGTACAATCCCTAGGGAATATCCGATGGAACCCCACATTAAGAAAGAAAGTAAACACATGCATTAATATAATACCTCAAATATATATAAAAAGATCCACAACAGCTCAAATCCACAACCGACCTATCGCATCAGAGGTCATAACCACAACATAATAAAGACTCATACGAGTTCAATACTAAGATCGTGAGCATTCTAAGAGTGTTTGCGACCCTTAGGGACACAAATGAAAATAAATAAGTCCACAAAGACAGATAGATAAGATAGAACACGCAGACCGTCGTGAGAAAGAGGCGGATGTAGAAGCCGGCGCGAGGTAAGCTCTACGAACCGGCCCGACCTAAATCCGATTTAAACAATAAAACGTGATATAATAAATCTCGCATAGGCGGCATAATTTATAAAGAAAATAATGTTTTGTTTCTCAAAAAATTCTTCTCTCAAGGCCTCACGCCCACTTTGCAAGGTTCCCCGTTTAAAATCATTTCATAAAAACCCAAACTTATACCCAAGTCAACAATATAAAATTCATGCTCAAAATTTAACCGAAATTATTATTAAGAAAATTATAACCTGAATTTATTCACAACATAAAAATTGAACATAAAATATATATACATCATGTCGTAAAAATAGTCATGTAAATACAATAACCATAAATATTGAAATGGTTATAGTTTACTCCAAAACCAACAATGTACCATACCATATACCCTTCATAAACCGTGGGACACCCCACCTCACAACCCCAACATCGAAAGGTGTCGTGGTAATAATAATAATGATGAACCGTTGGTAAACCCGACCTCACGGCCATGGAAATAATATATAACCGTTGGATGAAACCAACCTCACGACACCATGGCAAACCCAGTGCACTGTAATATAAATACTGAATCGAACCTCTGGTACTATATGATACATTAATTTATAATAACCAACACAAAGATCCTTACTCACATATACTTTTCCAATTTATATCAGATATAATTTATGGAATTTATAAATTTAATTTCAACAACTCAATCAAATATATCATGCATTTCACCATCAACTAGCGCCAAACCGAGAAATACCACAATGAAAATATCCACCATAACCAATTTTAATCACATTAAACTTTAACAATATTTAACCTGCTTAAAATCATAAAAATCTCAAAATCCATTTCTTAAATCAATAAATTTTCAAAGTGGCTTAAAACCTCAATCCATGTACCAAAATATTTAAATACCACAAATTTATCCATGAACTCAGTAAAATTTCCAAATATTTAAAATGTTACAAAATTCACATGAAACATTAACTTGTTTACATAAAATAGATAATTATATTTATGCATAACCAACCATTCGATCAACATTATAGAGAGGAGCAAAAATAATTAACCACAATTATATATCATAACAATACCCCCAAAAGCATTTAGAACACATAAAAACTGACTCACCGACCGCATGCCCGCCCCGCTCCCTCAGATCGCCCAGCTCGAGTGCCCGTAATATAATAAAAATACCACTTATGCTCCTAATAACTAAATCCAAAGACATCATTGCCCTAAACAAGTCTGTACTAATTTTTTAGAACTATGAAACTATTTAAATCGACCCGATAGTCCAATTATACGTTATAGCTCCCTACTGCACTTGGTGACTCCAAAATTGGGGCTTTTTACCCTGGAGCTAATTTTCGAAATTGAACCCTCCAATAAATCATAAAATATCCAATTTCTCTAATCCATCTTTCACTTGCCTAATTTGACCAATCGTGCTCAATTTCAAATTCCCTTCTGTGAATTAACCTAAATGACCCAAAAATGGAAAAAATAACCAAACAACGCCCAAAATTTACAAACTTTATATCAAACTGAAGCCCAAGAGACTAGAACACAGCGTAAAGATTCTTACCTTGGTTCAAAAGTCCGGCGGTACGAAACATGATCCAACCTGGTCACCAAACTTCCTTTCATCGTGATCTTTCAAACTGGGTGAGGAATCAAGGAAAAAGAACCACGGAATGAGTTTAGAGGGTCCAAAATGGGGGGGAGAGGGTATGGCCTACCGAATGGCCAAAATAGCAAAACCGGCCGACCCAAGGTGGCGACCGCCATATTGTTTCGCCCAACTGGGCAGGTTGCCTCAGCGATTCACGTGAAATTTCACGGCCAAGGTCGTCTAGTGGTGGCGCTCCTACCTGGGTGGCGTGTGCATCAAGGAGGTGGCCTGAAACGTCTCCCACAGATAAAACCCGATTGGCCTGAAAACGGGTCGAAACGACCTAGTTCAAGTCCACGTCTTGGGGAATTTTTCTAAGGTTTTGAAGCTGAAAATGAGTGTTTTGGGGCTGGGGGTTCTATTTGGCACGCAAAATCCAGTTTATATAGAGCCTAGGGTTGTTTTCTGTAAAACCTCGACGGATTTCGACATCGATAAAATATCATTGCCAGTCTCTCGTACATAACTTTTTATTCGTAAGTCGGATTTTGACGTTCAACCCGTCTATGAACTCGTATCAACGAGGCCTACGAGATGGTGTCTTAGTCAACCTAAAATTATTCATCCTTGAAAAAGTCAACTTGGGCCCACATACTAATTGTTGGTCAAACTTAGTCAAACTTGGTCAAACGTGTTAAAAACTTGTATTATTTGGTACCTGTCAAGTTACAAACAGGATGTACCTTCTCATCCACATAAATCCATATCACAACAAGGTATGTGGTTAATTGTATGGAACCGATGAGTTTCATGGAATTCCTCGCTTTAATAAACGGTGGGCCACATCATCGAATCATTAAGAGATTATAGCAATTCACGAAGCAAGTTGTGAATGTATATGGCTATGATCGATGATTCAACATATCCAAGAATCATGCGGACTCCCCCTATCAAAGACAATCCGACAACATTATTTGAAGATAATGTTTCATGCATTGCACAAATCAAATGAGGTTATATCAAAGGGGATATAACTAAACACATTTCTCCAAAGTTCTTTTATACACAAATATGCTCAAATGAGGTTATATCAAAGAGTGGTGAAATCGATGTTCAACAAATACGCTCAAATGATAATCTAGCAAACTTATTCATGAAGTCATTACCAACCTCATTATTCAAGAAACTAATATACAAGATTGGAATGCACTAATTGAAGGACATTGACATGAGGGGGAGTATGCTTATGACATGATGTTAGTGTACTGTACTCTTTTTCCTTTCATCCAGGTTTTATCCCACTGGGTTTTACTAACAAGGTTTTTAATGAGGCCATCCTTACACACTAAGAATAAGCTACAACATCATATGAATATTGTACTCTTTTTCCTTCGCTACGTTTGTCCCATTGGGTTTTACTAGCAATGTTTTAATGAGGCATATTCTTTATGGTGGTCATTCAAGGGAGAGTATTGTAAATGAAAGGTTTTATGTGGTGAATGTCCACATTTATTATGTTCTTATGAAGCTCTTTTATGAGACTTCATTCATGCACTTCTTTATGAACCATTGATTAGGGAAGCTTATAAAGGCTTCCCACCTTTTGTATTCAAGCCATCCCGAGATAATAAGATCTCTCTCCATCTCTCTCTCTCTTTCTCTTTCTCCCTCTTTGTTCTCTCTTTCATACATAAAGAGGATAATATATTTCTCTTGGTTTCACATTTTATAACAAAAAGAAAATATTTTCCCCACTATTTTCTTTAAAAAAATTAATGAGGGAATAAGAGATAAAGAAAAGTGAAAAGCTAAGAAAATTTTATATTTCATATGTTGCATGATATATACAACTTTAATAAACTATATTTCGCAATGTTTGGTTCCTAATCATTTATATATACATATTAGGATCGGAAAAAAAAATCACACACACACACACATCGGAATAAGATTGTAATGACAAAAAATAATGTTTTTGTGGGAAAAGGGTTTTGTAATCAGGGGCTCTTTGAGTTCAACATTGCTGAAATTACGAATGGAAATGCCTCTTATGTTGCTTACTTGGTTGATTCTTATGATGCTTGGCATGCTAGATTAGGACATGTTAGTTGTGGATACATTAAGAAGCAATCTCCAGGCCTTACAAATAATATTGATTATTCATGCTTAAGTAAATGCCAAATATGTGCCACCTCTAAGCTAACTAAAAAGACATGTGGGTCGATGTCTAGAGAACAAAACCGTTATAACTAATTCATTATGATTTAGGAGATTTGAAACAAACTATGACTAAAGAAGGTAAGAAATTTTATGTGACCTTTATTGATGATTATTTTAGGTACACTAAAGTTTACTTGCTTAGAAATAAAGATGAAGCATTTGATATGTTCTTAAGATATAAAGCTGAAGTAGATAATCAACTTGATAGGAAAATCAAAAGGATTAGATCTCATAGAGGGGGTGAATATATCCCTTTGAATGATTATTGTGAAAATGAAGGAAAAATACATGAAGTAACTCCTCCCTATTCACTTGAGTCAAATGGAGTTTTTGAAAGAAAGAATAGGACTCTTAAAGAGATGATGAATTCTTTGCTTGTCAATGCTTCAACTCTTGATAATTTGTGGGGAGAAAAGCTATATTGTCTGTATGTCATCTACAAAATAAAATTCCATACAAGAAAACTGGTAGAACACCTTATGAGTTGTGGAAATTAAGGTCATGCACCTAACCTGAAATATTAAAAAGTATGGGGGTGTCTTGCCAAGGTTATGTTACTTGATCCTAAAAAAAAGAAAATATGATCAAAGACTTATGATTGCATGTTTATTGGGTATGCTTGTAATAATTCTACTTATAGATTTCTTGTTTTAAAAAGTGATGTTCTAGAATGCAATACTATTATTGAGACAAAAATTACAGTTTTTTGAGCATGTTTTTCCACTTATGAGAAAATTTCTGCACCCACAATTGTAGATGATATAGAAAATCATATGATGGGTGCCCACTATTGTGGATGATATGAAGTTCTTACGATTTAAATGAGTATAAAAGAAGAGACAAAGAAAATAGTTTTCCTTTGGAGATAATTTTTATACTTATTTGGTTGAAAAATGAACCGTCCTCTTATTTTGAAGCTATTCTTCCCCTGATGCATTGTTTTGGAAAGAGCTATTAAAACTGAGTTTGTCTCTATTTTAAAAAATAAAACTTGGGAGTTAGTCAATTTACCTTCATGAGCAAAACCTATTGGTTACAAGTGGATCTTCAAAAGAAAATATTTGTCAAATGGTTCTATTGAAAAGTATAAAGCTAGGTTAGTAGCCAAAGGTTTTTCACAAAAACAAAATATTGGCTATTTTGATACGTTTGCTCATGTTCCTAGGACTTCTTCCCTTCATATTCTGATTGCTTTAGCTTCTATTCATAAACTTTTCATCCATTAAATGGATGTTAAAACAACATTTTTAAATGGAGATTTAGAGGAAGAAATTTACATGTTACAACCTGAAAGGTGTATTATACCTAGTCAAGAAAATAAAGTTTGCAAATTGAGCAACTCTTTATATGGTTTAAAACAGTGGCATGAGAAATTTGATAGTGCTTTGTTAAATAAGGGGTTTTTATCTGTTGAAGTGGATAAATGTGTGTATACAAAGTGTCCAAATAGAGAATGTGTAATCATTGCATTATATGTGGATGATATGGTAATTTTTGGCACTAGCCTAGATATGGTCCATAGTACCAAGAGATTTCTAGTTTCACAATTTGACATGAAACATATTAGTGAAGCTAAGATAATTTTGGGTGTCAAAATCACAAGAATAGGTGGTGATAACGCCATAACAAGAACACATGCCGAGAAACACTCAAGAGGTTTGAACATTTCGATGCCAAACCTGTGAGTACCCCTTATGATGCTAACACATATTTAATGAAAAATCGAGATAATCTTGTGGGTCAATCTAAGTATGCATAGATTATTGGAAGTCTGATGCATTTAATGAACTTTTTTAGACCTAACACAACGTATGCAGTGTGTAGATTAAGCAAATATACACATAATCCCAATAATGATCACTGAAATGTATTAGCTAGACTAATGAAATACTTAAGGGGTACCATGAACTATGGTATCCTATATAGTGGATTTCCCGCTGTGTTAGAAGGAGACAGTGATGCTAACTGGATCTCAGATTCATATGAGATAAAATCCACAAATGGTTATATTTTTTCTTTAGGAGGTGGTGTTGTTGCTGTGAAATAATCTAAACAAACCCTTATCGCTACTTACCAATTTCTTGACAAGAGTTTATACGCTGAATCCGCTAGTAAAGAAGTTGAGTGGTTAAGGAACTTCCTGTCATGAATTCCTTTGGGGATGTAGTCGACACCTTCAGTGTCAATGCATTATGATTGCCAAGCAACAATATTAATTGCTAAGAATAAAGTATTCAATGGAAAAATAGACACATTCGTCTAAGACACGAGGTTGTGAAACAGTTATTGAAAGATGGAATTATTTCCACTGACTATGTAAAGTCATGAATTCGTCAATCCCTTCCGACTAAACCTCAGTTGAGTTGATTTTGGGAACATCAAGTGGAATGGGACTTAATCCAGTTAAAGATTAGCAATGAGAAGGTTCATATGGGTAATAACAAGTCATTTGCTAATCTTGCTAGTGCCAATAAAATTGTCCCTTCCTATGGTATGGTTTTGGTGCTAAAATGCATATTGTGAGAGGTTGAGTTATACTCTTAATGATTTCATATCCCTTATGGGTAATACATATAAATGCAGTATGCACTTGATGAAATCACCTATGTAAGTGTGGAGTGGGGTCGCTCCCATGAAATATTTTGGCAAAATTTCTAGAGCACTAATGAAATGATCAAGCATGCACATGGCCTAATCGCGCACAACGACGTTGAACAACAAGAATCGTGATGTGTAGTGATGATAATAAGGTCCCTAATTTACAATCAAGAATACTCTGGTTCATAAAATTTATAAGCTTCACCAATACTCTATAAATTAAATCTCATTCATCTATGTTCGGCTCATGGGCTCATCAATACCAAATTTAAGCTAAAGACTTATACCTCTTCTTCTATAATCCAGAAAAAGTTTTAAATTCAAATGTCCTTTTGGAAAATGTGGGGGATTGTTAGTAGTTGATAACCTTTTTTCAAAAGGAACCTAGTCCCACATAGAAAAAGGATAAGAACTTTTTTGGGTTTATATACTAAAACTCATATGTTGTCATGTATAAGGCTTTAGAAAAGGGGAGGCCGCACATAAGAAATGGGTCGAAAGCCCAATTTCTATGAAAATCGATGGATTCCCTCCCTCCCCCCTACGCGTGATTATCATGAGGCAAAATTGGTCCAAATAATTTTGTTTTGTTTTGCCTGTATGAAAACCTTGGTTTTTGGCTGTTCAAAAACCAAAACAGTTCAGGTCTTAAGATCTCAATAAATTCAAAATGTTTTCTTTAGTAACAACTATTTTTGAATTCAATTTCTAACAACCAAATTTCATTTTAATGCCAGCCTTAATGGCCAACAGCCTTATTTTTTAATTTCAAACTAAACTATTACAGTTTGTTTTCCTATAAATTGAGACCTTTGTTGATGTTGAAAAATACATAAATTCTCAACATATTGAGCTCTCTGTTGTTCATGTTCCAGAGACAATCTCAAAGAAATGTCAATCCTGGGGCATAAAATTCCTAAGGATCGGTGTCTAAAACACGCCTTAGCTTTACTTATTTTATTTTTGCAGCCTGTAACTCCATATTCTAGTGTACCATCAACTTTCGTAGCTCTAGTTTCGACCTCTAGATAGTTAGCAGTCAATAAAAACAAAACATTGTATCAAGATAGCACAACTATACATTGTAATAAAACGATAACGAAATCACAAAAAAAAAAAAAACAAACAAACAAACTCAGATTCGTATGGAATAACCACTTCATCAAGACAGAAATGATAGAACGAGACATGTATGAGCAGATTTCAGACAAAATGACAAAAATCACCCATTATTGCTTGGAGAAAAAGTGGCTAGAAGAGAACACACTTATTACTATCTTAAGTTCTAAAATTAATTTTTAAAACATAAAATAATTCATATATCTATACGAGGTGTCCATTTTGATAATACAAACATTATTTTTTGCAATCATTTTGATTGAGATTTAATACAAAGTTTAACCACTATATTATTTATTTTTATCCTAATTCACTTTCCTTGTTTTGCACCTTTTCATTTCCAAAACCATCGTTACTTTCACTTTTAATTTTTAGAGAGAGATTTGATATAGAGTTTAACCATTATATTATTTTTATCCCAATTATTTAATAAAGTTAAACGTATAGTGTACCTAATAAAGCTTTTATCTTTACTCCAATTGTGCCATCATCCATGCTAGCCTTTCACTGGAAAAATCAATTTTATTGTAACACTCGGTAACATATCCATTCAAGCTATTAAGCCATATCCCGTGTTTTCACAGTTTTCAATCTCACAAATAAAAACCGCATTTTTCAATAGACTGCTTGTGATGGACCAAGAGTTTGGATGCTCAGAATTCCAATGAGTTATATCTTCATTTGCTTATTCTTATAAACTTTTTTACATAGGACCAAGTTTTATTATGTTGTAAAAGGTCATCATCCATCGAAGAGAAGGTTTCCTTGAGGCCCATGACGTCAAAGGTCTTGTGAAAGTTGCACAAGTTGTAAAAGCTTGGTATTTTAGTCACTGCTTTTTTCTAATTTATGCAGTTTTTTTTCCCTCCAAGTAGTTGATAGAAGGATTTCTCCAACTTCTAGGTTGTGCATAGTATGTTGCACAAGATATGTCAAATAATGCACAATTAGTTTTATGTCCCTACAATTACATCATTAATCCATTCATTCGGGGAGCAATAGACTTAGACATCGAGGGAGCCATTTTTCCATTCTATTTTATATGCCTTTAAACATTTTGATTGATATGTTTTTGTGTTTATTTGATAAGCTATTAAAGAGAATTTGGGCAGAGACAATGATAGAGCTCAACCTCGTCATAGAGAATCACAAATATCTACTTGCTCAACTAATTTTTCAGGTTTAAATTTCCCCTTAATTAATCTCTACCACCGAGTTAATGTTTTTTTGAACAACTAAGACTTAATGATTTTATTTTCTCATAATTTTATTTTAATTTCATAATTAAATTATTATTCTAAAAAAATATAATATGTTATAGGGGTTGAAAATAAAATATCAAATAATATATTTGAGAGACTAAAAATACTTTTTAATTCTTAAAAAAATATTTCATTTTTATCTACTAATTGAAAATAAAATTGAATAGTTTTCGAAAAATAAAAATAAACTATATTTTTTAAAATGAATTGATAAAGTTTAAGGAAATTAATAAGGACAAGAAAACATTATTGTCATTAAGTTTGAGCATCTATGATACTTTTTTTTGTCAGCTAAACATTTTAGTTACAATGTAGTAAACAATCACTACTAGGACTCGAACCAGAACACTTTAGTTACAATGTAGTAAACAATTACAATTGGGACTCAAATCGAACACCAATTGTTGTGGATTACTCCAAGGATCTTCAAACATGATCTAGAATAATGGCCCCATCCCCTTGACTATATTGAATCAAGAGTTGTAAGTAAAGATGTTGCATCTCCGTCCCCTTGGTTATATGGAACCAAAATTCGTAAGAATAAAGAAAAGTAACCCCGTCCCCTTGATTACAAAAGAACCAAGAGCCGTAAGTTTGAACACTATAAGGAATTAACCTTGATAGGCTCGAAAGTTCTCACAAGAACCATAAAGTGAAGAAAACCTCACAAAAGAATTTTTATTCATCAATTGTCTCTCTCAAAGACTACATTAAGGGGGTATATATAGGCCCCATACTTTATAAAACAAATTAAGCAACTTCTACTTTGACTTGGAAAACAAGACTTTCTAATTTAAATAAAGCAACTCCTAAAAGCAAATCATTCTAAAAAGAAATAACAACTCCTAAAAGCAATATTTCTAAAAAGAAATAACAACTCCTACTTGACTAGCAAAACAAACTTTCTAAATTAAATAAAACAACTACTACTTTGACTTAGAGAAACAACCCTTCCAAAATGTCGTCCAACCAATATAGAATAAGACTCAAAATACTTGGAAATAGAAATATATTTTGTGTCTCCAAGGTTTCACAAACTCCCGAATCTGAATTTTCCATAATTAAGATTGAATTCCCAAAGTGTGTTATAGAAGTTCTTGCATCAACTTTTGAACTTCTTTATTGGCTTCAATTCCTTCAATGACTTGATTTGACTTGGGCTCTTCTTTAAAAGCTGGGTTGACCCAAATAAATTCTTTCACAAGCCCATTGAAAGCCTCTTGAAGCTTTTTCACCTTGCTCTTGTGATTGGTCTAATTGTCATTTGAAGCGGATCCTTTGTTCTTTGATTCTCATCATTCCCCCCTTCCTCTAAAAGATTCGTCCTAGAATCTTAACCATAATGTTGTTGATGGCACGAAAATAAAAACACATCCTTCACAATCCATCCATTTTGGGTTCAAGTAACACATGTATAACACATGGACTAATCAATTCCTCCACTTGCTTTGAAGCTCCTTTGTTTCCTCGGGTGGCAAACCACTAGGATCATCCTCGGGGATTACATACTCGAACTCTTATAACAAAGATGAAACAACACTACGTAAAGAATAATCAAGATCGTTAATGTTCAAAAGCATCTCTTTGTACAAAAGTACAAACATAGGCTTGTTAGAATAAAAAAAAAACTTTTAATCTCACTATTTTTTTGTATAGAAGCTTTCTTTTGTTTCCTCCTTTTCTTCATTCACTTCCCCTCTTCGATTCAAGGTTCTCCTTTTCGTTGTTCACTTTCAAATCTTTTTTTCTTTCACTCTCTTTTCTTTTCTCACTCTCTTTCCTTTTCTCAATTTCTTTTTCCTCTTGTTTTACTTCCTCTTTTTCTTTTCTTTCTCATTCTTTTTTTAATCACACTCTAGCTTTAACCTCACTTGATCTTCATACACCTGTTTTGGTGTCACGATGGCAAGAGTGGCAAGCTGGCCCTTCATGAAATTGAAAGGATTCTTGAAACAATCATGGTTGCCTCTCCAATCAAATTGCTAAGGCCTGCCCAATATGATGTGAAAAGCATACATAGGGACAACATCACAAATAACCTCATCATGATACTTCCCAATTGAAAACGACACAAGCACTTGCTTTTGCACTTTCACTTCCTCACTATCATTCAACCATTGCAACTTATATAGCTTAGGGTGTTTAAGTATTAGTAATTGTAGTTTTTCAACTAAAAAAACACTAGCAACATTAGCACAACTCCCACCATCAATAATCAAACTACAAACCTTATTATTACCATGGCAACGAGTATAAAAAATGTTCTCATGTTGTTTCTCAATGGCATACTCCTTCACTTGGGCACTCAAAACATTCCTTGTCACCATCACCTCTCATTCAATCAAAAATTCTTCTTCATCTTTCAATTCATTCTTAAGTTCTTCATTATTCAAGGCTGTCGGAACACACCTCTCTTGTCTTTGAGTTTGAGGAAGTACTCGTCTCAACACCTCTTCATTTTGTTCAATCCAATCTCAGATGTCCTTAATATGATCCTCTAATCTTGAAAAGTGTTGTCGCATGGCCTGCGGTATAAAGGTTTGGTCTTGCCCCACCTCCCTATTTTAAAGATCATTACATGAAGACATGATCGAATTATAGGAAAGAATTTAAAAAAAAAAAAAAAAACTCACAACACTCCCTCACGTGTTTCACTCATACTTCTTTTTTTTACTCAATATTTGGCTTTTTGATAATGAAAATCACTCTTGCCTTTTTCCACTCTTAAACTTCACTTTTTATTTTGTTCTTATTTGAACTAACAAAGCTAGATCAAAGATCAACCAAAATAGGAATCCAAAATGCTCAAAATATTACAAAGGGAACAAAAAAAAACTGAAAATGAAGAATACACTATCTTCTTCTTTCTTTTTTTTGGATGATTCTTTTTGTTATAAACTGCCTCCCCTAATTCGCCAAATATCAATCCGCTCGCCTAATCCTCAGCAGTCTCACGTTTAAACGTCCCACTGCCAGCTGTGGCACCACGCTTATAAACCGTCAGTGACCTCGTCCCAGCGACGCGATCACCGCACACAACCCCCCACCCCCTCCCATCGCACATCGTGTCGATAATCGTGTTATAAACTGGAGCCCCCACCCGCCGATATCATTCCGTCTGGGCCCACCTGCGCAGGCCTCACGGCTTAGGCAAACATCTCGACGGCAAGGGGCACCACGCTTATAAACCGCTCAGACCCCGCCCGGGAGTACGGGATCAACAGGATCACAACACTTTTTTATTTTTTTCTTTTTTTTTCTTTTTGAACTCAATGAAATGTCAAACATAAAAAAATTAAGATATATACTATTGATGTTTGAAAGCGGAAGCTCTGATACCAAAATGATGCGAACCCCGCTGCTTGTTGCTTTGAGATCCATCAATTGTTTCGGATTACTCCAAAGATCTTCAAACACAATCTAGAATAATGGCTCCATCCCTTTGACTATATTGAATCAAGAGTTGCAAGTCAAAGATCGCTGTCATTTCCTGGTTATATGGAACCAAATGTGAAGAAATTGCATGAAAGTAACTCTATCCCTTGATTACAAAAAAAAAAAAAAAAAAAAAAGAACCAAGAGCCGTAAGTCTGAACATTATAAGGAATTAACCTTGATAGGCTCGAAAGTTCTCACAAGAATCATAAAGTGAAGAAAACCTCACAAAAGAAATTTTATTCATCAATTGTCACTCAAAGATTACATTAAGGGGGTATATATAGGTTTCATACTTTATAAATCAAATAAAACAACTCCTACTTTAAATAAAGCAACCCCTAAAAGAAAATATTTCTAAAAAGAAATAGCAACCCCTAAAAGCAATCTTTCTAAAAAGAAATAGCAACTCCTACTTGACTATGAAAACAAACTTTATAAATTAAATAGCAACTCGCACTCGACTTAACAAATATTTCTAAAATGTTCAATTCCAATCAAAATAAGAATAAAGACCAAAATACTCTAAATAAATATATTTAGTGTCTCCAAGGTTTCACAAACTCCCAAATCTAAATTTTCCATAATTAAGATTGAATTCCCAAAATTTGTTATAGAAGCTCCTACATCAACTTTTGAACTTCTTTATTGGGTCCAATTCCTTCAATCGCTTGATTTGACTTGTGCTCTTCTTTAAAAGCTAGGTTGGCCCAAATAAACTCTTTCACAAGCCTCCAATAAAACCCTGTGCCTTTTCGGCCCTTTTCAAATGTATCTTGCTATATGATTTTCATCACCTCCCCTCCCTATTCCTTGTCTATTTAAAACAAGCATGATTCTTAATTTGCTTGTGATAAATAATTTATTTATTATATATATATATATATATATATATATATATATATTATACAATTTTTTTACATATATTTAGCAACATATTTTCATTCCAATTGAAAAAAGACTCATTAGGTATAATATCATATGTTAAAAAAAGTATAAAATCTTATGATATATTTTTTATTGAATGCATTATATAAAAATATTATATTTTATATCCTAAAATATCTATGACATAACTTATCTAAAAAACCAAACATGCCTTAATTAATATTTTGAAATTAAAATTTATCTTTCATAATTATATCATGCTTTTTACTAATTAGAACTAAGTAATAACTAATATACTTTTTAAATCTATGAATAATTATTGTTATATCTATTTTACCAGTTACTTCCATATTTATCTTAATATAAAAATTAATCATTTAATAAATTTTGGATTTTTTATTACTTTTCTTTTTTAATACCAGTATCTCTTTTTATTGTCATTTATTTTTATTTTAGAAACGTAAACGTAAAAAAAAAAAAAAATGAAATCATTATTTATATTAATTATTTTAAAATAATAAATTTTATATAATTTTGAACTTATTAACTTTTTAAAGATAAAATATTTTGTATTACTACATAATTTTTGAAGAAAAACATAAGAATAATTTTGAAATCATTTATTCCATCCGTTTCATAATAGTAGTCGTTTTTCATACATTCACATGAATTAAGGAAAACTATAAAATGACTAAACCATCATTTTTTGCTTTCAATAAATATATAGTTGTAGTATTAATTGTTTTTCTTTCTTCCATAAAAATCTTGATCAGTGTTTGACTTTTATAAAAACTCCAACCCTTTATTTAATTTCAATTTACCAATTACCAATAAATTCTTTTATGATTTCCCTCCATATGTATGAATAAAAAATTACGCAAAATTTTGGCCAAATATTTTGCCAAGTATTTTATGATTAAAGATTTATACTATAATCATACAAAAGCTTATAATCAAAATTTATCCAATCTTCACCACTCTCCATTTTCATTTTTTTAGTATAGCAAAAGTAATATAAGCTTGTGATGAATATATATCCAGCTGTTTGTTATAGGGAATAGAAAAAAATATGAAAGGTTTTTGTTGACTTTATCAAATGCGAAAATCCACATAAATTATGGAGTGCTTAAGTGTAGAAGATATTGGAACTTGTAAAATATTTTTAATATATGATGTTATTAAATTTGGTTGGGAATAATAAAAATAGGGGTAAAATTGGAAGAAATATGGTAAAGTATTCTTGATTTCTTAAAATGACAATTAAATTGAAACAAATTTAAAAATAAAATTAAGAATTAATAAATTTATTCCACTATACCATCATAGTTAGGCATTCCGTATTTTGTTAATCTCCAATTATTTGGAACTTTTATCCGCCTGATGAGGAAAAATATAAAATTAATTAATACACTATCAAAATTTTGATTTTAACAAAAAAGAGTTGTATACAAATTTAAAACATGAAGTAAGAGTAAATTGTAGGCATAAAATAAATTATTTTAAAGGTCAAAGGATTTTGTCCAATTGCATAAAGGAAGTCTTATAATTAAAATTAGTTAAAATTTATATATTTGATTTTTTATACGTATAAAAGTAAATTAATTTAAAGAAATTTTAAAAAAATAAAAAATATATATTAATATTGAATAAATAATAAGTTATTAGAATTGAATCACATGAATAAAAAATTAAATATTAGAGATTTGTGAATATAATGAATGATTTATAATCAAAGGATAATAAAAATATGTCAGGTAAAAAAAAAAAAAAATCTCAACTAATTTAAAATATTTAAATATTGAATTTAAAAAAAAAAAACGTATACAAATTTTAAAAAGGGAGAATTATGTTAAGGTGTAATGAAGCACCATAAAAAAAAAAATGCAAAGACCCCCAAATCATTAAAATATATGCAATCTATAATAAAATAATAATGTATATTAAGGTGTAATGAAGCACCAAAAAAAAAAAAAAAATGCAAAGACCCCCAAATCATTAAAATATATGTCATCTGTAATAAAATAATAATGGTAGAACAATAACCCTCCTTATTAAGCCGTGAGCGCTATCCTATGCCACATAGGACATCCTATGCCATAGGAGAGAAACAAATTATGTAGGTCTTCGTAATTTCGTATGGCATGAAAATTATAATAAATTTAAATTAAATAAGTATAAACATGGAATTTGTCAAAAAAAAAAAAAAAGTATAAACATAGAATAATTATTAATTTTTATTGATTTTTAAAATTGATTTTTATTAATTTTTAAAAACGTAAAAGAAAAAATGAAAATACTAATTTTTCAAATATAAAATTGAATAAATATATATTTTGATTTAATTTTTTTTCATCATACATTTTATGTTATTTGATTACACTCTTAACTATTATGGAAAATTAAAAAAATAGGGAAAGAAAATTTATAAAATTAAAATTTAATGACTAGTAGCTTAAAAATTGAAATTTTGAATATTTAAGGAAAAAATTGACTGACATCTTTCTTCAAATTTAAGTTTTTTTCTTAAATTTGGTTTGGTATGTTATATTTAAAAACTAATTTTTATAATAATACAAATATTAAAAGATGTTGATCAACTTTTTCTTAAATTTTTTTTCACTCCTTAAGAGCTCATTAAATTTTGAATAAACTTTAATGTTATAAATTATTTTTATATTAATTTAAACTCATTTTATTTTTTTATTCAAGAAGATTAAAGTTTGTAAATTTTCTTTACAAAAAATTAACAACTTCCTTTTTTCTTCTGTTTTTAGAAATTAATAAAAATAAAATTTTGAAATAGATAAAAACTAATAATTATTTCATGTTTATAGTTATTAAATTTAATATAAACATTATTCAATTTAATTTTATAATAATGTCATGCTGAATGACCTATCTAATTGTGTCTCTCTTATGTGGCAATGGATGGGGCCTACTAGTAAATACATGAGGGGTATTTTGGTCTTAAAAATTAGGGTTTAACGTGTTTTTATTATTTTGTTGTGAATGACACATTTTAATTTTTAATGCTTTAATGACCCTAAAATTTGCCCACTTATTGCTTTTGCCTTTAACCCCATTTTTTTTTAAAGCTAATCACTTTTAATATAATGTAATAAGTAAATTATCTCTATTGAGTCTGGAACCCTCCCCTCCTCCCCTCCCCTGTTATAAATGACACACATTTTTAATGTTTTAATGGTCTGAGGGTCTTTGTTTTTTTTTTGTGCTTGCTTCATGGAATTGTATACCCCAATATTTGCCCACTTATTATTATTATTTCTTTTGCTTTTGCCTTTAACCCCATCTTTTTTTTTTAAGTTAATCACTTTTAATATAGTATGGTAAACTATTTTTACTGAGACTCGAAACCCTCCCCTCCCTGCTTTTAAACGGTGAACACTCCCTCCCAAGAGTGCTGACCCCTTCATCTCTGTAAAACCCGAGAAAATTAGAAAATTTTTAGGAAAAATAGAAAATTAATAATAATAAATTTCCATAATGATTCAGAAAAGCTTGGAAAATTCTCTAGATCTCATATGACAAAACAGACTTCACCGTTGAATTCGTCTCACAAAATCTAGTTATCCAAAAAAATTTCGTTGAATTCCGAGATAGTCGGATTTTTCACAATTTTCAAGGTAACTGATGTCTAGTGAATCCCAGGGACGAGATGTTTAAGAGAATATCGGGAGTTAGGAAATAACTCAAGTTAAATTCATTTAAAATAAATTGAACTTGAACCGGAACCGGAATCGAAAATAAATTGTTTGGGGGTAGGAAATCCGATCCGAGCCGAGGATCGTATGACATGTGCTTTCTTTAAGAGCCACTCATCAACTTAAGTCAAGATAGACAAATGAGGGAAAAAAAATTGGAAAACTCATTTTGTGCTTGTATCCCAAGTAGCTGAGAGAGGAGAAGAGAGAGGGGTGTGGCAGAGAAACTCTAACTCTCTCTGCCAACCCACGAAGATCAAAGACGCTCTCCGACGTGGCCGGGTTTAAAGTCGTAGTACCCGTGAGGGCTATGTGGACACTAAACTCCAAGTTTCGCTAAGGTTTCACATGTATGTCTCGAAGTCGAAGCTTGGTTCAAGAAGTGTTCGCGAAACTTCCTCGGGTGGTTGCTCATGCTTCAAGAGATAGAGATTCTTCCTACTTTGATTTATTTTCCATTCTAGGGGTTGTTTGATTGAGCTTTAATGCCCTAAGGGGATGTTTGGCCGTTTATTCCCTAAGGGACTGTTTGGCAAAATAATGGGTTATGGGAATAGTGTCCTGTTTTGACCCTATATGATGTCCAATTTTTGGAGTTGATTTTCGATTAGAAAAGGGGAGAATTTGGACTAGTATCCTTCAAGGAAATTGTAACCCTGTCTGAGAACTTGATGTTAGGCTTTTGAATCACCAAAATTGGACATCTATAACCCAAGCAGTCCGTTTTTTCAGGACTCGCCACAGTTGTTCTGCTTTGGCCGAACCTATTGTCCAGATTTTTGGAACTTATTTTCGATGGGAAAAAGTGAGAATTTGGACTAGTATCCTTCAAGGAACTCAGAGCTCTATCTGGCAAATTTATAAGCTAGCTTTTTGAATCGCCCAAATAGAACCTCTATAACTAAAGTTATGGTCCATTTATCAGGACCGCTACAGCTTAGGTTGTTTAATGATTTGTGTCCAGATTTTTGCCATAATTGGTATATGATTGTAGTATATCTGGGAAGCCCCATTCCCCGGGGTCCGTTGACAACCCGTCAGCATGCGGAATATTCGTGGATGTCGGGTAACCCAACACCACTCCATTGAGTCCCCTTTTTCAAGACTCAGGACTTAACGAAAATCGGGTAGAGTCTCTTTTGTACGGGGAGCTCTACCTAAGATACAACCTGTCCCAACATTTTACAACGACCACACCGGGTTCACGTGAGAGTAAAAATTGCCACTTGGGCCCATGCATCAATACTCACAAAAATACATCAACTATATTACAATAGTTCAAGAGTTATTACATTACTCTTAACCAAAACATATATCAAAATTTGGAGTTCTAATACATGTTTTACAAATAAGATATCAAAGCCACAATCCGGTTTTCTTCTATAAATCGGCCTCTAGTGAGTGTCGTCCTCCCGTACACCCCTGTGCCTTAAATAATGATCTCGACAGGGTGAGCAATGCCCAGTAGTGATAATTTCCTACATGGGTTACTCCCTACCTAAGTGCACATGTAATGGCAACCAAACACACTCAAGCAAATACATGATCCTACTTGAATGTCTACATGCCCAATCCCATGTCTCGAGTCCTCACCGACTCCCTCACACATGCCTAAGTCGAATGAGAAAACAGCTTTTCGTAAACAAAGGGTTTTGTTCTCGAAACTTACTATCGAGTTTCTAGAAATATATCGACAACCCTCCGAGTGTGAATCTACCGATAATCCTTCGTAATCATGGGCCGCCCGATGAACTGGTTGACAACCTCAAAGGCAATTCTTCATAAAATCTTCCTTGAAATTCCTCACAACCATTTCTACTTTTCTTTCATTTTCGCGGTCATGCACTCACACCTATCGCTCTAGGGTGCCCCTAAGTGCATATTTAGTTGCATTATGCCATTTCTGAACAATTCATGTTAATATATTTTATATGCATATATTAACAAAATTTAATTCATATAATTCATGTTATTCAATTCACAATCAATAACACCAAAATTAGCTCACATGGGCTAATTAACAAATCAAGCAATTCATTTTGAATCACCCAACAACACAAAAATCACACACATCACGCAATAGTAGAGCCTTGGTTTCAGACTATTCACTTCGCCTACAATAAGCTGGGATTCTTCACTCAGGTTTCAAAGATTTTGAGTTCAAAACACTACTTATCCAGCTCAACAAATCCTCATCCATTAAATGGCTCTTAATAACAATAAACCAATAGGAAAAGATCCCCAACTTTGAGTCATTTTAACTCCACAAATCTGCCCACGCGCAGCCCTTGCCGCGTTGAACAATCCTCGCTTCGCCCAAAGAGAACCGACTAACTAAAGTCGGGGAAACCTGCAGAGTTTCACACTTTCTCCCCCTAAAACCACCCACACCTACCCGCACGTTTTTTTTTTTTGTTCCAACGGAGAAGAAGAAGACTTTTGTCTCTTTTATTTTAAATCTTTCAATACTCTATCATTGTCCCTTCATTTAACTATTTAACTTAAAAGGGCCTTTCGATATTCGCTTAATCTATTTCATTCATCTTCATCCTCTCACTAATCATGCAACACGTGTCATGTGGCATGTAGTGGTGGTAACTTTGGTCACATCACACGTCTCTACAAACCATCATACGACACCTCGCCACCTAGTAGCCTCAAAACGTGGAAATTTCGACTATCTCAATTCGATGAATTTAATTTAGTAGCTAGATTTCATGGTGATGACTCAACGTGTGGTTCCAAGCTATTATCCGAGATCTAGAAAATTTTTGGATTTTGACTGAAATGACCATTTTACCATTTTTCAGAAAATTCGAATTTTCCCTTGCCTTTACAATATCATCATTGAATCGAAAGGACATACTTGGCTTAAAATTGTGTTGAAGTCAAATCAGGTGTTCCTAATGGTTTGGCTTGTGATATGTTTGTATGAATAAAGGCCATTGCATGATTTCTATTAGAAGCTAATTATGGACATGGTGTCACAATTAAGCCTAGAGTATAAGGTGTCATTGTTTATCTGATAATTAGATGTCAATATACGTGTGTATAATATGTTGACATGGTCAGGCTTTATTTGAAATTATATGTTAATTGATATGATTGTCCAAATTATGCATGGTTTAAAATGTCCATATGACATTCATCATATATATGGCTTGGTATAGGCATTTTCAAGAAAACCTAAAACTCCTACACTATTCTCACACCCTCTCCCAAGAGCGGTCGACCCCTTTATCTCCACTTGATCTTCTTCTCATTTCTTTCTTCTCTTCTTTTCTTCATTCTTTTCTTTCATTTACTTATTGTTATTCTTTTCAGTTAACATACAATCACATCAAGCCGAGACTCACCTCACTCATCTTCCTTCGATTTTTTTTTCATTTTTATTTTTCCTTATTTTCTTCTGTATTTCATTTTTATTTTCTGTTATTTTCTTCTTTCTTTTATTTTCCCTCATCTTCCATTTCAGTTACCTATTCTCTTAGCTTTTCTAATTCATGAGGTTTCGACACTCCCAACTCTGACCCTAAGGTCATGAGGGTGTCTTTTTTTTTTTACTATAAATCTTCTATAAACTTAAGCTTGTCTATTCATATAATATTAAATATTTAACTTGTGATTATATTCCTTCAGAAGCAACAGATTACAAAATATATACAAGCTCCTTATATATAGAAGTGTTTAACATTTACAACATTACATTGTTACAAAAAAGAAACAAAATATATACACAGACCAAATGGTCTTCCAAAGGTGCCTAGTGATGTGTTGGATTGACCGCTAATGTGGATTGTCCCGTCCTCGGTTTCCTCTTATGTACCTACACGATGAAACACCCGCCAAGCAGTTCTTTATACCAGCTGAATAAATACATATAGACGACTCCCCAATCAAAGTCATCACACTTTAGACAACTGCATATAACTTTAACATTCATTTACATATACACATGCTTATTCATGTTTTAAACATATCATTTATAGATATGCTTCTACATATATCATATTTATTCATCTTATCATGTTTCATTCCATATCATCTTTCATTTATGTTTTTGTTTTGGTCCTTATCATCAAGCATATCATCATCACATAGCAAATGCTATGCTTCATATCATGTCATTTCATATATTCTATTACTTATCTGTTTCATGCTTATAAATACCTTAGAAGGATACTTATGAACTGTATAAAAATTGATACTATCACTGTACAAGACAGTGATTTCTATCTGTATAACCCAAACGGGGCCGTTATAATGATCCAAACGAGATTTATGTCATCGACCCAAACTGGGCCTCGATATCTGTAAACTGTATGCTGCAACAACTGTATCCCTATAAGCATGTATATATGTCCAACTACTCGATCATAAGCAGGCAATCAGTTTTATTATGTTTTCTTAACAATCTTTCAAGTATTAGAAAAAGATATCTCATATACATGAATAACTACTGATATCATGTATACTTATAAGATATCTTCACATCAAATAATCTCTTATAAACATTTAACTATACTTTTCATATAAATAAAATTATACATGTATTCTTCTTTAGCTTTTATAACACATGTTATCATACTGTATTACTATGATGCATTATTTCATATAACAACACATTTATATAACTCATGTCAATTTCACTTCCATAACCAAATGGGCCTAAGAATCTTGAGGTTCTAAGTCCATTTTTTACTACAATTTTGACTCTATAAACGGGATTGTTAGAGAAAGTGATTTTCTAACTTAATATACCCCTATGTCTTAAGTTTATTATGGTTTAAACATCATGTCATTTGGACTTTTAATTTGGGAGATATGGTCTAAACATTCAGAACTCCGCTTTTGGACAGTCAAGAAAATGTAACTGAATTGTATATTTGAAAATTTTCCGAGAATGATAAAAGACAATTTGACATAATTTCCTTCATAAAAGTTGTTTTCCTAGATTTAGTTTGTACAGAAATTTTAATCACCTCATTTGGACTAGTATAACTCGTTATGATTTAAAACAACTGGAATTGGCCCTGGCCAGGGATCACAGGAGACAGATTTGCTGTGGACGTATCTTGTTCCTTAATTTACTACTTGGGTCCAATGAGGTCTAAATTTGGATACACTTATTTCAGGGAGATTTGTTCTCCTAGAAGTCTAGTTTATCCAGAAATTTGAATCACTCAATTTGGAGGAGTGAAACCCAACTTATGGCCTAAATAAAAAAAATTGTTCTGAAACCCAAAACTGTATCAGAACTGAACCACTTCACTTTGACGAATTTTCTGGGTTCAATGTGGTCTAAATTTGGATATACTTATTTTAGGGAGATTTGTTTTTCTAGATGTCTAATTTACCCAGAATTTTGAATTACTCAATTTGGATGAGTAATGACCAAGTTATGGCCAAAACACAAACACGAGTTTAAAAAAAAAAAAAAAACTACAACATCTTCCCTAAACCTAACATTTTCATACAAATTTTTCTCCATTGAGAGAACCACACAACCAAACCAAAACAACCATTCCAAACAAGGATTCTACAAAAATAGGTATTGAAGGAAACCCCAAACAAGTATTCATACAAACCCATACACAATCCTACTCAAAGTTTCACAAACAATTCCATACACAAATTCATACCAAAATTCCTTACATATCTACATTTATTTCTTTCTTCTCCTTGAACTCGCTTTCTCTTCTTTCCCTCCGCTTGCTCCTCTCTTTCTTCTCTTCTCTTTCTCTTTCTCCTCTTCTCTCTTCCTGTGAGTTTCAACAAATGGGATATTTGTCCAAGATAAGGCCTGTTTGGTCTTATCCAATTTTTTGACATCAAATTCTCATTTTTGCTATTTGATCCTCACTTTCTCACCCATTATCATTCTAACTTATCCAAATTTCCTACTTTAACATACAATATTTTGGCTCTATATCATTTAAGTCCTTAATTACACTTACCAATTTACCCTGACTTTTGTATTAATTCGTAGTTTTGCTTATTTTATATTTTAGCATTATTTATTCCTAAAAAAATATATATTTACTTTAATAGACATCTAAACATGCTATAAAAATCGCTGTAAGACTGGTGCAATATATTTCATCAATACACTAATATGGCCACCAAGCTTTACTGACACCATCGCTATCTAATCTTGCCATTAAAATTTCCAACTTAGGTTTTGAGTTTTTGCTCGTTTTAGTGCATGATTTTCGCTGTTGGCTTTGATTTAGGTTTTGGGTGCCCATTTATTCATTTGGGTTATCATTTGCCTAGGTAGAATAGATTGTTGTTGGGTGTTAAAAATAAACAAAATAATAGGCGACAAAGAAAAAGAAAAGACGAAAAGATGAACACATATTTTATATGAAAATCCTAAGGAGGGAAAAACCATGGGTAGAGGAGGAAAATCCAGCTTGCCTGGAAAAAATATGAAAAGATTGGAATATGGTGCCTATTAATTTATAGAGCCCTAAAGCCCTAAAAAAATACATAACATATTTGTATTCAAAATCTAAATAGGGTCAAACCTTAATAAGATCACTAATGGGTTATGAGTACTTCATTAAGAATTTGGGGCATCAATTTTGACATTGGGAGATTGAACTTTGTTTTTGGTTGATTTGGATCATTGATATAAATCAATTTGGGATTTGATTTATATGGGATTTGATTTAAATCTAATATGTATTGATTTTTTTAGTTTATTCGGGTTTGTTGTTCTTGTTTCCTTCTTCTATTGCAGTTTGAGTTTTTTTTTTTTGGTTTTGGTATGGCTGGATGAGCCAAATGGGAGCCCGAAAGTCAAGATGAGAGCAGTTGAGCTCGTAGCAACAGGACATGGACATGGACGGTACGTAGCAGTTGGGACAGCCGATGATGGTAACAGTTAGGAGGTCATGTATATATATGATTGAGTATTTTTGGGAGGTGGGTGGTGGTGGTCGGCTAAACAAGAGGGAGGAGGAACCTTTTCTGGTTTTCTTGAATGTATATTTGGAGTTGGGTTCAGATGTAAGGAAGCTTTTTGTTCATCCTTCATATTTATTTATTGATCTTTGTATATAATCGTTTTATTTTATTTGTCATTTTGGCTTGTTTTGGTGCATGTATATGCTTCTTCCTTATTTTTTGCTTTCATATTCTTATAAATATTTTAAGTTTCATATAAATTGGTTCAGATTTCAATATAGAATATGATTGGTATATTATTTTGATTTAGTTTATTTACTCATTTTTTTTAGATGGTCGGGCAAATTCAAATACACCATAAGTAATTTTTTTTCTTTCCTTTTAAAAGCTTTTCTAATAGTTTTTTTTTTATTAATTAATGGATTTTGTTTTATGATAATAAATAAATACCAAATGGAAATATTCCCAAGACTCAGGATTTTATTTCTTCTAAATATATTACAACAGTTTATGTACATTTAGTAAATGAAAGTAGGCACTAATTTTTTTTTCTTAAATTAATTGTGAAGAAATAAAAATATTTTTTTTAAATACGGAAGCCATGTTTTTAGTAAATTTGAAACTTGCTTTAATAATAAAGTTTAAATAACTCTTTTTCTATATGCTACCTAGACCGCTCATTCAAGTTTTCTTTGATTTATTTTTTATTTTGATTTATTTATTTATAAATAAAATAGATTATTATCGTTATTTGAAATAATATTTTTTCTCTTTTTGTGAACAAAGAATGACAGAAAATTGTATATTTATTTTAAATAAAAATAAATACGGTTGAGTTCTTTTAAAATTGAACATGATTAAGGATAAATTTGTGAAAGACCTTGAAAAATGAAAATTCCTTTTTAATAATTCTTTTAAAGAAAATACAGTAAAATACGATTTTTTTCTTTAGATTTGTTTGGTTTTACCTAAATAAAGGAACATTTGATTTTGAGAAGGTTTTAGTTTATTTTATTTATTTATTTTTTTAATACTAATAAAAATATATAAATAGAATAAGTAAACAAATGAATTGGAATATTTAAGAATGAACAAAATTAACATCCTAAATAAAAATGGGGTGATTTTTTTATACGAATTTAAAGCCTTTAAAGAAAAGTTGTTAAAAAAAATGTTATAATAAATGTGGCACAAATGATATTTAAAGTTTATTTTATTGAATATATATTTATATATTTAGTAAAATATTAAATGATTTAATATTATGATTTTAAATACTGAAATCCTAATTTGGCTAAAGGAAGAGACATGACTCTTTGGTGAGTCTTGATGGAAGGCCTTGATAAAAGTGACTAAGGAGATTACGGTCCTCTCTACCTCTCACATATAACAACATTCAGATTAGAATAGACACAAGTAAGATCAGAGGTGTCATAACTTCCATCTTAAAGGGAGAAAGAGAGGGAGAGAAACCACTTCCAATTTCTTCTAAATTGAAAAGAGTTTATATGGATCAAGAGTATGCTTTCTTACTACTAATGTGAAATGCATGAGGTTCGAATTTATGGGTATGATGTTTATGTCTTTTAATGTTCATACAAATATGAAAGTCATGAACTAACGTAATAGTATCGAGCATGGTTTTTTAGAATTCATGTATTTGCATTTTATAATAAATGAATGTTATATTAGAATATCTTAGAATCGGATAAAAATGCAAACTATTTTCTAGTTTACACCATCGTTTTACATTCCGAGCAAGAATGGTGTATATGAATTTGGAAATAAATGCATGAGATCAAGTCAAACCGCTCCATGTTTGGGTTTTGTGATTACATATATATATAAAATTTTGCTTCAAACCCATCATGCATCGATTCACGTGAATTCTTTGGATGAGAGAGGAATATGAAATGGTATGAAAATGCGCATGGTGATCTTTATTCTATTTGTGCAAAGCCCTTTTCGAGATAAATTAAGATACATGTCCCTTAACCTTTGGCACCCAGTTGCATGTGTTAGCGCATGAGACAATTGACTTGAAAGAGATGAGCGACATCTTTCTCTGCGATTGCATGGAAATTTTAATCGAAATAGATGAGCGACATCTTCTCTCACGATTGCATGGAAATTTTGTCAAAAAAAAAAAAAAAAATTAGAAAAGCAGTTTGAAAATGGTGATGAAGAGCCGCATGAGAGAAGCCTTGCTTTAACGTGTCTTTCCATAGATTATGTTTTTCACGCGAAACTTCAATCTAACCGGTTCATGCCCAGCATATATTCATGTTAAAGGATAATTTCAATGAATATTGCATATCTGAGTTTCACATTTGAGATATAGCAAGTTGCTTTTGCTTTATACCTTGTCCAGTTTCTTCCCTTCATTCAAGGCAGTTTTGAATGCATGTAGGTATTTGGAAGTTATAGTATAAGAAAGAAATGGCAGATTTGAATAATTTAATGAATGTATATATTAAAGTTTCCAGTGGTAGATATATATGTTTATACATTTTATTGATTGCTTAAGTGTGGTATATATATTTATAATTTGAAATTTATATTATTAATGATTTGTTAGTCACCAAGTGGCCCGAATCTTAGGAAATAAATTTGATTGTAAATTAATTTCAATTGCCCATAACATAGTTTTAAAATGACATTAAGATATAAAATTTTATTTGTTGTGGGTAGATTGAAAATCTATCAATATTAGACATTTCGGAATTAGCCCAAGGTTGATTACTTGTTCCTAATATATAACTGAAGAATATAATTGTGGTGATTGAAATGTTCTATTGGTTTTATTTTGCATATCGAAGATAGCAAAATGGTCCCCAATTGATGTATATGTAATTACCGATTATTGTTTATGTTAGTATATCTTAGTATTTCCCTGAAGAGCTTTGATTTACCTTATGTCTATCCATGTTACACATTTAGATATGAAATTATGTGATAAATTTATGACTAATTGATAATGTATGATTATCTACATTATTTACGAGTATCGGAGTACTTTGTTCTGCATTCATATTCATCTGTTCCCTTATTTAATGGATTAAATTTCTCAATGACTGGTGGGAACAAGTCCAGTTTCACTTAGGTGTTCTGGATCTTGATTTAACCTTCTGAGTTGAGAAACTGCTTTGCTATTCTTGATAAAGCGGCACTAAGGAAAAGCTTTACATAAAGCATGGGAAAGATCTCAAGCAGATTAAGCTTAATGTTCATCTGAATGTAATTGCAAACAATATAAAAACATAAACACTCTATTTGAAAGTCTTTAAGGAATTTAAGAAATTAGTGGAAGAGAAATTTCAGGTGGCGATAAGTCACTTGTGGTACATTAATGAGTACCTTGACCACCATGAAGTATGATGGTTCACGTACCATGCATGAGCATGTTCTTGAGATGACTACCTTAGCAGCAAAATTAAAGAACTTGGGCATGAATGTGGATGAGTACTTCTTAGTGCAATTTATACTTAATTCCTTGCCTCCTGAACAGTATGGTCCATTAAATGAATTATAACACTATAAAGGATAAGTGGAATATCAATCAATTGACGGTACTTGTTCGAAGAGGAAACAAGGTTAAAGAATCAAAAGAGCTCATTACACATTTCATCTCTAGAGTCGTTGAAGGCGAAAGAGTTCTAGAAGAGGAGTGGGAAGAAGCGAAAAAGGGTTTGCACAACTGAATGACTCTTCTAAAAGTATCCCACGAGAAGGAACGTGGTAATAAGTGCCACTTTTGTTATAAAGTTGGACACTTGAAGAAAGATTGCCTAAAGCGTAAGGCTTGGTTTGAAAGAAAGGTAAGTCTTGTGCTTTAGTATGTTTTGAATCAAACTTTCTGAGTTCCCTCATAATACTTGGTGGATAGATTCTAGTTCCACCTCACATTTCAAATACGATCTGCGAGGGGATTCCTTGCAGTCCAAACTATAAGTCAAATGAGAGCTTTGTGTTCATGGGAATCGAAACAAGGTTCCAGGTTAAAGGCATTTGGAACTTATTGTCTAGTTTTAGATCTTTGGACATTATTTGGATTTGTTTCAAACTCTCTATGTACCACATTTTCATGAAATTTAGTTTCTTTACCTAAACTTGATGTAGCGGGATTTGTATTAAGTTTGGATGCGGATCGTTTAGTTTATTCAAAAATAGTAAACTTATTGGTTACGGAATATTATGTGATGGTCTCTACAAGTGTAAACTTGATAATATTTTCTTGAGACCTTAATGACCTTCTGCGTCATAATGGTGGCATTAAACGTTTAGTTGATGAGAATTCCTACTTATTTGTGGCATAAGCGTTTGGAGTCCTTATATCCAAGGAAAGAATGCAAGATTAATAAAGAATGAAATTCTTTCAAACAGATTTCTTGACCTTGAAGTATGCATTGATTGTATTAAAGGAAAGCGAGCAAAACTATCACCCAGAAAGACCCTGAGAAGCACTGACTTCTTGAAATTATACCTGCTTGACATATGTGGACCTTTGATGCTCCATCTATTGGTGGAGAAAAATTTTTTATTACCTTTGCGATGATTTTTCCACGTTATGGTTACATCTATCTATTGCACAATTAAATCTCGTCTGTTAATGCACTTGAAATGTATTAAAGAGAGGTTGAGAAGCGATTAGATAAATTAGAAAATTATAAGAGTCGAGATAGGGTGGTGAATACTATGGAAGTATGATGAATTAGGACGGTGTCGAGCCCATTTGCCAAATTTCTTGAAACACGGTATTTGTGCTCAATACCGCAAATGCGGGGTACACCACATCAAAATGGTGTTGCGGAAAGGCAATCGTACTTTAATGGAAATGGTTGGGAGTATGATGAGTCTTATCTTTACCTATATCAATGTGGATGTATGCATTAGGGTTGCCCGTGTTGCTAAGCGGGGGTTCCAAATGAATAGTTTCAAAAACACCTTTTGAACTGTGGACAGGAAGGAAACCCAGTTTAAGACATTTACATGTTTGGGGTTACTTGGCCAGTAAGAGTTTACAATCCACGAAGAAGTGGACTTTAGAGCAATCGGTGGTTATTTCATTGGATATCGAGAAAAGTCAAGGGATATAGATTTTATTGTCCTAACCATAGTACAAGAATTGTTGAATCTGGAAATGCTAGGTTCATTGAAAATTGTAACATTAGTGGGAGTGATCAAATGCATAATGTTAGCATTCAAGAAGTTAGGGTGCAGATTTTTGTGCGTAAAACTTCTACAATTGTTGTTCTTGAGCTTGTAAGTCAACTGGCAAGGCCAAGAACAACAAATTAATGATTCAACACTCCATAATGAAAATGTCGATAGTGAACCTATGAGTAGTTGAACCCTGAAGTACAATTTGAGGAGATCTCGAGAAGAAGGTCTTACATTACGTGACTATGTGGTTTATTTACAAGAGTCGGGAATTGACTTGGAATTTACAATGATCGATTCATACACACGAAGCCATACAGTGTGGTTACCAGTAAATGGTTTCATGCCATGGAAGAAGGATTAAAATCTATGGATCAAAATCAAGTGCAGGATCTTGTTGAATTGCACAAAGGATGTAAAGGTCGGATGTAAATGGGTCTTTAAGACCCGAAACGTGACTCGATAAGGCAATATTGAGAGCGATATAAAGCCGAGACTTGTTGCGAGGTTTTACTCAAAAGATGGCATTGACTATAAAGAAACTTTTTCACCAGTCTCTAAGAAAAACTCTCTTAGAATCATTATGGCTTTGGTAGCTCATTATGATTTAGAGTTACACCAAATGGATGTTAAAACTGCCTTTCTTAATGGAAATTTGGAAGAAGAGATTTATATGGATCAACTGAGAGCTTCGGTTAAGGGGAAAGACATGGTGTGTAAATTAAAGAAATCAATATATGGACTTAAAAGCGAGCTTCAGACGGTGGTATCTTAAGTTTAATGATACCATCACTTTGGATTTAAAACAGTTGATCGGTGTATATATATGAAGAGGTTAATTGGGAGCAAGTTTATTTTTCTAGTTCTATATGTTGATGATATTTTGCTACTTACTAATGACCTTGGTTTATTACACATCAAACCAAGGAAATATCTCTCGAAATTTGAAGAAATGAAAGACATGGGAGGCTGACCTATGTGATTGGAATAGAAAGTAAACCAGTGATAGATCCACAAGGATTATTAGGGTTGTCTCGGGAAAACCTATATTAATAAAATTCTAGAGATTTAATATGGAGAAAATGTCTCGGCGGTGTAGTTCCAATTCGAAAGGGGATAAATTTAATGCTATGCGATATTCAGAAAATGAATTGGAGCGAGGCGAATAGAAATATTCCTTATGCATACATTTGTTGGGAGTTTAATGTATGCTCGAGCTTGTACCCGGACCAGGACATAAACTGCGTCGAATGCGGGCGGGTATCAAAGTTATCGAGGTTTAGATCAGCGGAAGGGTACGCGAAAATTCTCGGATACTTGTAGGGAGCGAAAAATCCTTATGCTCACTTATAAAGATCTAATCATCTTAAGGTGATTGGATGTGGTCAGTTTTCTTTGGATGTGTGTTGATCTGAGAAAATCCACATTTGGCTACTTGTTCCTATTAGGCGAAGGAGCAGCGATTTCATGGGAAGAGTCTGGCGATCGTCATTATTTAACTTCCATGGAGGCTGAGTTTGTGGCATGTTTTGAGGCCACTATTGTGGATTATGTGCGAAACTTTATTTCGGGAGGGCTTAAGTTGTCGACGGTATAAATTGGCGTTGAAAATTTATTGTGATAATTCTACTTGTGATCTTAACTGCTCTAAGAGCGACAAGTATTCTAAGGGTGCTAAGCATATGGAAATTAAATACTTTGTCGTCGAAAGTTCGAGGAAGCGAAGAGTGTCAATTGAACACATTAGCACGATCTTATGATTGCAGATCCTTTAACAAAGGGATTGTCGCCCAAGGCATTTAATGAACATGTTGAAAGGATGGGCATTTTGAGATGTGATTAGTGACATTGTATTACAATTGTATTAAGATAATGTACTTGACACTCTGAGCTCACTTATGTGTTTCTGATTATTCCTGTTTCTATTTGGTATACATAGCCCCATTTAGAATAATGTTGACATGAATTGTCTTATAATTAAGACATTAAAGTTGGACCATTATTATCTTCACTAATGATCATGTTAAGTTGAAAGTTGGTGTTGTAGTACATGGGGAAGGGGTATGTTGAAAATGACATACAAGCAGCCATGACTCATTAATATTTCAACTTAATAATGATATATGATATATGATATAAGAAAGGTTTAGCATATTATTTTATTGCACATAATGTTTCTCTATTAAATCATGAAGACATATCATATGTGCCAGTAAGGAGAATGTTAGAATAAATGTGGCTAAATGATATTTAAAGTTTATTTTATTGAATATATATTTATATGTTGTAAAAATATTAATTGATTTAATATTATGATTTTAAATACTGAAATCCTAATTGGCTAAAGGAAGAACATGACTCTTTGGTGAGTCTTGATGGAAGGCCACCAGTAAAAATTTATTTAAAGAGTGCAGTCTCTCTCTACATACCATCACATATGACATTCGAGAAAATTAAGAATAGACACAAGTAAAGATCAAGAGGTGTCATAACTTCCATCTTAAAGGGGAGAGAGGAAAGGGAGAGAAACCACACTTCATTCTTCTAAATTGAAAGAGTTTATATGTATGGATCGAGTATGCTTCTTTACTACCATGTGAAGTACATGAAGTTAGTTATAAATTTATGATGTTTATGTTTTTTAATGTTCATGCAAATATGAAAGTCATGAACTAACAAAAAAGGCCTTTAAAGATAAGCAATATTTATCTTTGGGATCTAATGAAATTGTGGCACTTCTTTTGTTAAATAAAGTCTTATTTAGGGGTGTATTGGATTAGGACTTTTAACGACTTTTATAGAATTACAAAGTCTATAAAAATCATAATATATTGCATTACGACTTTTAAATACTTTATAAAAGACATAGTGTATTCAATTAAGACTTTAAAAAAGTTTATCAAAGTAATGGTGTATTCGATTAAAAATTTTTAAGACTTTAAAAAAGTCTATAAAAGTGATGATGTATTGGATTAAGACTTAAAAAAAAAATCTATAAAAGTCAAAGTGTATTCAATTACAATTTTTATAAACTTTCTAAAAGTATAGTCATTAACTTTTATAGACATTAGACTTTTAATGACTTTTATAGTAGAAATTTAAATACTCACTTTTTAAAATTCTCTTGCTCTTTTTCGAAAGATTTGAAATGATTTTTTCATAGAGTGAAGCCAATCATATTTTTTAAAGGTAAGGGCTTAATCCTACATCTATTTGTATTATAATAATTTGATTAATCCGATTTTTAAATTTTGCTATGATTTTTTTCTTTTTGTGGTTAAAAAAATCTTAAGTAGTTCATATTCTATTCTTAAACTCATACAGTTTTTTTTTAATCCTATTTTGATTAGATAATTTTAAGAACTAATTATTCCTAAAAGTTACATGCGTACTTTTTAAGAACTAATTTTTTAATCCTAAAAGTTAGATCCTAAAAGAACCAATTATTCCTAAAAACTCATAGGATTCCTAGAATTAGATAATTTTTTAATTCTTCATATTTTAAGAGCTAAAAAGTAAAAAAAAAATATGCTTGTTCCTAGATCATATACGAATTATTTTTTTAATCGTTTTACGTACAAATGTGATATTTTAAGAACAAAAAATATCATAATCATTTTCAAAAAAAAAAAAAAATACCAGAATCAGAATAAGATACTAATATATATATTTTTTAGAATCATAATTTTATTCAAATACACCTTTTTGTCTCATTCAAAATAGAAATCAAAATAAAAATTATAATGACACACTCACTCCCAAATGTATATTAATATATAGTTATAACGATTTTTATTAGCAATCCATAAAGGGAAGAAGCGGTTGAGGAAGAAGATAAGTTATGTCTTATGATCTTCTCATCTTATCCTACTGGACAAAACTTCTTTTGATTCATTATCAGAGATCTATTTTTATAACTCGAGATCTATTCATTATCATGCAAAGTTATTTGTATATTAGATTTTTTGTCACTTGGAAAACATTATTTTAAATAGCGTTGGTACTTTTTTTGGACAAAATTATTTAATAAGGATATTTTACTTTTATTTATTTTTATTAAAAATATGAATTTATTCTAGTTATTTAAAGTTTATAAAAGTCTATCAATTTCTACAAAAATCTTAGAAAGTCTTTAAAAGTCTTTTTAAAATAAAAGTCTATAAAAGTCATTCATACATTTACTAAGTCTATCAATTTCTATAAAATTCTATTAAAGTTAATAAAAGTCTTTAAAAATCTATCAAATTCTATAAAAGTCATTATCTTAAAAAAAATCTATAAATGTCCTTAAAAGTCCTAATCCAATACAGCCCCTTAGTTAAAATCAATTAGAATTCCTTCTTTAATAAAACCTATAGACAACTTTTTTTAAAGAAGAGAAATTTACCTTTTTTATTTTCTTTATTTTCATTTCTTATTTTATGTGAAACCCCGGAAAATCCGAATTTTCGAAAGAAAGGTAAAATGGTAATTTCGGTCAAAATCCGAAATAAATTTTTTGATCTCGAATGACGAAACGGGCTTCACCGTTGGAATTGTCTCACGAAATCTAACTACCACGTCGAATTTTGTCAAATTCCGAGACAGTCGGAATTTCACGTTTTCAAGGCACCGAGAGTAGTATGGGACATTTGGCGCATTGGAGTGGCGAGATGAGATTGCGTGTCGGTATGTGAAGCGAGTCAAGCGATGAGCTGAATGGGCTATAAGTGATGTGACAGCCGTGACCAGGGGTCAGGTGTGACCGGGTCGACTGCGGAATGCTCGTGAATGTGGTGGCAGACACCACTCATGAATCGGGCGAGTTTCCTTTGTACGGGGAGCTGCAAGGTACAAAACTGTCCCGACAATTTCTGATGACCACCTGAGGTCCACATGCGAGTAAATAATGGCCACTTGGGCCCTGCATCAATGCTAAAATATATCGACCAACTATATTACATGGTTGAGTTAATAAATTACTCTTAATTCAACATATATTAAAATGTACAATTTCTAATACATGTTATACAAAATGACAATGCAAGCCCTGACGGCTTTCTTCTAAACGTGGCACTCTAATGAGCGTCGTCTTCCCAGAAACGATCCACATTGCACGAAATAGTGATCCCTTGACGGGGTGAGTAAAGCCCGGTAGTGAAAATTTCACCGTGGGTTACTCACCGCTAAGTGCACATGCCGCAATGAATAATCACATCCAGTAATTACATGAACCTACTCGAATGTCTACATGACCAATCCCATGTCAGAGTCCTTAGGCTCCCTCGCATATGCCTAAGGCGAGATGCGAGTAAAATATCCGATTTCAAACCAGCTTTGTTCTCGAAAACTTGCTCACAGAAGTTTCAATAAAATATTGGACTACCCTTGAGGCGAATTCTTTGGATAACGCTAAAGAAAGCAGTCATAGTCTCTTCATCAGAAGTGATCTGTTGAAACTGACTCTCGGGTAATTCTTGAAAAATCTTCATGAAATTCCTTTCACAAACATTTTCGTTTTATTTTCTTTGTATCGTACGCTCATTTCACAATGTGTGCAAGTGCTGTCACGTATGGAATACGTGATGCCAATCAAACAAACTCATTACTAATATATAAAACATGTATATATAACATAATTAATCCATATAAATCATGTTATGCAAATTCTGATCAATAACACCAAAATTAGCTCACATGGGTTAATTAGCAAACACAAGCAAATAAATTTTGAATCCTTTCGACATCATAAAATCACACGAAAAAATGCATCACTATTCACATGAGCAGTGAAACCGCCGGGTTAATAACATTCACGAGCCCGCAACAATGAGGATTTTTCTCCGCTCCCGGTTCAAATGTTTTGAGGGCCGCCGCGGCAATAAAACCTCAGAACATCCCCGACCATTTACATGACTCTTGGCCGAAGATAAAACGAGTAGAAAGATCACGCCTGCCTCTTGGGTTGTCGGAGCTCCGCTGAATCGGTGTCCACGTGTAGCCCTCGCCGCGTGGAACGACTTTACTTCTTGCTTTGTGTCGAGGCAAACCAGTCAACGGCCAATCTAGAGAGAAGAAGGAGCTCTCTCTCTCTCTCTAAAAAAATAAAAAATCCATCCCACACCTCGCTTTGCCTATTTGTCTCGGAAGAAGAAGACTATTTGGCTTTGTCTTATTAATTAAACATTTTATGAATTCCCATCTTGTCAGTTTTCTTGATTTTTTGACACCCAGCCTGATCGACCATCCATTTGATCATCTCTCTACTCATACAGCATGTGTCGCATGGAATGCGTGCGTAGGTGACTGTCATGTCGCGTATCTCAGGCAGTTTACGTCCTTTAGACACCAGACACCCATTTCCCATCAGCGTGAAATTAGAGTATGCAAGATTGACCCAGTCAGCGTGGTGGCTAGATTTCACGAGACGATTCCAACGGTGAAATCTGTTTTGTCATCTGAAATCTAGAAAAATTTCAGATTTTTATCGAAATGACCATTTTACCCTTTTTCAAAAAATTGGATTTTCTCGGGGTTTCTCATTTTCCCCCCCTTAAAAGAATTTCGTTTCAAAATTCCACACACATACGCATCTAACCACGTGCATATGTAACCCTACACAATCCCTACTTGGTGTGTAAACGCTGACCTTCCCAAGGTCACAATCCTTGTTTCCTTGATAGATTCGTTAGCTTTAATCCATGTCATGAATAACATCCATTATCACAGGGCTCTTGCTTGGAAGCTCACCAACACCCGATCTGATTTCAATGGGTATCCAAATCTCGAGTCACTCTGACTCGTATCCTCAACCACAAGTCTGCATGATATGTGTAGTGTGTTTTAAATACCGAGTCACTCAGGCTCACATCACTCGACTCTCTGATGCATGTGATAACTTGGCGGGTGTTTTAAATCTGAGACATGAACTTTCGTACCACATGCGAGGCCTCTTACATCCACACAGAAATTTTGGATATCTCCACGGGTCTCTTACACCCACACAGAAATTTCGGATATCTCCTCGGGTCTCTTACACCCACACAGAAATTTTGGATAACTTCACGGGTCTATTACACCCACACAAAAATTTCGGATAACTCCACGGGTCTCTTACACCTGGTCGGGATATCTCCCGGGTCTCACCACCCACCACAAAATTTTAGATAACTCCACTGGTCTCTTGCAGCGCAGTCGGGATATCTCCTGGGTCTCTTACACCCACACGAAGTCGGGATATCTCCTTTGGGTCTCTTACACCACACATAAATTCGAGGATAGCTCGGGTCTCTTACACCCACACACATAAATTCGGGATAGGCTCCCTGGTCTCTTACACCCACCGCAGTTTGGGATATCTCCGTCTCTTACCACCGAGAAATTTAGGATATCTCCTAGGGTCTCTTATACCCACCCACCACAGAAATTCGGGATAACTCCTCGGGTCTCTTACACCCACACAGAAATTTGGAATCTCTCCGGGTCTCTTACACCGCGCCATTTCGGACTTCTCACGGGTCTCTTACACACACAAGAATTTCGGATAACTCCACACGGGTCTCTTACACCCTACAGAAGTGGGATCCCGGGTCTCGCCACCACAGTCGGGATATCTCCTCGGGTCTCTTACACCCACACAGGACCTTTCGGATATTACCGCGGGTCTCCTTCACCCAAACTCCAGGCTTTTTCACCTGGGGGGATTAACGACCCCCTTCTTGCTTTGCCCAACACACACCTTAATTAATCTTCATTTCCTAATTTGAACTATGAGTCTTCATTGGACGTAGTCCCAGACAAACTCCCCACGCTCCTGGGCGGTGAATGATATAACGTGCACCCCGCGCTGGGCTTGAGTAATGTCAGGTGCACCACACGGGCTTCGATCACGATCCCTCGAGGGTCCACCGTAGTAGATCTCGAGTCTACAACTCACAATTCCAACTGTCGGTCGTATCACCACATCTGGGAAAAACATCTCGCCTGGCTTCTCCACAAATGCCTCGACCTCTAAGCTGATTACATTACCTGAGATGCAGTAATGAATGGAATGATGCATCCCCAATTTAAATCTTACTCTAGTTAACAAGTCTGAGTAGAAACGTACCCTACATATCAGGTACGTTCCTAATCTTTCGGTAGTAGTAACTGAGACCTTTGCCTCTAGAATGATCTCGCCTCCATAATGCCGGGGCTGGCGTGATGGTAACCGTCGTCACATGACTGACTTGAACTCTTAGCACAAATCCACATTGGTTGACCCGGAGCTACGCTCGGCCTGGCTCATATGACCGTCTACGAAGTACTAGGTGATGGTGCGACACCCTAGAACTGATACTAGTTCCCCTGACCCATACTAGGGGGTGGAGGAATGAACTGTGTCCTCTCTTGTCCTACAGCTGATTGAGACTGTGCTGTCTCAAAACCCTGAGATCCTTATCTTTGGGGGCAATCCCTCCTCATATGTCACGAATTCTTGGTAATGGTAGCCTGTGTCTGTAAATCGTGGCCTTACACTGTCTCATTTAATGATTGGGGCGGGGTGTCCACGTAACCTTAGGATTCTGCCTCAGTGGACAATCCGTCGAGAGATGTCGGTTGTCGGCGAAATGACACCTCGTTCTTGTTGCTGACTAGCGTCGATCACGGCCTTGGTCTGATGACCTCGGCTACGTCTGGATATCCTTGTGAAGCAGTCTTACGCTTCTTTCAGGGTTGGAAGAAGATGGATCTTCCTTCCTCTTAGTACCAGCGCCCTTATCACGGATGCCTCGCACTAACATCTACCTCTCCCTCACATGGTCGTAGTGGAGTCCACGACCCCCAGGTTTTGGGGCGTCATGGCAATTATCAGGCATGGGTATACCTCGCTGGGCAGGGACTTGGGCTTAGGCCATGGTCATAAGGTGTAAGAACATCACATCTTGGTAAAGCTCGATGTTAGGGTTTAGGTATGTGATTACCTAGGCAATCACGGGATAGGATTAGAACACTGCATGCATTGTGTTTTATGTGTGATTAGGTGTGCATAACATGAATTGTTGTGTATGAATTGTGTGTGGTATGTTGTGTGATTATGTGCTTAGTGAATAGCACATAGGAAAAAAAATGATGAGAAAAGTTTTTTTCCTAATGTTTACGGTGCGTAAGCGGAAAAAAAAAATTTAAATAGATTTATTTGGTTACTACTTGGAAAATAAAAAAAAAAAAATATATATATATATATATATATATATATATATATATTTTCCCAGTATTAGATAGACTCTTGCCCATTTAGTCAATCTGATGAATTGTATCATGACACGAAATTTGGGGAGAAATTTGGAAATTTAAGCGTGCGGCGGGAGCCACGATCTGTGAGCATGCTGCGATATAATACTGCGATACGTCCAAGGTCGACTCTGACGACATGGCGAGCTGCGGCAGGGGCGTGCGGGTAGCGCATGAAACGCTGGGATCGTCGTGATACAATGGTTTGTATCGTGGCTTGGGGGTAGCCTTTGTGTCGCGATAGGGACAGCGATAGAAATTGCGATATAGGCGCCCAGCGCCTGCGACCGCGACTCATGAAGCGGCCCCGAGACCGCGAAAGGGAAAGTGTGTTCGCGATAAAATTTTGTATTGCTGACGGGGAGGCTGCGACCGGCGTGTCGCGCGGCGGCACTCACGCTGCGACACGGCAGCTGACACGGTAGGCCACAGCTGCGACACGGCAGGGGCACGGCGCTAGCGCTGTGCGCCACGGCTGGGCTGTGACCCGGTCAGTTGGAGTGTGCACAGATTGCATTCGGCCAGTTTTGACTGGTGCCTTTGATTACGAGTCAGCATTTGAGACCTTGTTCGCGAAGAACCTTTATTCACGAGGTTTAAAAAAGAAAAAAAATAAAAATTTTTCAAAATAAAATAAAATAAAATAATATGAAATAAAATAAAATAAAATGAGACAAAATAAAATAAAAAAATTTTTTGTTGTTAAATATGATTTAACATATTGAAGTATTGTTTTGCATTACCTATGAATGCATGGACATAGTGTATGAAATATTTTTCTGTATATGAATAGTATCTCGGAATTTGTGATTAAAAGTAGCTAGAATCTTTGCGTTAGAATTTAACTTGCCATTTGACATGTGTAGATGGCTAGTCGGCGAGGACGTGAGGGCGTCCACGGAGTTCTTGGTCGGGCACCACCCCGGTGTTTGACCCGAGCGGGGCCTTTGTTGAGTTGTAGGAGTTGCGAGTTCTTTGCTTGTGCACGAGGCTAGTACGGGTAGCCCGGGAGGTCACGAGTAACCTCCGAGGTTTAGGACACATCATCCTCGACATTCCGCAGGGGAGGAGATCCAGATGGTGGCGAGACCATTGGTTAAATGCGGTCGAGAAGGTGTTAGAGGCTATGGAGATTACCTCGACATGACCCGGAGTTAAGGTAGGCTGCGTTCCGGTACAGGGTGAGGCCTGGTATGGTGGAACTAGGCGAGGACCTCTGAGACCTAGTGGCGATGACATGGGGCGAGTTCGGGAATTTGTTCATGGGTATTTTCGGGATCTTGCTAGTCCGCATGAGGAGGCTCGAGTTCTAGAATTTGAAGCAAGGACGATAGGCGTGATTGAGTCATTAGGCTAGATTCACGGGTAGCGTTTGCGATATTTATGTGGCCCGCGGACAGGAGATTCGAGAATGGGCTGAAGTTGTCCATTCGGGGCAGGATTGTAGGGCTTAGTCTACAAGACATGGACTCTATGGTTGGGACCGCCCTGACCATAAAGAAAGAGATCGAGGATGCTCAGAGCACTCGGGATGCGGGCGTTAGTAGCAAGAGGAAGGAGAGTCGGGTCTTGGCACCACAGTTCGAGAGAAAGACGGGAGAACCCCTGGATTCCGTGTGGGTTCAATGCGACCATCAGGGCCGGACGGATCGAGTTGCCGGTCGAGTGGGCGGATGGTGTGCTACCATTGCTAGCGGCCGGACATATCGGGGATTGCCCTGAGACGGGGATCCCGAGGTTTTGGGATCTTGATCCCAGTCGGCCCGATGGACGAGAGAGGATACAATATATTCCTCTGACTGATACGAGCGGAAGGAGCGATTTTAGTCGAGGGAGGCGCACGGGCACCTCCCAGTTACCGCAGACGGGTAGAGGCGGGGCCCATGGGCGGCGGGGAGCCAGGCCCTGACGGGGGCGTCGGGGGGGTTCGGGGTGTGTCTACATGCATCGCTGCCGGTGAGTCGTGGATTAGCCCGGTTATACGGGATACGTTTTGCTATCTACTTTATGGGCGAGTGTTATTTGAATATGGTGCGTCACATTCATTTATCCCTGCATCGGTTGTGATAGGTTGGGCCAGAGGTTGAGGCACTGGAGGAGCCCTTGTATGTGAGTTCCCCCCTAGGGATTAGGGCGAAAAATAGGGATGATATGTCGTGGTTGTGAGTTAGAGATCTCGAGTTCTAATCCTGATGGACTGAGGTCATGTACGTGTCGAGTTAGTGACACCGGAGATGGATTGGCGAGGGGACGACACGAGGGGTGGTTGTGATTGTGAGGCGTAGGAGGGTTACCGCTACAAGCAGACCAATTGCACTCATGTTATATTTGAATGGCTTGTGATGATTTTGCCCACGTACGGTGTACGAGTCGAGTGTCGGGGCCAGTTGGCGAGGTTGGCTCAACAAGCCTTACCACAAGGACGGGTGAGGCCAGGACTTAGATCACCTCGAGTAGTGCTGAGTATGAGGATGTTTTTTTCGGGGATGGAGTTCACAGGGATTGCCTCGCCAAGGTTGTAGACCCGGTATTGAGTTACACCACGGTACTTAAGCCCGTCTCATGACTCGCGTAGAATGGCGCGATTGAGTTCGCGGCTTCGAGTCCGGCTCTGAGAACCTGGCCCGGACAAGGGGTTCATTAGGCCGAGCACTTCACACCATGGGGCGCTTCGGTTCTAGTTGCGAAGAAGGACTAGACCCTTCATTTGTGCATTGATTACAAGTAGTTGAGCGAGGGGTTCACGATGAGAATCGGTATCCATTACGAGATTGATGATTTGTTTGACCGGTTGAGGAGAAGACACGAGATACACTCCAAGATAGACCCGTGCGGTTACCTCAAGTAGGGTTAGGGAAGCGGATATCCCTAAGGCGGCGTTTAGGACGCGTTATGGGCACTGAGTTCTGATGATGCCCTTTGGATTGGCGAATGTGACAGCATTCATGGACCTCATGCATGGGTATTCGACCACATCTAGTCGGTTGTCGTAGTCTTGGTGGATGACATTTTGATACACTTCGGTTAGAGTGGGAGCATGGCGTCATTTGAGGATTGTGTTAGGTTGTTGAGAGATCATCAGATTGTGCCTTGAGTTCGGTAAGTGCGAGTTTGGCTTATTGAGGTGAGATTTTTGAACCGTGGTATGCGACATCGGTAGTATCGGTGGACTAGAGAGGTCGGTCGTGATGATGATGAGTTAGGAGGCGAAGTCGATCTTCGAGATACGTAGTTTCTTGGGATTGGTGGGTCTTCTGAAATTCATTGAGGATTTATCGATTAGTAACTTTATGTGAGGGTGACCGGAAGGAGGTCGAGTGTGATTGGGATGACCCGTGCGAGGAGGCATTCGGGGAGTTGAAAGGAGGCCCACTTCATCCTCTATCTTGATAGTCCGGATGAGGACCAGGGTACCTGAGTGTATTGATGCCTCGGTACGGACCCAGGATGTGTTTTGATGCGGTCACAGAGGGTAGTAACTTATGGTTCGAGTCGGTTGAAGAATCATGAGCGAGGAATTACCTTGCCCTGACATGGGTTGGTAGTCGTAGTCGCCGCCTTGAAGATTTGGCGCCCGTATTTATGGCGAGCAGTTCGGGGTAAACTTCGGACCCTGAAGTCGAGTATATTTTCCGCATAGCGGGACCTCGACGCCAGGCCAACCGCAGGATAGATGGAGTTCTGGGGATTATGGCTTCACTTTGCATTACCATCGGTAAGGCCAAATGTGAGCTGATGCACTGGTCGGAGGTCGCGAGGGCGGCTAGTATGGCTTCGGGAGTGACGGATGCTCGAGGCTATTGGGACGGTTTAGACTCTGATGCAGCGGCCGGCTTGGGGGTACGTTGGGGAGTTTAGTAGCCCCATTGTCACTTGTTGAAGCGAGTGATCGAGTCGAGGCGGGGTAACGGAGATAGTGTCTATCGGGGGACGAAATCTGATCCAGTCACAATTGGCGAGGGTTTTGACGGTCACGGATGGTAGTCTTCGGGTATAGAGGGCGAGGTAGTGGTTCCCCGGTTGATCGATTTGAGATGAGATTCAGGGATTGTTGCTCTCGATTTGTCGATGCGTCAGGTGGCAGAAGATCATGCCGGGGATCTTTGTCGCCCGGTACTCTTTGGGCGGGATGAAGAGACCGTAGGGTTTATTTGTGATGTCTCACGTGTCGACGGGTTAGGCTAAACACCATAAGCCCGGCGGGGCTACGCCGGCCATTGGAAGTGGTGAGGTGGAAGCAGGAGCATGTCCGCGATGGTTTGTGACCCGCGCACGGACACCCGCGAGACATGATGCGCGGTATGGGTGATAGTGGACCGACTCACTGAAGTGGCACATTTCCTAGCCGTGCGGATGACTCACGTGGAGAGATTACAACAGGTTGTATGGTCGAGAGATGGTCGCAGGCTACATGGGTATCGGTATCCATAGTGTCGGATGGAGACCCAGGAGTTTGGCGCACTTTGGAAGAGTTTCAAAGTATGGGCACCACGGTGACCATGATCTGACTTTCCACCCTGAGACGGATGGTCGTCGAGAGAAGGCTATCTACGGTGTTAGAGAGGACTTCGCGAACATCGTCACCGGATCCTCTTGGTAGGCTGGGAGAAGAGCATTTGCCCTTAGTGGAGTCTTTACAACCAGCGATTGTCGGCGGCCAGGATGACACCATATGAGGCATTGTATGGGAGGCCATGCGAGATCAGGTATGTTGGGCCAGAGGTGGGAGAGCTCCATCAGTCACGATCGATTAGAGACACCTCAGGAAGGTGAGCTTGATGCTGACAACGTCTTCTCATGGCTTCGGCCGCGAGAAAGTTATGCGATGTCGACGTCCCGGCCCTTAGAGTTCGAGAGGTTGGAGATCACGTCTTCTTGAAGGTGATGCCTAAGAAGGGTGGTCAGGATTCGGCAAAGTGCGGGAAGGTATCGTAAGTTTATTGGGCCCTTGAGGATGCTCGAGGAGGGTGGAGCAGCTGTAGGCGTGCGGGTTGAGGCTGCAGCCCGACGTATCGAGTGTCCACGGGTATTTTGAGGAGTCTCCGTTCTGGGTGCATTCTGAATCGGCTCATGTAGTGGATTTGGGAGAGAGATTGAGGTTGACACGGGATGGGACCTTCGAGGAGGGACCAATGTGCGATATGGATAGGCGGGATCGGGTTTTGCGGCCTTGAAGGCCAGGTGAGGCCAAGTGGTCTTATGCGCGACAGTAGGTGGAGAGTCGACGTGGGGCGTGAGGACACGATGCGGGCCACACTCCCTTATTGTTTAAGGGATGAAGTACCGTGGTTTGGTCGTTTAATACTTAAATGACTAGTTTTACATGCATGTTATAGTGCGCGTTATATGCATGTGAATGGTTGTGATTAATCGGAATTTTGGAATGAAATTCCTTTTAGGAAAGGAAATGTAAAACTACGAGGAAAATTCAAATTTTTACGAAAAATGAATAAAATGATCATTTGGTAAAAATCCAAAATTTTTTAGATCTCGGATGTGGCAGTTTCAGATTTGGAATCATCTATGAAATCCGACTACCACGTCGAGATTTCGTCAATTAAGGGGCAGTCGAATTTCATGTTTTGAGGCATCGAGTATCGGGTGTGCGAGTTTGAGAGACATGTGATGTGACAAAAGTCACCTACTACATGTACTCTTGTGACACATGTTGCAAGATTAGAGAGATGATGGAAATGGATGGCTTAAATTGAGCCATGTGTCAAAAATCAAGAAAAATGGACAAGATGAGAATTATGAGAAATGTTAATGAGAATGAGACAAAACTTGAAATAGTTGTCTTCTCCATTTTTGAAAGCAAAATGGGCAGAACGTACAGTGGCTGAGATTTTGGAGTTTTAGAGGAGCTCCTTCTCTCTCATCCATTTGGACTGTCGGTTCTCGACGGAGCAAGAAGCAAAGTCGATCTAGGCGGCGAGGGCTATGCGTGGACAGGTTGGTGGAGTTAGACGACTCAAGGAGGTAGGGCTATTTTCCCTACTTGTGTTATTCTTTGGCTAAGAGCCATGTAAATGGTTAGAGGGATGTTAAGAACTGGATTATTAGGTGTTTGCTGATCTGAAACATTTGAATCGAGTGGAGAAAATCCCTCGTTGTTGTATTACGAGCAGTTCCAACGAGGTTTCAGCATTCACGTGAATAGTGGCGTGATTTTGGTGTGAATTTTTATGATGTTGAGTGATTCAAAATGAATTGCTTGTGTTTGTTAATTAGCCAGTATGAGCTAATTTTGGGTGTTGTGGTTGTGAATTTGCATAATATGATTTATGTGGATTAATTATGTTAGTATATACATGTTATATATATTAGCATGAGTTTGTTGGGATTGACATAATGCATTCCATATGCACTAGGGCACCCTAGAATATTAGGAGTGAGTGCATGACATGAAAGAAAACAAAAACAAAAACGTTTGTGAAAGAAATTTCGAAGGAAGATTTTCCGAAGAATTACCTTGGAGAGTTTGTCCAACATATCACTTGGATAGAGACCGCGAAATTGTTTTTGGAGCGTTATCAGTGATTCGCTGGAGAATAGTCACGATATATTTATCGAGATCTCATTTAGTAAGTTTTTGAGAACAAAAACTTTTGTTTTGAAAGCGTGATTTTATTCGGCTTAGGCATATGTGGGGAGTCGATGAGGACTGGGACATGGGATTGGGCGTAGAACATTCGAGTAGGTTCATGCTTGTGCTTGGATGTGATTGTTTGTCATGACATGTGCGCTTAGGTGGGAGTAACCGCGTAGAAATTACTTCTTGGGCTTTGCTCGCCTGTCGAGGATCACTATTCAGTGCAGTGTCTGGGAGGACGGTACTCACTAAAGGCCGCATTTAGAAGAAAGCCGGGTTGTGGCTTTGGGTATTCGTTTTGTATAACATGTATTAAAATCTAAATTTTGATATATGTTTGGTAAAGAGTAATTTATTAACTCTTGAAATATCGTATATAGTTGATGTATTTTGTGAATATTAATCGCGGGGCAGAGTGGCCATTATTTTATAATATGGACCTTTTGTGGTGTTGTAAATTGTTGGGGCAAGTTTTGTACCTTGGGTAGAGCTCCCAGTACAAAGGAGACTCTGGAGTTTTCACTAGGTAGTGTCGGGTTATCCGACATCCACGAGTATTCCGCGGGTTAACGGGTTATCAACGGACACCCCGGTTTTGGGGCGTCACAACAAATAACTAAAAATCATATATGATGAAACAATATCCAGGTTAATAGCATAATAAATTGACAAAATGCCTACAAATTTGATATTATAGTGACTAGAATATCTATGATTCCAGTTATTCAATATATTGATAACCATAATTTGATATCTTGGGCCCGGTCGGATCAGCTTTGCTATCATCGTCATCACACGGATAAAATCTGCAGTAATAAGGCCCAGTGAACATTATCATGTCTTCTGTCAGACGATAAGAACGACACCATGTAGTAATGGAAATGATAAACCCGAATGCTTTGATAAACTACATAATATAAAGCGAAAATAAAGCACCAATCTTAGTGGAAACAAGCTTTATTAAACAAGAAAATGAAATAAAAAGATGTAGATGAGGGTGATTTCAGGCCCATAATGGCAAAAAAATCACCCTCCTTACATGAGGAAAATAGGCTACAAGAGAACATGAAGAGAGAAAAAGAGGAAGGTGATTTCATGCCAAGAATAGCAAAATATTCACCCCCCTTTACTTAAGAAAAATAAGCTACAAGAGAACACGAAGAGAGAAAAAAAAGGTGATTTCAGACCAAATTTAAGGTTTTCTTTATATTAGTGAATGTTTTAGAAATTCTTTAAATTTGTTATGACATTACAAACAATGCAAATCCTTCTTGAGTAATTTAATAAGTTAATTTGCATGTTTCATTTGTCATTTATCTTGTATATTGTTGTAATTTAGTTTCGCATTTTTTCATGCATTGATTCATGTTTCTCGGTATTCATAATTAATTAACACTGTTCCTTAAACTTGTTTAGTAGAGACCGTTTTATACGGGTTTAGAGGGGTGCTATGGCTCATTAGCGTACCTTCCCAATAAATAACCTAATCTCCAGATTTTGATTCGGTTTTTTGCATACATGTCTTTTCCTAAAAAAGAAGTCAAACTAGGTTTCATTTATTATTTTGTTTTCCCTTTAAAAAATAAACAAAAACAAGTGGTGATTCAAATTTTTTTTTAAATATTTTTTCACAATAAAAAGTGAGTCTCGCCGTCGAGTGGGAACACACATGAAAAACTCGGGTCCACAAGTACCTTAACACTTCCCTCAATTAAAAATATGAAATAATAGTATATAGTATGCAAAAATAAATTAATTTAGATGTACATTGAATAGAGGTTTGTACATTTGAAGAATGGACATAATTTTTTTTAAGAAATAGAAGGGGCTTAAAAAAGTTAGTAGAAAAGCTTAAAGGAAAATATACCAAAACCAATAGTTAAAAAATCAACTTGTTTGTCTTTAAAAGTGTAATGTTTTCTCTTTAAACGAAGATGGTGATTTTTGTCGTTCTGATGCGAAATCATTTACACCTCTTCGTCTTTCTTGAGCATTAGATGCGTGTGTGATTGTGTCGTGTCTGCTGATATAACCAGAGTAGTTGTATCGTACGGCTGGCCAGTTTGGTTTCGTCGTTGTGATGCGACATTTATTTATGTTTGGACAATTCAGACAAACAAGTATATAAGATTATAAACAAGAAATCAGATGGTCGTTAGCGTCTTCTGGAGACTAGAGTCTGAGTGTATAGTCACAATAATATCAGCCCGAACTTGTAGACTCAGCTTCTCCGAATGTATAAGAGCTTTGAGTCATTTCGTTATCATTATTAACGTGCTGATTCTTTGGGGTGAAATTTTGCTCGCGATCAGCTGCATTGCGGCGGTACTTGTCGGCGGCGAGGCGGCATGAGTGGTACGTCGGCACCTTTCAGCCTTCAGCTCGATTAGTGCTGCTGATTTGTTGTTGTTCGCGGCGTTCAGCCGTGCTCGCATGCCGACTGCGCAAGCCCCGGCGATGTCGATGCGTGACTGCAGGACGATCGCGACATAGGAAACCTTGTCGCGACACAGGGCTGGAGAAACCTTGTCACGATAGAATTTCTCTGTCGCGACAGAGGACTTAAAATGGGTAGTAGCCCTTCCTCTTGCAACTCCAGTTCCCTTTTTTTTTCCTTTCCAAAGCACCCTCAATTCACCATGAATTAGCCTTTTTATTACAAGAACCACAGGAAGCCTGGAAAACTTGCCAAATTGTATTAACCCTCCAAAATGAGTTTAATTACCATTGTCTTTAATTACAATTACAATGGGTTTCCACCCGAATTTACAAAACCTGAAACAAATGGGGTGGCCTTTCCTCCACCATTGGAGTCTTGGATGCGTTTAGGTCACGGTGTGCCTTCAATGCTGAAAATATTTCATGATGGGATTGAGTAATGCACAATAGTTGAATTTTTGCAAGGTTACTCCTAAAACTAAGTATACTTATGCGATGGCACGAAACATCCGTCTAGCGTTATAAAATGCAATTCTTCGTCTGATGATCTTTATGTCGTCGTGAGATGTAATCATCATTGTGACAGCAGAGTCTGATCAGAGCTCCACTCATACTTTGACGCGAAGTGTGAAAAACCCGATCATTGTGTTTCACGAAACGCTCGATGAAGCCGACTCATTCTTCGTTTGAATATCATCAAATTCCATGTGTTTATTTATGGGCTACGTCATTTTCGGGGTCTCATCGTAGGATTGTAAATGCGCCTTGAGCATTTCTGAGGCTTTCACGTCGGTGATCTTATCTAGCTATGATATAGATTTGGTCTTTATTGTGGGGCGGAATACTTTGACTTGCTATACCCGACACACGTGTATTTTTCTTTTTTGTTTTTCATTTCATCTGTTAAGTAAGTCTCGATTTGAATGTTTGTCCGTTTAAGCTCATCACATTCACCAAAATGGTGAGATTAACCCTCTATGCACCCTTTTGAGCTACGATACGATGTGACCACCGCATATGAATCACGATCATAAGTTCGTGTATAGAACATTAGTGATTCATGAACAATTATATTTTTCTGATATAATTCCCGCGTCATTAAGCGATCATTGTCAATACATCCAATTGAGCATCGTGCGATATAATTTTATGTGGTCGTATTTATTCATTTTAGCAATAACACATAAGCAATAATCATGGATCAATATTAGTCCAAAATCAATCCGGAGACTACCCAAAGTAGTCTTGAAATTCCGGTTACGGTGTTGTCAGCTTTCAGATCCCCACATTTAGTCGGTAGAAACAATCCCGTAAAATTCCATTTTCAGGCCCATCCCAGCAGTCCCAAAGCGTCGGTCGTGGTTTGTCTAGCAATCCCGCCAAACGTCGGTCCCATTTCTTTGGGAATTTGGAATGCATGGCCATTCTAGCCAAAATCCTAAAAGCCATTTGAATGACTCTTGAAACGGGTCATCAGTAAGGGCTTTGGCCTGCTTGGGGTGTGAAGCTTCGGTCCGTCTCTACCGAGAAGCTCTTGTCTTGAGGGCGAACTTTTAAATGCTAGCTACGGCGGAAGCAAGCGGTTCGATCGCCGGAAAAAGCTAGAGAGAGAAGGTGGAGTTTTCTCACCATCCTTCTCTCTCTTTATATCTCTTCTTTTATAACTTTCTTTCCGCTCTCATTTTATCCTCCATAAGTTGTTTGTTCGAAGTCAGTGGGACGTACGATGCCATGTCAGCCTTATAAATTTCTTTATTTTGGTTAGCGTCAGTTGTCAGCTTTGGATCTCGGCCTCTTGGGTGGTGTTCTGTGCCCACACTTGGACTTTTGACCTTCTGCCAGTTTGACACGTGGTACGATGTGAGCGGGCAACCAATCTTCGTGGCTCTTAGTCTTACTCCGAAAAACGTAAATCATTATCTTGGAATTCGATGGGGTAAATTTAGATTCGAGACGATTAAACGGTGAAGTCATTCGTATTAAATCACAGGAAAGTCGGGATTTTTTTATTAGAAATTACTTATTTCTGAATTTTTAAAAAATTGTATGTATTTTAAGTTTACATCATTTGTATGTTGTTCATCTGTGTAGTTTTTAAGCATGCTTTGATTATATATTTATATCGATATATTGCTAGTTTTAATCAATAAAATTATTTTTCTCTTAAAAAAAAGTGTAAATGAAAGAAAAAATTTAAAAATAATTTTATTATATTTGATTGTCTTATAAAAATAAAAATTATATAACTAAAATTATTTAAATTTATATATTCATAAACTATTTAATTTATATAGAATAAATGAAATAAAATTTAAAATAAATAAAATTATTTTATTGATTTTGACTATATAATAAGTTACTAATATTTAAATCACATTAGTAAAGAAAATTAAGTATTAAAGGCTTATGCAAATAATGAATAATTTATAATAAAAGATTTACCAAAAAAATATCAAATAAAAAAATAGAAACAATTATGATAAATAATATTTATAAAAATTGATACTAACTTTAATTATTATAATGTAAAAGCTGGTGGGCACTTCCTACTATTATATAAATGTTTTGAAATTTATATAAACTTAATCCCAATTTTAAGAGGCAGGCAGATGAAAATAATTTGGATATAAAAAAAAAGGTAGCGTGACATAATTTTCGACCTAAAAGTGGGTAGTCATGAGTTTTTGATGTGAACCATTTTAACTAATACAAGTGAAATATGCTTTTCACAGTTATATATATATACGCAAATATTTCTATTTATTATAAATTGAAGATCTATATTATAGAGGAAAGATTATTTTCTAGGCAGCCAAACAGGCCCAAAGGAATGACGGCCCAAAATGGAAAGGCCGAACATCTTTCCGACGCTTTCCAAAGTCAATGCATCATTGTTGAATAGAAGGAGAACTCCTTTCTTTAATCCGGGGAGACCAGAAACAGTGATAAACAGGGAGAAAGTGCGAGAAAATTTGAAGAAACCGTAGATGAAAGGCAAGGGCAAAGCTGTTTGGTGCCCCAAGTTCGGGTTGCCGCTTCTCTTTATCTCATGGGCGTTTTTCTTTCTCGCTGGGCTCTTCGGATCCTTGCTTTTCTCTCAGGTTTGTTTTTTCTTTCATTTTTTTTGTATTTTTTTAATGGAAGTCAGTCATCAATAGTTTGAGTTCAAAGTTCAGGATTTGAATGGAGTTCGATCACATCCGAGATTGCTTGAATCGGTGGAGTACAGTTCGATGCCACATGGAGAGACTGGAGAAAGTTCTGTTGATTTGATCCCATTTCAAGTAATTGATGTTCTCCCTGTGCTTCTCATTTTGAATTTTTGGACTTTTGAATTTGAAGAGATTTCTGTTCACCGGGTGGATTATTTTGTATTTAACGATGGTCTCTGCTGGTCTGGCTTCGTAACTTAAAATTTGGATGATATAATTTGTTTCAATTAGTGAAAACAATTCATATAATCCAAACTTTAATTTACAGTTGGAAGTGTTTAAATTAGTCGCATTAAAAAAAATCTATAGATTAGCGGTTGGATTTTACTTTGTGGAATTTGAGGATTTTTTTATTTCAGGAACTGAATTTGATTTGAGAATTCAGTTCTCTTGAATTTGTAATATTTTCTTTTACCATGGAATTGAGGGTTGGTGGTGATTTCTGTGAAATGCAGAGGATTGGTCACATATATATATATATATATATATATATATATATATTTTGGTACTAAGAGCATTATTTTTCACCAGTGATTCACTTGAGTGCTGTAATAACGAGTTTCAAATTGAGTTATGCTATTTGAGTTTAGTTCGAAGCGTTGTCCTTAGAAGCCAATTGTATTGATTCTGATGAAACATGCTTCACCAGAGCCTCATTCTCATTTGAGAGACATGCTACCGGCCTGCCACCTCCCACCAGAAAATCAAGGTTTAGGTGGTTCCGTTAATAAATTTGATTTTTTTAATAACTTGCATTTGCCTTATTTTTAATAGGTAAGTATTTTTTTCTCATTCTTTGTCCCCATTGGGACTTGAACCTCGTCCCCTCCATATGCTGATCCCAATCCTTAACCATTGAGCCAAGCCTCACTAGCAACTTGCATTTTCATATTTAGCATCTAGTTGGTGGTTGATTAAGGCTTTGCTGAGTGGAATCTATCACTCTAAACTTTTGGTCTTTTGTACAATTCTAAATTTTAAACTCTTAATTTGAGCATATTTGATAGGCCTGTTCCCTTCTTCAATTTCCTTCTTTCTGTCAAGTTTTGTGACTTGGTAGGGTAATTTTGTGCAGATGTAATATCATATTGGTTGTGGATAACCCAAGTCTGTGCCATAGTTTCTTAGTTTTTATGGTATCTTCCTGTAGAAGCGGATATTGTGTGTCGATTTGTCGCTTAGGAAATTGAAAATATTGAATATGAGTTCTTGGAGGTTTCACTATTTACTTGTTGATCTATGTCATTAAAGTTACACAATCTGAACCCTGCTTGAGGAGTATTAAAGGTGTAACTTATAACGAAAAAGTTGGGACTACTAATGGAGATTTCCTTTGTCACTCACTTGGTTGTTAATTGGGGGATTCTGTGCTGTGAAACAAAGGGGCAGTGGAAAGATTGGCACTAGGAAGTTCTCTGTTCTGTTATTTGTTGAGTTCATCCTTACATCTATTTTTGACGCCCCTAAGATGAATTTCTAATACTCTTCTTCACTATCTTTTTTAGCAGCAATTTAGCTACAATGCTGCAATGCCCCACATTCTTTTATGAATATCAAAAGTTTGACCTTCCTCCTTTTAAGATTCTCTGAGATTTTTTTGTTGGTTCCAGGCTTGTTCTTTTATGAAATGAAGAACCAGCTGTTTACCAAGGGCTAGGTCTATGATGTTTGCATGCCAAATAAAGTCTCATTATAATTGTTGATGTTTGTTTATACTATACTCAGTGGTTGTTTCTAGGGGGTGGGTAAAAAGTGGATGTGGAGGTGAAATTTCATATGCTTGTCAGCCCTGCTTTAATGGTTCTAAATTGTAGCATTTGATGCTTGTCTCTTTAATGCTTGCATCTCAGCAAAAGATCTCTGTGAAACAGTAAGAAACATCTTTAACATTTGAATGAAGGCATTAGAATTTAAATGTTAACTTGGACTCAATTCATACTTAATTCCAAATTGAGTTATCTCAGCTTAATCCTGAGTTGAGTATTGCTTTTACCCATCAAAAAAAAAAAAAAATCAATAAACAGGGAAAACAGTAAACCATTAGACGTGGTAGTTTATATGGCATTGGCTGCAGCTGTCTTTCTCATTCACTGATAAAAATAGTGGTGTTTGAAAGGTAAAGTTAGAAAAAAACATGAAATTATGATTAAAAAAGATCAAGAAGTTCTTTTACGAGGATCAACCCCATGCATTTAGTCTGGGCAAGGTTTCTCTCTGAAACTTTACCAAGTCATAATTTTTTATGTTTGCTTTTGTGTCATTCCATTATGGACCCTTTCGATCTTGATGCAGGTCTTGAGTTGGAAACCACGAACTCTTTATTTCCCTGGCTTTGCAACTGCAGATCAATGCCAAAGCATAATTGACATGGCAAAGTTAAAACTTAGACCATCAACACTGGCTTTGCGAGAGGGAGAAACTGTTGAGAACACCAAGGGAACTAGAACTAGGTGACTTTTCATACACACAATAATTCCTATCTTATTCAGAGAATATTATAATTTATGCAACAAATTGTTTTTTTGCTATAGTTTTATCAGTATCAGGAGGAATTAAATCAATAACTGGAGAAATTTTTTTCACAAAGAAACAAGTCATTTCTTTTTTGTTATTGTACATGCAAAATTCAGTTTTATATACTTCTATTTGGTTGCTTTTTTATGATTAAAAGATCTCTTTAAAGAAAAATGTCTAGCACCTCTCTGTTGCATGTGTTCATCTACACAAGTCACATGAATTGCACTTTAAGTTGCTTAGAAATGAAGTACTAGGCTGTTTCTCTCTGTGCGGGAAGGAAAAAAGACCTGTTCTGCCAATGTTTTGGAGGTTGTTCATTCCAAACAATTGAATAGTGCAACATCAACTCATGGATTCCATGGTGTGTTCTTTTTCGTCTATAGGTTAATATCATATTTATTAGGCACCGATATCTCCTCTAGCATTTTCATAATGAGAAACCAAATCTTAAACACTCTCCTGACCAACACTTTTCTATCACTCATAAATTTGAAGGTGCCACGGTTCACCTTTATGTTCCTCCATATTCTTTATTGACGAAGCTTCTTTGTGCTTATTAGATGTTATTGATTGGTTGGGTTCTAGTTAAAGGAAGGGAGCTTTGTTTGTTTTTACATTCTTTTTCTTTGTTTATTAGTAGCTGTCTCATACTAAGTGTTTACTTCAGTTGCACCCTTTTTGTTAGGCTCTTGTAGTAGAGTGTTTGTTTATCAAAAAATATTTTATCATACCATGTTTTTTGATTGAACTGACAATTTTTGTAATCAAGTGATGGACCTGAGGATTTCTGCATCATATTGTCTGTATCCATTTAAGAAATGTCATTTTGAGGTATTAAACATGCAATATACCACTGAACTGTTTATTGATTAAAAAAGAAGGATGCTGCACTGCTATAGCTTAAATTTTGGTAGTCATAGTTATGACCTTACCAGAGGATTTCAGAAGTTGAGGACATTGCCGAAACTGCATGAAAGTTATTTAAATAAAAGTTTGTACTATTATGAAAATGTTGTTAATTTTCTCATCACTAATATGAAATTTGCATGCATGGATGTACTTTATGCCATTTAAATTTTAACCCTTAAAAATGGACTGCAATATTTACATTAAATATTTGGATTTCTGTTAATAAAACATTTTGAACTTTTGGCCTTACAAGGTCATGAATTATATTTTACTATTTACTAGAACATGGACAGGGTCTTTTTTTTTCCATGCTGATAGGTAATATCATGAGGGACTATTCCCTCCATGAAGGCATGAACGGATAATGTAGCAGATACCAATTTTATAGGGATGCTATTTACATTGTTTTTTTTTAAATATGTATAACTATTCTGCGATTAATCAAAACATACAAAATACAAATTTAAACAATTATCAAACACTCTGTTCTTAAACCCATAGCCACTTCGAATAGACATTTTGGAAAACCTCAAACTTTAAATAATTTCTAAAAATAATTATCATTTCAAAGTAACTCTTTTCTGCATTTTATATAGGAGTGACTATTCTTTTTTGTTTTAAAAAAAAAAAAACTGAAAAAGTGCATCTAATGACCAACGTAGTGTTTTATTTAGGGTTTTTCATTGGCAAATAGAGACACATATTTATTATAGGTACATTATCTATCAATCAATTAGGGTTTATTATATTCTGCATATTAGAGATAGATATTAATCAGGATTCTTGGTTTTTCTTTTCTTTTAAAATATATTCTTATAAATTTATTGTATTCCGGATGTCACTTCATAATGTTGTTCTTGGTTGATAGGAACATTGTTAAAGGGAAGGAAATGAACATATTTGGCTTGTCAGCTAAATGGTGGAGGGTCCAGTTTTTTTTTCTTTTTTTTCACACACATAAATGGTGCATTTAAGTATCCGAAGGCAAGATTCTAGGCCTTGTTTGGTTCCTATTTTTGAAAACTGTTCTAGAAAATAGTTTTTGAAAACACAGAGAACACCATTTTGGTGTTCTTTGAAAAACAGGGGTATTGGTGTTCTCCGTGTTTTTCAGAACAAAAAACTGTTCTTGAAAATAGGAACCAAACAGCCCCCTAGTTTCTTGTCTTTTATTGCAAATATTGTCCTTATCAACCAAATTAGCAAAAATATATTCCAAACATGAATATAACAAATTTATGAGAATAGATTTTTTTTTTTAAAACAAAAAAGGGAAAAAAGAAAAGAAAAGAAAGGCTCAAACATAATTCAGTAATGAAACCAAGTTTGGAAAGCTTAGTCAAAACAATCTTACCCAATCTTGTGGTGATTATGTATGCTATGAATGATCAAATAAACCTTTATTTCCACGCTTTGTCTCACAGATGTACCAGCAAAGATTCAAGTTAACCCTTATAAATAAACACACACACACACACACACACACACACACACACACACACATATATATAATTTATATAACTGATTTTATATAATGACCAAATCTGTATACCAGGGTGTAGGGTAAGGTGGATCTGCAAATCTCTCTTTCCCACAGTACCTTCAGTTCTGAGCTAAGGATGAATATTATTTAGATCATGGATGTAGGGTTCAGATAAGGGTCTGTCTTATTGACATTACTAAAGTGAAAGAATGATACAGAGAAAGAGGTGACATCCAAAAGCAAATAGGGTCCATAAGGGGAATACTAGGGGTGGCCATAGATTTAGAATCTGTGTTTTTGGTATTGGAGTTGAGTTCTGGTTTATCTTTTACAGATGAGTGCTAAACAGCTAAATTAAGGCCACTGTAAATGGAATTGTAGAACTTAATGTTTTCCAAGACAGCTTTTCATGCTATCTTAAATAAAATAAATAATAGTTCTCTAGCACACCATATTAAATAGATAAACTTTTGTTATTAGTTAGTACTCTACTTTTTGGTGCATGGAGTCAAACTTGGATTTTTCTCCACACCTTGACACTAACTCCTTTTTCATCTGAGCTAAGGATAGAGAATATAGGTTGTACCCTTGTATTCCCTTATGTACCAGGTCCACATGATGATCAATAGCTTCCTTTCTAGATTTTAGATTGGAATGGATTGATGACAGTACTCTTATTTTCAATTTCATTGTTTGTTTGTAAGTTGCATATGCGCCATATTTTTATTATTCTTTTCCTGGCTTATACCTTCATTGGCAACAGTTCAGGTACATTTGTGAGTGCATCAGAAGACAATACTGGGATTTTGGACTTTGTTGAGCGAAAAATTGCAAGGGCTACAATGATTCCAAGAAGCCATGGAGAGGTATGTTTTCTTGTTGAGTTACTTTTACCCGTGAGGTGGCTTTTTCTTGTAATGCTATTGATTTATCCTCACTCATTATTAGTTAAGAAGTATTTTTCTTTTTTTTTGGTACATTTACATTGGCGTTTGTTTGACAGCAAGTTATGTTACTAAAATAAAGTTTTGACTATTATTTAATATAAATACTGGAGCAACAAAAGGGACTTTTGAAAACTTGTTGTCCTTGAGACCTTGATATTGTGGAGAGCTGGCAGGTCTTTTGCATATAGGAATATGAATAGTAACAGTTTTGCAGGCTCTAGCGCCCTTTCATTACCTGGGAATTTAGGTAAAACTCAGCTTATTATTATTCTTTGCCCATCCGTTGAAGAAAAATTAAAGAAGGAACTTCTGTTATTATTCTTCTCCCTTCTGTTCTTCTCTTCTGATTTTAATACTGACTAGTCTATTTTTTTCTCTTTCCTTTTATACATTAATTTTTTTGGAGATAGAGGAAAGCCAATCCGGAGAGTCAGATGATTATTCCCTTGTATATCCGTTTAGTGAATTACTTTAAGACTCTTGTTTCTCTGTCTCTTTTTTTCTCCTACACCAGCCATATATTACCTTGGGTACCGCTATATTGCATTGCTTCTGGACTCTTGTTTCATTTTTTCTTTGTCTTAGTCTCTCCTTTTTATCTTCTACACCATCCTTGCAGGGAATTCGACCAGGTTGAACTTATAATAGGATGTTATGATGGAACCTATGGTGGGATTAAATCATTCAGAATGGAAATGCTCAGTAGTGAGAGGAACATCCGTATTTAAGCCAATGATTACAATAATTGAACGTTCCTCCCTCAAATGCATCAATTCTCTTATTTTTTTCTTTATTTGCCAAATCAATGTTTTACCAATAGTGTAATCAGTACTTGTTTTCCTTGCATTGAGAGCATTGACCTTTCATTACAGGTCAATTATTAAATAGTCTTTAGTAATGCAGGGATGTCACCATATTGCAGGCATTCAATATTCTGCGGTATGAGATTGGGCAGAGGTATAATTCACATTATGATGTATTTAACCCAGCTGAATATGGACCACAATCTAGCCAAAGGGTACTCACTCATCTACTTTTCTTTCTTTGTTTATTTTTCCTTTTTTTAAGTGGCCTATTCTATTTTCTCGTATTTACTTTTATGAATCACTCTGCAAAGCACTGTATTGCCTTTTATTCCTACATGGGGATCATGTTCCTCACAATAAGAAATGCTTTTTGATGGGCTTATAATACATCGTCTGGTGATATTGCAGATTGCTTCCTTCTTGTTGTATCTATCTGATGTAGAAGAAGGTGGAGAAACTATGTTTCCTTTTGAGGTGAGATGGGGAAATTTGTTGACTTCTCTTATCTTTCTTTTTAATTTATGTTGAGTATAGAGAAGTCACTTTAATGTTCTTTTCGTGTGCAGGATGACCTGAATATTGTTGCTGGCTATGATTACAAAAAATGCATTGGTTTGAAAGTGAAGCCAAAAAGAGGGGATGGACTTCTATTTTATTCAGTGTTTCCAAATGGCACTATTGATCGGGTAACTATTCTTTGATTCAAAGTAAATGTCAATGGCATATAAATTAATCTGATTCTTCATTGAATAGGCAATGCATCAATGACGCCCCCAATAAATTAAACATGCCAAGGAATTATCTTGTAAAGCCTAACTTGAAACTGTGAAGTGGGTTCATAGTTTATGTGGCTTTTCATCCTTTTTATGATTTATTTATTTCGTTTCCAATAAGTTGGGAGGTTAAAATCAGAGCCATTTGGGTTGGATTTTGGTGTTACTTTTTAATGTTCTGTCTTTGTAGGATTCTTTCTTATCTCTAGGCTTCGTTTGCAAAACCCTGAAATTACCATGGAAAGAAGGAAAAAAACTAAGGAAAATGATTTTCTCATGTTTGGTTTCACCCTATAAATTATAAAAGTAAATAAAATGTAATTAAAATTCCTCAAAATTTTACATATTTTAAATTTTTTTTAGTCCTTATATAATAAAGAGAAATAAAATGAGTTTGAATAAACATATAGAATTAAATGTATTAAGTTTAAACCAATTTTTTATTTTCCTTTAAATTTTATTTCATTTCACTTTTCCTTTTCTATTTGCTTTCCTTATTACTTTCCGAGTTCCAAATTGACCCTTAAGCTTCGTTTGGAACCTGGAAAGTACTAGGGAAAGGGGAAAAACGTAAGGAAAATGATTTTCTCATGTTTAATTTCATGGTGGAAAATATAAAAGAAAATAAAATATAATCAAAATTCTTTAAAATTTTACATATTTTTAAATTTTTTAGTCTTTATATAATATAGAGAAACAAATAAAATGGGTTTGAATAAAACATATATATATAGAATCAATTTATTAAGTTTAAACTTATTTTATATTTTCCTTCAATTTTTTTTCTTCCTCTTTACCTCTCTATTTTCCTCACTATTTTCCTTCCTTATTTCTTTCCAAGTTCCAAACTGAGCCTTAATGTTTCGAGGTTTATTGCAGACATCAATCCATGGAAGCTGTCCAGTGATTGCAGGGGAGAAGTGGGTGGCTACAAAGTGGATCAGAGATGAAGAACAAGACGACTAATATATAAAAAAAAGCATCTCCTGGTAACCATTATTTATCATTTTCATTTTTTGTCTTTTGATATAAATCAGTGGTTCATACAAAAGAGGAGATACTGTTTCATGTAAAAGGCAACTATTGGAGTGCATTCTTTTTCTCTCAAAGCAAAATATAAAGGGGAGGATAGTGCTACTCCACTCCAGTTATTCTCTCCCTCAATATGTTCCTCTTTATCTCCCTTTTTCTTTTTTCGTTCCTTTCTCCTCATGCCCTCCTCAAGTGTCACTTGGAGAATCTGTTTTAAATTATTGATTTCTGATGAATTTTAATTTGTAACATTATCATTTTGAGGGCAAAAGAGAAAGTCTTGTATGCAGAAGGAGAATTTTAGCAATGAAAAAAAATTGTGGAGTCAGTGCTATCTTCGTATCACTCTTTGTCAGAACATATTAAGCTGAAGTGTGAACGGTGGTCTGGTAGTTTAAAAAAATTGTCATTCTGAACATAGATTTTAGAAGGGTATATATATAATAACAAAATAAGTACAAGTTTTGAATTATAAAATTTTCTCGATTTGGGTTCCATCAAGAAACCAACAGATCGGAAGGAGGAAAACTACACCCAGTTGATTGAAGGGTTGGGTGTGACATCCCAAATGACCAATTTAATTGCCTTTTCTTGAATTTTACAGAACTGGGAAATTTTCAACTGCAATTTGATGATAAAGTAATTCAGAGAGGTTGGTTTTATGCTTTTCCTGTTAAAATGGTTTTAGTTTTTCCTCTATCAATCAATCAGTGATAATAATAATTATGCTTTTGATCTTGAAGAGTAACTTAGTTGGTGTAACGCATTGGGAAGACCAAAATAGATAAGACCAAATTTTGGTCTTGAATGAGATATTTTCTCATTTGTGAAAGAGGAGCTAGGGCTAGAGAAATTCTGATGGAGGAGGAAAGGAGGTCATTTGGCTTTTGTGCAATCCATGGTTTTGGTTCCTCTTAGTTTGTTTAGAAAAAAGGAAGAAGTGGAAAGTTTGTTCAAAAGAAGAAAACAAGGTTTGAAACTCCTCAAACTCCTTCCTTGTTTATGTTTGAGATTAGGAAAACCCTAACCTTACAAATGTATTATATGGTTTGTTTGAGTTGGTTGTGATCGCCCAATTGAGGAATGTTTGTATAAAGGAAATGTTGGGGTTTTAGGGAGATGTTGTCGAATTTTTCCAAAACCCGTTTTTTCATAGTTATAAACATTGCGTTCATCCAAATTGAGTGATTAAATTTTGGATAAAGTGAAACACAGGAAAACAAATTTCTTGAAATGTTATATTCAATTTGGACCCCATTGGACCCGGAAAATTTGTCGAAAGTGGCTACATTTTTAGGTCAGATCGTCTGATTTGATGTTTCGGAACAGTTTTGGTATTTAGGCTATAAATTTAGTTTCACTCATTCAAATTAAGTGATTCAAATTTTTGGGTAAACTAGACTTCTAGGAGAACAAATTTCCTTGAAATATGTGTATTCAAATTTGGACTCAATTGGGTTTAGAAAATTCGTTAAAGTGAAGCGCTGTTTGTAGGAAATATTTCGGTGTAAAGTATTTGAAGTAAATAAATTAAAAAAATGGTTGATATATGAAATATGAACACATGAACACTAACACAAACATGTAAATGACTAGTATGATATCCCTAACTCAGATAAAAACCTAATAAGCCTGATTTCTTGCATATATTCCAAAGTGGATGGACAAGTAGGCAATGCCTATGAGGGATTACAAGTTATAAGTTAGCCTCGTTTGGGTCATTACTTGACCTATTTTGGAGTCGCATAATACATGCGTAGGTCATTTGTCGTGCAGTGATGGCTCTGCTCGGGTATACTCGACCGTTTGGGTCAAATACAGGTATGACGTAGGTCATTGTTTTGTACGATGTAATCATTTTGGGGTATATACAACTGTTATCTCTTGTATCCACGTCTTTGGAATATACATGCATAAAAAAAAAAAAAAAAATGATACAAGATGATATAAGATAATATGAAACATGACACATGAAAAAAGCATGAATTATGCAAATGATACGAAAGATGCATATGATATGTATAAGAAGTATATGTTTATAAGCTATTGTATATGTATACTGAAATTAAGGATCACTGTAAGTGGTCATATATGTTTTCCTTTAAGCTATAAACAGCGAGGTGTTTCATCCAGTATTGGGTACTAAAGGACATTCACGGCATTACAAATCCGCGGGCGAACCTGTGATAGAAGCCCGCTAAAGTAGGTTTTTGGATTTGTTTTTTGAAGATCATGTAAATGTAGAGTTTTGTAATAGTAAAATTATATAAGAACCAATAAATGGGACTCAGATATATGTACAGAATATTATGAACGCCACTACAGTGGTTGTTTTATATGTATATGTTAAGTTTTATTTCTTTATGAAAATATATATAAATTGGGTCCACCAATGATAGAAAAACAGGTTAAAGAGTCTCAGTCCCGTGCCGCGTCCCCACTCTTCGTTTAGGCGGGGGTTGGGGCATGACACATTATCATTAAAGAAAAAGTTAGGGAAAAAGAAAAACTCCTTTGTGGCGCACTTTCTGCATAGTGATTCTGAGAAAGAATGCTTCCAAATAAATTCCATCTCTAATGCATCTTCATTGTGCTGAAAAATCAACAAAATTACAAAATAAAATTTCAAGAAAAATTAAATTAAACTTCAAACACATAAAATTTAACAAAAGCAAGCTAATTATGAAAATTAAAATTTGGTTGGGTTGCCTCCTAAGAAGCTGCTAAGTTTAATTTCTTTAGCTAGACATTTGCTGCAAATTGTTGTCCTTTCAACAAAATTCTTAGTCTCTTAATGCGGATCTAATATTCCATTTACGACCCTCAGTGTTGCTTTACCCTCGACCAATAACTTTAAACTCATTTTAAGTAATCGGTGCCGTCTTCTTTGCTCCAAGGGTGTACTTGCTCTCTTGTGTAGACCCACTCCATCTTGACTTCAATTTTCTGAAGCAGGCGAGCTTGGAATTGTATATGGGGACTAGCTCCTGTGCTTTCTGAATTCTTTCTTCATGGTATAATCCTGCCACATTCTTTGTCTTATCTTTGTAGATTCTAGCATTATTATAAGCTTAATTCCTCAACTCTTCCAGTTCATTCATTTGGAGTAATCTCTTTTCCTTGACAGCTTGGAAATCACAGTTCAGTTTCTTGATGGCCCACATGGCTTTATATTCAAGTTCTAAAGGGAGATGACTAGGTTTTCCAAATACAATTCTGTATAAAGACATTCCAATAGGAGTTTTATAAGCAGTTCTATAAGCCCACAATGCATCATCTAACCTTATAGGCCAGTCTTTTCTGCTTGAGTTCACTGTTATCTCTAAAATATTCTTTATCTCCCTTTAGAAATCTCAACTTGCCCATTTGACTGAGGGTGATACGTCAATCTCATTACATCTAATTCCATATTTGCTCATCAATTTTGCAAAAACCTTGTTTGCAAAATGGCTTCCCTCATCACTAATGATTGTCCTGGGTGTTCCAAACCTACTCAAAATATTTCTTTGAATAAACCCAACTACTGTGCTGGCATCATTTTTGGGACAAGCTATTGCTTCCACCCATTTGGATACATAATCACAAACTGGAGAATGTATGGGTTTAAATGAGATGGGAAAGATACATGAAGTCTATCCCATTACATAAAAATTTGCACCACAGAGATTTCTTGAGGGCATCTCATTTCTTATGCTTATTCTATAGGCATTTATCCTGATATTTTACCTATTAAGCAGTCTTTAGAAATAGAGTAGGCGAAATAAAAGCTTGATTATTCAGATTTTATAGTTTGTTCTATCTCACATAAGTGTCACTCCATATGGTGATGCATGACATTTGTCAAGAATTCACCTTGTTACATTTACGGTACATCTCACATTCATATTTGTATCTTAAAGTAATGGGTCGTCGAGATATAAAAATCTGCTATCAGTTCTCAACTTCCTTTCCTGCTGGTGATTGAACTCAGGTGGCATAATTCCATAGGCTAAGTAATTCACAATATCAGCATACCAGGTATTTGGACTGATAACACAAATAGCTACTCATCAGGAAAGTTTTCTACTATTTCAATTTCCTTTTCAGTAGTCTTTTCCATTCTAGACAAGTGATAAGCTATCACATTGTCACTACCCTTTTTGTCTTTGATATCTAAATCAAACTCCTGTGATGTCTTGTCGATTAGTCTTGGTTTTGCATGCTCTTTGCCATTAGATGTATTTAATATGACATGATCGTGTAATGATATAACATGGGACCACCCCAATATGTGAGCACAGAATTTTACAAGCCAGCGCCATTGCCGGTATCTTCTTTTACGTGGTAGAGTGGTTCTCTTATCTTTGCGTGGGGTTTGCTGGCATAGTATATGACTTTGAATATATTCTCAGTTCTTTGTCCCAATACTGTTCCCATTGCATAGTCACTGACATCACACATTATTTCAAACTCCTTGTTCTAGTCAGGTGTTACCATGATGAATTTAGGGGTGTACTTAGAAACCAAGTATTAGGCGGATGTTTCATTTCCGCCTCAGTTTAAAGAGTAGGCTTGAGCCTATTCGCGAGAACTGTTTGGTGGCGAGTTGATTTTGAGGGTGTTGACTCGGCTGCGGACCTTCTGAGCCTTAAGAGTGATGTTCGGGTTCGGCTTGTTTAACTTAATAAACGGGTTCGAGCGAGCTTCTAATGAGCCGAAAGCCAAGCAGCTCGAGAGTAGCTCAGCTCGGTTATAGCTCTATTTAAATAAAATGTTAATCTAAAATAGCCCGACATCTGACTAAATTAAAAAAGGTAAGGCAAATAAAGTTCGATTAAACTTGATTGAGTTGAAATTGCAGCTCGTTCTCTTATCATGTTGGTGCGGGAAAAATTTGTTGTGCATCGAGTCTTCTCCGTATTTCACTAGTGCGTTGGGAGGCTTGGTTGGCTGTTGTGGCGCAGTTAACGAGCTTGCTCACGAGCCTATTCACGAGCCTGTTTACGAGCATAGTTAACGAGCTTGCTCACGAGCCTATTCACGAACTGTTCTGGTGATGGCGCAGGTTGAGGGTGCTTCGGGCTCGGCCTAGTTTAACTACGAGCCTCGAAATGATGTTTGGGCTCGGCTCGTTAGCAATAAGCGAGTTCGAGCGAGCTTCTAGCGAGCAACGTAGGCGGCTCGAGTCGCTCGGCTTTCGATTCTGCGACCACAGGGTGTAACCAATCTAGACAATTTCTTCAAATGTGGCTTTGCATGATTCATCGAAAATCAAACTTTGCATCTTTTTCCCGACAATGCGCATAATGGTGCAGAGATTTTGAGAAGTCCATTATAAATCTTACGTAAATCCGGTATGTCATAGGAAACTTCTTATCCACTGCATTGTGGGTGGCGGGAGAGTCTTTATAATGATAAATTTGCTTGGTCACCTTCTAACTTGGTGAAGAAATCTTGTGCCCCAAAACAATACCCTCTCCTACCATGAAATGACATTTTTCCCAATTCAAAGTTAGATTCTTGTCTTGGCACCTCTGAAGTACTGTTTCCAAATTTCTCAAGCATTTCTCAAAACGGGATCCATATATTGAGAAGTCATCCATGAAGATTTCCATAACCTCTTCCACCAAATCTGAAAACATAGACATCATACATCTTTGAAAGGTGGTAGGAGCATTACATAATCAGCGACATCCTTAAAAGCAAGGTGTCATGGGGCAATGTAAATGTAGTATTCTCTGATCCTCGAGAAGTATGACAATACAATTATATCTAGAATATCCATACGAAAAAAGTAATGGGGTGTCCTGCTAACACATCGACATTTGGTCAATGAAAGGTGAGGATAATGATCATTTCTTGTAGCATTGTCGATTTAAATTACATACATACCCTCCATCTTGTCGCGATTCTTGTAGGAATCAATTCATTCTTCTCATTTCGATCCTTTGTGAATCCACCACTTTTTGGGAACCCGTAGGCTGAGCTCACCTAAGGGTTGTTTGAGATTGCATATATAAAACTTTGCATTCAACCATTTGTTACTCTCTTTTCAAACTGACTTCTTCATTGTGGGTCAGTCTTCTTTGATGTTCAATGGAGTTCTTTGCTTTATCCTCTAAGAGAATCTTGTGCATGCAAATGGAAGGACGGATTCCTTTCAAATCTTCTATTGACCAAGCAATTGCTTCCTTGTATTTTCTAAGACTTTCCAACATTTTATGTTCTTCATGCTCAGTTAATGCAGCTGATATAATAACAGGTCTTGCTGTTTCTAGTTCTAAGAAGGCATACTTCAAATGACTGGGCAAATCCTTCAAGGTTAACCCTTCTAAACTTGTTTATGTTTCTTTTGCCTTCTCCTCATTGTTGCATTTTTCTGGGTTATTCTCATTCAAACTAAAGATAGTTTCTTTTAAATAAAAAATGGAATTCAACCATTCACAATCAAGATCATCAAGATACTAGAAATTCATCTCATTTTCGTTGATTGAATTATGAAAATTACAACCAAATATCAACTCAAGACTTATGGGAACTATTGTTTCTATAGTCTTACAATTTGCATTTTCACAATCAGACTGTTTTAGGCTTTTGTTCAAGTTGAAATTATTACTGCTTCTTCTCCTTGTGAGTGAGGTCCACTTTTAACATCTATCAAAGCGACTGTCGTAGGAAAGGTCTTCCAACTGACTGATGGAACTTGTGTATACTCCCTCCCGTATCCATAGCCACAAAGTCCCACGAGGGAAAATGAACTTTCCTTGATTAGTACATCTTCCTAAGACTCCTTGTGCCGTTTGGGCCATTGTGCATGCGCCATTTGCGAGGTTATATAGTTTGTGGGAATTGATTCCCCGAGCTAAGTCTCTTCACTACTGACAATGACATCAAGTTTATGCTAGCTGCTGAGTCACATAAAGCCTTTTTGAATTCAAAATTCCTAATGGTGCAGGGAATGGTGAAGCTGCCAGGATCCTACATCTTCTCTAGTAAGCTCTTTTGGATCACTGCACTTCATGTTGCTGTTAAATTCACCACTCCTTCTTTAGAAAATTTTCTCTTCTTATTCAGAATGTCCTTAAAAAACTTGGCATAGTTAGGCATCTGAGCCAATGCCTTTGCAAAGGGTAGATTAATTTCTATATTCTTGAAGACATCTAAGAATCTAGAGAATTGCTCCTCCATTTTAGCTTTACGAGCTCAGGGGAGAAAGACAGCGAGGCATGTAATTTTTTCCTTCTTTCTTTTTTTCAAGTCTCTTTCTCCCTGGCACTCGATCTGCACCTCTTCTTTAATCTTCGATCGGTCTGAGCCTTACTTTAGTCTCTTTTCCATTTTCTTCTTTCTCTTCTTTTTCAGTCTTTTTCTTCTCTTCTTCTTTTCTGCTTTCTATCTCTCTTCCACTTCTCATAGTCACCACCATACAATCCTTAGGATTCTTCTTTGTATCGCTAGGGAAGGCATCCTTGGACTGATTCTACATTGTTATGGCCATTGCCTAGCATGTCTCAGGATTTTTTCAAGGGGCATTAGTGTTGGCTTGGAAACACATTGTGTTTACTGAAATCTTGAGTTCGACCAAATTCACGCTCATGAATGACCGGCTGACCTCTTATTTTCTCCCTTGAAAGTTAACATCTGATCTTAAAAGGAATGAGATCTCCTTTGCCCTTGATTTTCTGCTCTCTGACTTGCTTGTTGCTAATGTCCTTGGAACCCATGTGGAGCATATTGTTGTTGAAAATTCTGAACTGGTCTTGGACCTTGTTGTGCTCTTCCTCCATACGAGAACTTCTCATGGTTCTTGAGTACTAGTGTCTATTGAGTTGGCAAGTTGAGGTTTGGCTTAAAATTGTAGCTTCTATTAGCATTGAGATCCTCAACTTGGTAGGGACCCTCATGGGCTAATCCCTCTTTAGCACTACTTTTCTGCTCATTTCTTTCAATTGTTTCCACTTCATGTGCTGAGTGCATTATTCTATCTTGGTTTCTCATCTTGTTCATCAATGCATCAAGTTTTTCTTCTATGGCAATCATTCTGTTCAAATCTATCACCTGCCCTTTCAATTTCTTTCTTTATCCCACTAAAGTTTAGATGGGCTACATAGTTGCATTTGGTAAGATCTTGATCAATTTGTCTTGCCTCCTCTACCTCTCCCTCTTGAATGCTCCACAGCAAGCTGCATCTATGATGCCTTTGGAGGTGTAGTTCATAGAGTGATAAAAGATGTCCATCTGTGTAGTTAGATCAATGTCATGCATTGGGCATCTCTTCAACAATCTCTTTAATATTTCCCATGCAGTATAGAGACTTTCATCCTCTCGTTGTTTGAACACTATGATTTCCCCTCTTCTTTATGAAGTGAGGGTAGGAGGGAAGAATCTGCTTATGTAAGCCTCCACTAACTCTTCCCAATTATTCACTGATCCATATGGCGTGATTGAGCCCTAAGTGGCTTCTCGCATTATCTCGATGAAAGGGAATAGTTGCAGCTTGATCACCTCAGGTCTCACCCCATTAAACTCCATTGTATTTTCCATCCACGAGAATCTTCCCATATGCTCATTGGGATCTTCACTTGGATGCCTAGTATATTGATGCTGCTGCACCATTGTTATCAAAGTTGGCTTTAACTCAAAATTATTGGCTTCTATAGTAGGATGTCTCACATTAGAATATTCATCTTAAATAGCGGCCTCGAAATCCTCCGCTAGTCATTTTGTCTACAGGTCTCTATGCTCTTTGCTTTATTGGAATCGGTTGTCTTATCTTTCTTTGCTCTGCCATTGTTGTTGATTAAGAACTTTTCACTTTTCTCAGATTTCTTAGTGTTCTTTACAGTTCAGTGTCCAAAGGCAGCAATTCTGCTTCTGGTTTTCCATGCATGTAAAATCTTCCTGAAATAAAAACACCTTAAGATCAAATGAAATTTATGGAAAACAACTATATCCATTTAAGCTCATAAAAGATTTCCAGTAGCTTTCTAAGCTACTACAATTAAAACTATTTTTGTAATTTTAAAATTTTGATAAAGCGGAGAAAATGTCAATTGTGATTCTCTCTTTAGTTGAAATATTGATATTTAAATTCTCTTTTCTATCCTCGGCAACGGCACCAAAAACTTGTTGTCGACGAAATATACCCGACAAAATCTCAACCACGGCTACGGAAGGCTAATGTCTAATGTACTTTCGGTAACCTTGCTTGAGGCTTGTTGGACTTATATTCTTAACATAGGCAAAGGCGATTGGTGTTTAAAGACCAAATTAACTAAGTAATTAGCACTGCCTCCTATGAGTAAACCAGTCTCCGACAATGGGGCCAAAAACTTGTTTTTGAGACCCAAGATAATAAATATGTGTTTTCTTTGTATGATAAGGCTTCAATTGAAAATGTGTTTGAATTACAGTTCACTTTGCAAGTGCCTGCAGTCGTCTGAAGTAATAAAGTGGATTTAAGTCTAAATATCGTTCCCACGGTGACCAATTAGAAATCTAAATATTAATTACCCCATCTACTCAAGATCTTTAATATTTGAACTCCAAAATAAAAAATGATTTGGTTTTAAACTAAAGGAAATATAAATCTAAATAAATTTCTATAACTATATATAAAGAATTCAAAATAATTTGATTGAAAAGTTCACTGGGTAAGCTAACATTGGGAAGTAGATCAGTATACAATCATCAATTTCTACATCATTTTATAACATAGTTCAGCTATCAGTTAAAATCTAAACTTGTCAAAGATATAAGGTAGTATAGTTTGAATTTCTCCATACACCATACATTTAACTAATTAGAGATCCATGTTCATTTCGGATACATGAGTCTAATCAGTTACTTGTTGAATATAATTCTCTTTATAAGATCTGAGTATTTTTCCTTTTTAGTACTTTACACTCAAATCTTAGGATTGAAGAATTTTTGCCCTTATAGACAGGATTATGCAAGCCTTCTCCTATCTAATTGGTATCTTGTCCTTCAAATCTAATAAAATTTTCTGTCTCCTTGATTAGATCTCTGCTAACACGGGATCGAGATCCTTTCATCATACTAAGGAGAAACACCATTCATTGCAAATTGATAGACCATCAAACTATTCTGTCTGTGAGTAAATTAGTGATTTATGGTAATCTTTCAAAGTTAAATTTAGTTCCATAATACTAGTCTAACATACCCCCAGTATTGCTCCATACTCTCGAGTTCTCCATCTGTGTCATAGGGCCTCCTGAAAATCGAGCAAGATACCGGTCATTTTTGGGTACACGTTACTAATATTAGAACTATTAATTTCAGAACAACTTACCAAATTAAATAAATTCAAGATTTCGAACTCGATGTTCTTTCAAGTTATGCGAAAATAATAGGTAACATCGATCCATTTCCCGAGGAGCTTAGTCTTTATTTGGATTACAAATAACAGTGACTAACGGATCAAGAAAATTCATTGAATTTGCAAGCAAACTGAAATAAATGAACTCGAAATTCTCAATTTCATTCAATTTAGGCAGTGATGGCCCAGATTTCTGAAAAATCATTTCGAAACTTTGCACTAGATCACTGTTATATCCCAAGAAAAGCTAACTACAAAAAAAAAAAACTAGAAGTTAAGACTAAATTGAGTGAAAAAAAAAAATAAAAAGAAAAAAAAAAATATATACAAAGGAGATTCCGGCTACGAAAGTTCTTGGTTTGGCGGAAAGGCTGCGCATAGTTTAAATGCTTGTTTATAGATTTTCAAATGATAGCTGTGACTTGAGGTAAAATTGTGGATCACATCCAGGCTTGATGGGTTGCTTTGGTGCGACATAGAAAATTTTGTCGCAATATAGTTTTCATCTTTGTTCTCCAGCTTTTGTCGTGGTTTATAGCTTTCTGTCGTGAAATAGTTTCGTGCTTTCTTTTTGGATTTTGTCGCGACAGACTTTGAAAGTGTCGCAATAGAGTTCTACTAAAGTTGTCTTGTAATTGTTGCGACACGAGTGTCTAGCGTCACAACATAAAAACTTTGTTGCAACCACGTTTCATTCTTTGATGCTCTTGAAAAATGTCGTGACATAAACTTTCTTTGTCGCGACAAAGCTTCTTACCCTTAAGCTTTGTTTTATGTCGTGACATAAAATAATATTTTGCTCACATTGTGTCACGATAGTCTTTTATTCTCTTCTAGGTGCTTCTCTTTAACTTATGTCGCGACATAGCTTTCCATTATCGCGACATATATTTTTGCCTTCAGCTCTTCATCTTTGTCGCGACATTAATTACTATGTTGCGACATTCTTTCTGTGGTTCTTCTCAACTTTTTATCACGACAATATTTTCTTTTGTCGCGATAGAGTTCCTCATAGCTGCATGTTGTTGTTGTCGCGACATAAAACTTCTATGTAGCGACATAGTCTTGTTGTCTTGCACTTTGTTAGTCCCGAACTTTATGTAGAGACTTTGAATGTTCGCGACAACTTGAAATGTTGTGACTGTTCCTTCCTTGATCTTTATGTCGATTTGTTTGTGACATTGAAATCTTTGTCGTGACCAAATTGTCTTGACTTGTCTCATTGCTTATCTAATTTCTGTCGCGACATAATTTTCTTTCGGGACAGATATTTTTCCCTCTTCGGCTCTTTATGTCGCGACATAAATTTGATTGTTGAGACAAAACTCTACTATCATTTGCTTGATCATTATCGCGATAGAGCAAAATAATATTGTGACATCCTTCTTCAAGAAATTCTCAATCAATGTCACGACATAAAAATCCATTATCGTGACAAAGTTCTGTCTTCTGATTACCATTATGTTGCAACATTCATTTTTTTGTCGCAACATTTATCATTCAATCCCTCTCATTTTGTGTCGCGACAAAGTTGTGAAATGTCATGACATTCTTCAATTCTAGCTTGAGTTCAGCTTCATCTTTGTTGCGACATAGTATTTGCTGGTTCCCTTGAAATTATGTCGCGACATTCTGAAATTATGTTGCAACATTCTACCTTAGCCAATTTTTCTGTTTTTCTTACTGGATTTGCTTCTTCTGCATTTAAAACCTGCAAAACACAAAGTTAGTGAATATTCCACAGTTCAACATTAAAATGAGTCATAAACTTAAAAAAATATGCAAAAAAAATGGACTAAAAATATATGAGTTTAGGACTCATCACATATCCAACAAACCAACAAAAGATACTAAAATAAAAGAGTGCGTCGAACAAGGATCAATCAAAACTCTAGCAAATAAAGTGTGAATTCTAAGGGTACCTGTCACCACATCAGAAGTAGCCTGGTATATCTATGAGTCATAGAAAACACTCTTCCTTGCGCTTTGGCTTCTATCTATCCCCCACATTATCATCTTTAGATCCCCCAACTATAAGCTTCTTATTTTCTGGACAATCCCGAATCATATGCCCTTACTTTCCACAGCTAAAACAAGCTCCTGTATCTTTATAACATGGCATGTTTCCATGCCTCTTATTGCAAGTAGGACAAACAATATCTAACTTCTGCACTGCCTTCCCTTTGCTCTGATTTCTATTTGGAGCAGACTTTTTATGTACATGATTACTGATGAGTCTAAAACTCATATATTTTTAAGCCCATTTTTCATGTATATTTTAAGGCTTAAAAGTTCAATTTAATGTGAAATTATGGAATCTTCATCTAGATTTATGTTTTGCATGAATTTAAAGAAAAGAAGTAAAAATCAGCAACAAAAACAGCGATGTCGCAACATTGATTGAAGAATGTCGCGACATCGTGTGGAGAGTGTTTCGACATGATTTCAATGTCGCGACATCAACTGCGACATCCAATCAATGTCGCGACATCACTAGTGGCAATGTCACGACATCATAACAAGGCAAAAACACTAAAGACATCATTTCCAATGTCGCGACATCAGTTGGATAATATCTCGACATCAAATCAATGTCGTGACATCAATATCAGGACTCACAACCAATGTCGCAACATCAAAGAAAGGTTAGAAGGCACTAAATGCAATGTCCCGACATTAGAGTAATGTCGCGACATTGACATTCAAAGTCGCGACATTGCATAAAGAGGAAACAACTTAGAGTTGCTATACCAAATTGCGATGTCGCGACATCAGCCACGACATTGCATGGATAAATCTTGACACCATAATTCAATGCTGCAACACCAAGTTCGAACCACGACACTGTAGCTGCGATGTTGCGACATCAACCACGACGTTAGAAGGAGACTATGGCAAACTTTTGGGCTTTTCGAAGTCCGTGATTTTTTCCTCGTTTTCAGGGCTCAATGATCGTGGTCTATAAATAGAAGCTCCTCGGGAGGAGTGAGTAGTTTTTCGGCCACTCTAAGTAGTTTTTAAGCTTTTAGAAGGAGTTGAAATCTCCTTTGTATATGTTTTTCTTTTTATTTTCGTTTTGTTTCTTTTCTCTTTATTTTCTTTTCTAGATTTATTTTTCTTTTAGGATTGGAGTAGTGGATCTGAGACGAGATATCGAGAAATTTGAGTTTGTGTATCAGAGTTTCGTTTTCTCGATTTTAAAGTGGAGTTTGGATATTTTTCTAGATTTCAGTTATTTCAGTTTGATTTCAATTTCATTGAATTTGTCTGATGAATTAGTCATTGTTATTTGCAATCCATTTATGAAAGGATGAGATCCCTCTGGGAAGGAATTTGTTGTTTTGATTTTCATTTGTAGTTTTAAAATGATGTTGTGGGAAGGAAAACTGGATTGATTTAATTGGTATTGCTCTTGTAATGAGTTGTTCTAAATATCAGTTTTCTATACCAAAAAGAGCTATATCTTTGCTCTGATTTCCAAGATCCCTCTGAGTGACACAAAGATGGGCGACACGAGCAAGCGATCGCAGGAGTAAGTGCATTGATATTCATTGAAGCTATTGAACCCAAGATCACTTTGATACATGGCGGGTGAAGTCTAACCTCAGGCTTCCGGTTTCCCTTCTTAAGTGACAATGGGTAATGTTCCAGGGCATAAGAACCATCTATTGATATATCAGTTTAATGTTTAGAGGTCTCATCTAAATTTGGCTGAATAATCTTGATTCCATGTTAGCATAGATTCTAATCGGAGAGAGTATTCCTAATGGTGCGAGCCAGGTACCGATTGATTTGGAGAAGGCTTGTGTTATCTTAATATGAGGCGAAGTAGTTTCGATCTGAAGATGGTTGTGGAGTCTTGGTTTAGAAAAAGCGATCATATCTTAGAGAATCAAGTCTAAAAATGGTATTTATATAATTACTTAGGTTTAAGAATATGGTTAGCTAATTAGTGAAATGTGTAGTATTAGGAGGTATTCCAAGGTTATACTACCTTGCTCTTGGACAAATCCAGAATTCTTGTCCTTAATAGTACTTGTTTTTTTAACTTGCTATAAACTGAAAATCATAACACTGATTTCATTCCAGTGTTATTTCTACTCAAAGAAATCTTTGATTGTACTAGATTAGATTAATTTTTCTTTTAGGAAACATCTGACTAGAAATTCTTTTATTCAATTTAAGTTAGTTAGTTAAATCTATTTTGGAAATTAGTGGTTCAAATAGTGAATTTATTGAGTAGTAGGGGTAGTTGATCTTTAGAATTTCTCATCAATCTTTGTGGGTACAATATCCGGACTAGAGTCCGGATATGACTTGTGCACTTGCAGTGATTTAGACCAAAATGAGTTTTAAATACATATTTTTTACATACAACAGCAAAAAACAATCTTTATATATTTATATGGTCTAAACAAGTTTTTGGCATGAATGCTGAAGATTGAGTATAATCTTTGGTGGTAATGCAAAAATTTGGTTAGTCTAGGATAACATTTGGTCTATGTAAAAATCAAAGTCAATCAAGTTTTTGGCGCCGTTGTCGGGGACTGAAACTAGTCCTTGGTAGCAGTGTTAGAAATAAGTTGAACACATCATTTGGCCTCAACAATTACCATGGGCACTATCACTCCTAATCCTCTTCTTTTGCTGCTCTCTATATTGATAAAGCTCTTTAGAACCCTTCTCTCTAATAAGATCTCTATCCACCACCTCTGAATACACACCCAACTTCAAAATGGATATCTTATTCTTCCAATAGGGGTTTAACCCATCTTGAAACTTCATTGCCTTATCCACTTCTGTAGCAATCAAATGTGGGGGTAAAATGAGATAACTCCATAAATTTGGCCTCATACTGAACCACAGTCATATTCCATTGTTCCAAATGAATGAACTCTCCCATCTTTTAATGGCCTCCTGCTTATCGGGGAAATACTTCATGTAAAGCATCTTTGAATCTTCTCCAGTAATTGGCTCCACAGGCCTCCAATAGTTTCTTAGTCATATGCCGCAATGGTGTTTCCTGCTCCTAATATGAATGTTATGAAGGCCTTATTTCATTAGAATAATCAAATGACATATTGATTTCTCATGTTTTATTATCCGAGCCTCGCCGATTGGGTTCGATGTACCAAAAAAATAAGGAGGTGCCAACCTCTTAAAATCATCAAAGGAGCTACCCCTAGTAGTAGTAGATTGCCCTTGCCCATTGGTCTCAGCAACTCAGCATGGCCAGCTCAGCAAAACCCGACAATAGTCCCCCGAATAAATGTAAAGCCATACTGCATCATAGGGCCACGTTTATAGTGAGGAGGTACATCGTCATTAGCTTGACTAGTTTGGGAAGATAAATCCTTCCTTGGTGGAATTGTGTCCTATACAATAAAAGGTATAACTAAGTTAGTCACTAGGAAGCCAAATAAGCAAATTAGAATTGAAACCAATAACATAATCCAACTAGACAAACTTGAAACTTAACTAATGCGTCACTCATCTATTCCCAAATGTAAACTAAACAAATTCCCATCAGATCTATAGCGAGTCTTTACGATACCGCTGTCGCCTCAAACGGTCGAGGCATGACATCATTTCACGCCTTAAGTCTAAAGACTCGAAGCATGAAACGACACAAAAATTCATTCCTTTATTGTGACTGAAATGATCCCACTTATCGAAAACCTGTTTAGAGCAAAAGCGTGACATTCTATTATCTCTAAATCTCAAATCCATATTAACAAAAATTTTCCAAATCAACATCCAAGGAAAACTAACATAAGAGTTCAAAATAAAATCTATGTTCTTCCAAAATAAACACATAAACTAAATAGTTTAAATAAAATTAAATTCATCCATTAAACAAGTCCAAAGCTAACTCAAAGTTAAATCCTAAATCAGGTCCCTCCCAACATATGCGTCACTACTCGCTAGAACTAAAAGAGTACTGAAAAGATGGTCGACAACGGGGTGAGCAGGCTCGATAAGGCCAAGTATCTGATTATGGATCAAATATTTTCAAATCCTTGGCAAAAATAAATATTATGTCAGTCATTTTCAATTTTTATTTTATTTTGTCAATACATTCAAATATTTAAACAAAATCCTTTCATAACTCCAGATCCAAACGCTTTCATATCAAATTCGATAAGTAGTAAAATCAAAACTTTTGTCGCGGAAATGTCAGATGGTCTTACATTATGGAAACTCAAATGGATGACTAACCTTAAATTGTTCATTTTAAGGTCCCACGGATGGAATAAAAGCATATTAAATGCAGTAATCTCTAACAAAAACCCACAGGGTTGAATCAAATCAATTAAATTTCTACTTAAAAGGAATATAAAGATCATTTATTATTAAAAGTTGTGAGACGAATAATTGTCAACTATTATTCAGGTGGAATAGAAATACCAAAGTAAAAAACATAGTTTCAATAATTTCATTTACAAAACATAATATCTACAAAATATATTTGATCCATATTTAAAGCAAAAACGAAACCAACATTTTTGAATCGTACGTATAAAAATGCATTTAAAAAAAGCGCATTAATTTTCCTTACCTGAAACAGATTCGAGAGATCCTGACCTTCTAACCACGATAATCAATTAACAACCTATTCACCTAAAACAATTAATAAAAGAATTTATTAACAAACAAGCCATTTTTTAAAGATTATTTTAATTATTAATTATTTTCTTAGAACTTATCTCTCAAATAATTATTTTACTTTCCTATTTTTAAATATCTAGAGTTAACTTTATTTATCAAATTTTCACTAATACCTAAGTTTATATACATGCATATTTAGGTTTTCAAGACCTATTTTATGTAGGTTTTTAGACCTATAAATATTATATATTTTTTCTACTACATACCCGTATAACAGATAACAAACTACTTTTTTACCTTTTTCATATCTATTTATATTCACACAAAACACCATATGGTTTGGTGTTTGTTTCTTTTCAAATGTGCTAAAGTATAATGGTCCTTATATATCTTATGTTTTTTTATTTTTATTTTATAAATATTTTATTCTTATTAAGGTACAGTTGTCCCCCACTCTCTCTCCCTTTCTTGTTCTTTTTTCTTTTATTCTTTTGATTTCCAATTTAAAGTTACATAACTATTCTTTCATTATTTCTTCTTAAAAAAAAGAAAAATTATCTAGATCTAATCAAACCCTAAAAAATATTCATGATCTATAGTAAAAATAAATCTAGAATTTTCTAAGAAGAGACGTTTACCTTCAAGTAGCTTCTTATTTGCTGAAATTGACGTTAAGAGTTTTAAATGAAATATTCTCTAGGGCTTGAAAGAACTTATTGTTCGGAGAAAAAAAAATCTATAATTGATTACTAACGCGATATCATTTTATTCGAAAGAGATGACATTCCTAAGCAATAAGAAACTAAAATAAGAGTTTTATTATTATTATTTTCTATTTATATTAGGGTTTCATAAAAGAAATTACTAATTTACCATTCGTTAGAAAAATATAAATATTTAATTTTTTATATTTTACCTTGTGTTACAAGGAAAGTAAATAATTATGGTTGTGAGAGGAGGAAAAGATTTACCTTTGATGTTCTTCTTTGCATTATGATTTTTAAATACAGCTAAATGCGGATTCTAGTTGATATGGTGATGGTTTAGGGCACCTATTCATCGATTATTTTATTCTCTTGAATCACATTATATGTCGTTTATGTGATTGTTTGATTTAAGGTACATTACATTGATTGTTTTTGTTGATTCAAACTTTCAATTTTTGAATCGTAGAATATTTCTTATCGGGACTAGTAAGGTCTTAGTTCCAATTTTAATTGATCTTCATAAAAGCTGGAACCCAGACCAAACAAGCTGATTAGAATTCGTTTGGGTTACCAAATACAATTAACCAAATATTATTTTAAGTGGATTGCAAAGTGTTCAAAATCTGAAAAGGATATTCAAAATATTATTTTAAAGTAAATTCATTTAAGAAGATAGACACTTTTATCTTCTTTTTATTTTATTTTATTTTATGATAGGTCCAGTCGTTAAAGCTGATGAAAATGATGAGAAAAAATACCTTGTAATTTTATTCAATTTTCTTCCAACTCCCCTTCGGAGTTAAATACAAAATGGACTCAACTACTCTCCTAATTATAAGGAGTAAAAAGCTTAGTGGAAATAAAATAACTAATAACAAATTATGGAGGTAACCTCTAACTTATTGATCATATTTTCAACAACTAAATATCAACAACTGTTAAAAAAATCTGCAAAACTATGACCAGGTCTCATCTCCTATACAATTCAATTCTGATACTTTGGTTTTTTTTTATAGACACTCTGGTTGACCTTACGGATGATGTGCTTATCTTTTTAAAATTGGTGCGAAGGAGATTCATTGTGGAATTGAATTTATAAAAAGAGATTCAAATTCTATCTTCCCAATCCCTTGACGGCAATTTTTATATAAGAAAATGAGCGATTCAATGACCAAACGAAGCCTAATTCCCAACCCTTCTCAACTTTTAAGTGTTTTATGAATTCATTCTAGTAGACTCCGAGTATGTAGAAATAATTCATTTTTATAGTTTGGACTCCACAGAAATTTGCTCTTCCAAATGCAAAATCCTTCAAAGTTATTTCTGAAGAAGTGGTGGCATGGCTTATAAAAGCATAAAAAGTTTTCTCAAAGTTCTCTCAAAAATCTATTTTTTACCATATGATCACTCTTGGTTTTTCTATTAGAATGATAAAATTCAAAATGATTTTTCAAACTGGTTTTAAGAGTCGTGGCTATTTTTTGGGCGCCCTCTCAGAAATCTCTTAGCCACAAATCAAATCATTATTTGAATAATTTAAAGAACATGCCAGAGGATTCACACCTAGGCGATGTTCTCATACTTTTTGGGCTATGATGGGCCACGTGATGGCTTGCGATTTTTTTTTTTTTAAATTTTATTGACTTTATTTTAATTGAATAGTGATGGGGCGGAAGGCTACGTGCATAGGCGGAAGCCTTGACCAGGCATAGGCCCCGAACCTCTGCGCATGAAGGGTTAGGGCACAAACCCGATAAAACAGCTACGGCCCCTGAGAGGATCGTACACAGTGCTAGAGCACATGGGCCCAGTCCCAGTCGAAGCTAGCCTTGCGGATAATCGGGGTTATGTAGGTGGTCTAAAAAACTCATGTAAATTGAAAGGCACCCAGTCTCCATGATCCGCACCCCACGGATTAGGAAAGAAATATCTCACATGATCACGACTCCTCCATTATCTCTTTAGAATTGGCGTGATAAGAAGAAACTCTCACCCGATAGAAGATCTGAGTATCGTAGTAACAAGAGTAACCAGCTGTTTCCACATATAAATACCGGCTGGATTCTACCACGGAAAGGTATGTAGTAATTACGCCATAGAAAACAGTTGAATTCTTTTTCATAAAGAAGAAACTGAATTAGCCATCGGAGCGGCGGCCGGCACACCCCTGCCGGATCACCCTTTTTGTGTAGGTTGCAGGTTGCCCGATGATCTGATCCATAAGACCGGCCTAATAGCCTCGAGAAACCGACAATATCGGTGAAAAAAAGCACCATCGGTTTTGGCGCGTGCATGGGAGAGACGAGTTCCTTTACAAGTAAAACTGAATTCATAATGACTGAAGGTATCAACTCGAAACATGAGCGAAGTCCACGCCCTGACCCCACAGGAGCCAAGACCGTGGCTGACTTAGATGGCCGATCTGCTAGAGACGCTCTCAAAACTATACAAGCCAATACTGACGAGGTGGAGGCGCTTCGTCTTGCCAACTAGTGTCTGGCGGGGGCAGGAGACTCACGGAGCAAATGCGAGAGCGCGGGGAAGAACTCTGACACCACGACCTCCCCTCGGGACCCGATGGAAGGAGAAACTAGTCGAGCCAAGAAGCTCGATCCTTATAAGCCCCCAGGAGAGGACCACGATGAGGGGATTCCCAATAGGAACAACAGAGGCAATGGACCCACCCTTTATCAGTCGAGAGATGGGGAGGCGATCGTGGGAAGCGGCGTTCCAGGGACATATGAAACCAGTTGCGTGAGGGAAATAGTGAAAGAACGAGTTCCAGTCTCCATGGATGCGTTGGTACAGCAAACGGAGTCCCCGTTCACGGCCGAGGTACTATACTTCCCTCTCCCAGCGAAGTTTAGAATGCCCCAAATCAAAACGTTCAATGGAACTAAAGATCCTCAGAGACCACCCCCAATATACTCTATAAGAATCGATGGAGCCACACTTCCGTACCAGGACTCGTCGCATGCAAGAGCTTTCGCCATCACACTAAAGGTCTCGACTCCTTAGCCTCGGTTCAACAGACTCCCCATCGTCAATCTCATCTTCAAAGAACCATCATCCAGCTGTCGTCTCCCACTTTACTCCGGGAGCTCTGACATACAAGAAGCCGGAGCTATCACTCTGCTTACCCATGCAGGCCCTCCACAAGTATAGAACTGGTGTCCCACATCCGCAGGTTTAATGCGGAGTATTTAAAGGTAGATATCCTAGACAGAAGCTTAGTATAGAGAGATTTAACCAAGTACAGAATCTGCTAGGGATCTCTACAATCAACAACAAAATGATTGTAATCCAACTGAGGAAGAAATCAATACCTGGTCCGAAGGTGGACATTCTACGCTGCCAGGCCCCCGTATGTCTGCACTTCAAAATCGCCCCTCATCACCTCGGTCGGCCACAGCACCTAAACTTAATAATTAAAGAATCAACCCTGTGGGAAATCCATGTGATCTCTAGAGGATTTGTAAGGGGAGGAGAGTCCAGCTCGGCCCGCAAGGCTCATCTGGGCAACACTGCAATGTGAGACGCTGAAATACAAGCAGATCCAAACTCCCCCGCTAGACACCACACTATAATCTTTCTTACCCTGGCCACAATGCCAAGATCCTCATGACGATCCTCTGGTAGTAAGGGTCGTCGTAGCCAACAAAACAGTACACAAAGTTTTGGTTTACAACGGAAGCTCGGCTGACATCATCTTCACAGCCTTCGATATAAATGTGGGGTATTAAGAGAGAACCAGAGATTCATTAACGCTCACCCGCGGGTTCTCCCGAGAGTGAGGTACGCCTCGGGTCACTATGTTAACTCGTGCTCACCGAGATCCCCTTGTCAGCAACAACGACTCGCAGAGGTTCCTCGCTATGGATGCCCCATCACCCAAAATATACACTATCGCACCTTCCTCAATGCCATAAAGAGCAACCTTCCGCCACTATGTGACATAAAGAAAAATATTAACAAATTCTATCATAATGGGGTGGTGAATGGTTCGAGAGATCAAAGATAACCAGTGAGTGTTACTCTCTGTCAATGAACATAAAGCGGAGCAAATCTCGCACGACGCAGTCAATAAGGAGAGATGAGATGAGCACCGACCTATGCCCTCGTAAGAACTAGAATCGGCACAACATGAATGCCTTCGCGTAACATCTCGTCTACATCGGATCCAAGTTAGCCAAAGATGTATCTCTCATCCACTTCTCAAAATGTAACATGGAAGTATTCGCCTGGAAGCAGGAGGATATGGGGGGAATTGATCCCGTAGTGATCACACACAGGCTGAACATCAGCCCATCCTTCAAAACTATCAAGCAAAAAAGAAGGAGTTTTGGCCCCAAAAAGGCGGTAAGGCATCGATGAGAAGTTAAGAAACTCCCTCCGCCAAAGCTTATCCAGAAGCAGAACACCGACTGGTCGAACTAGTCCTGAAAAATGCAAATAAATGGCGACTCAAGATACTCACCCTCACTGATAACAATGGTGAGGCCTGTCTGAAAGATGTTTCCGGCCTTTATCTCACTCTTCACATGGCACTCACAACTACGCCATACCAGCTTCTCAAATTTTTACTGATGCTTTTTATTACAACCAGATCAAAATAGACCCCAATGACCAAGAGAAGACCTCATTCGTAACTAGGCAAGGTACTTACTGTTACCAGGTGATGCCCTTCGGGTTGAAGAACGCAGGGGCCACATATCAAAGGCTAGTAAACAGAATGTTTCAAAAGCAGATTGGAACATCTATGGAGGTATATATAGATGACATGCTGGTAAAATCAGTTAAGGCCGAGCTCCACATAGCCCACCTGACTGAGTCGTTCTAGGTCCAGAAGAACTATAACATGAAGTTAAATCTAACCAAGGTAAGGCTCTGAAAGCCCTCCCCACTGAAAATTCCCGGCTCAGTGACAACGGCGTAGGAATGAAGAAAGAGGCAAATCCAAATAAGATAAAAAGCCGCTAGACATGCACCCAATCTTCTGTTCACCAAAAGAGATTCAACGTTTGACTGAGAGGCAATAGTCGTCACGCTGAAATCCAACCAAATGACAAGGCCAATCCATTCTTCCAGGCCCAAAAAGGTCGATTGGGACTTTCCAATGCGAAGAGGCGCCCGATGCTAAAAACATACCCGAGCTCCCTCCCATCCCCCGTGAGTCCCCGGGAGGAGAACTCCACCCTTTTATTTGGCCGCTTCTGCATTTCTCAACCAAGCACCACCCTAGTCGTAGACGAGATGAAAGATGCAGCCTAGTCTATCATCAGCAGCCGAGCTCGAGGAGTTGAGGAAAGTTGGTATCCAAAGATGGGAAAAGTTGATCCTGCAGATTACAACCATCGTTTAAGGCTTCACCCATATCAGCGCTCACACTATTGAAGTCTTAACAGAGCACCTAATGAGATAGATACTGCACAAGCCAAAGACCTCGGGAAAACTGATAAAATGGGCCATAGAGCTTAGTGAGTTTGACATCAGCTACAAGTCGAGGACAGTGGTCAAAGGGGCGTGCTCGCGCACTTCATCGTAATCAAATTCTCTAACACCAGCACACCCACCGAAACTACTTAATTACGTCGACCTACCATCCGAGGTGTCAGCCCGTCGACGTGGGCCGCTAATTCCAAGGAAGCGGTGCGTCTAATTTTGACTCCCTAGATTTTGATTGACGTGGCACGCCTCGCATTCCTGGACATTTCAAGCCTCCAACAATGAGGCCGACTACAAAGTTGTCATAGTCGGGCTTAATCTTGCCCACTCTATGGAAGCTGATCAATTGAAGATATGCAGTGACTCTCAATTGGTGGTAAAATAGATGAGACTCCTACGGCTGGGGGTGAAAATGATCCTTGACCTCGCAAAGGCGCGAGAACCGCTAAAAGTTTACACGAAGTCTGCGCCGCATGTCCCAAGTGGCAAGAACACGCGAGCGGATGCCTTAGCAAAGCTAGTAACAACACCACAGGAGGATCTAGACAGACTGATACCGGCCGAGCACCTCCCAAAACCCTCGGTGAACATCAACGGTGAAGAAATGTCCCCGGTAATGTCCAAGCCGACTTTGATGGACCCCATCTGGGATTACTTGGTGGACGAAACCTTGCTAATCGATCCAAAGGAGGCCTCCAAGCTCAGAACAAGGTTGGCTAGATTCACCATTCATTGGGGAGCCTTATATAAACGAGGCTTTTCGACACCCATCCTTAAATGCGTGGGAAAGGAAGACGCCAATTATGTGTTCAGAGAGGTGCATGAAGGTATCTGTGGTAACCATACCGAAGCCAGGTCCTTAGCAACAAAGACACTAAGACAGGGATATTATTGGCCCACAATACTCAAAGACGCCATGGAGTTGGTAAAAAAATGCAAGATCTGTCAAGAGCATGCTCGTGATTTCACCTCCCTTCGAGTCATTAACCTCAATCACAGCCCGCCCTAACTGGGGCTAGGATTCTATCGGGACCCCTACCCGTTGGGAAGGGCTAATGCAAGTTCATCGTGGTAGGAGTGGATTACTTCACCAAGTGAGCCGAGGCCGAACCATTAGCAACGATCACTGAGCAAAAGGTGCGTAACTTTGTGTGGCGGTCCATAATATGCAGGTTCGGAATTCCTAGAGCCTTGGAATCTGATAATGGGAAATGCTTTGAAACTTGCCTCGTAGATTTCACGCCGAGCTCTAATCAAGAATTACTACTCATCCTACCATCCACATCCAATGGACAAAGGTAAGTCACTATAAGGACTCTCGGCGCAGCGAAAGACTAAACTCCGGAAAAACTAAAGGAAATGGGTAGAATACCTCCCGAGGTTAGGGCCTATAGAACTATGCGCAGATTAGCAACTCAAGAAACCCCATTTGCCCTCGCATTTGGCATGGAAGCGGTAGCACCCGCCGAGGTCATTAGGGGGTGGACAGAGCTGAGCCTGCAAATACCAGCACAACGAGGAAATTCTCCGCCCGAACTCGACCTCCTAGAAGAAGGCCGCCAGTGCTCCTAAAGCGTGTCGAGGACTATCACAGAAGACAACAAAATATTGGGCAGACCAAGGGTCGACAAGGAGTTTTGGAAGGCTTCGACGACTGGTTTTATGTTAAGAAACTCCCGCCAGCAAGGAAATACCCCACACACAGAAGCACCTAACTGGAAGGACCTCACGTGGTATCGTGAATTAGTCCGACCCGCAACTACGAACTTCAAACAGAGAGAGGAAAACCTTGCCACACTTCGAACGAGCACCTCGTGACGCTTTCTACTAATGTAATTCCCTGATTGTAGTCGAATAAGCAAATTACGCTTTATTATAATAATGTGGGCCTTTGTTCATTTTCGGCCTGATTAATAAACATCAGACAAGTACACACGTTTCAAAAAGATTGTACTTTTATTTCAGTTATCTCAGAAGATTACAATTAGCAAAGCCGTTCTCTACATCTCAGGAAACTACAATCACTAAGGCTATTCTTCACATCGACCAACACCTAGTCAAGGCAAAAACCACAAGAAAGGGAAAGAGAAAAGAAGGAGAAAGAGAAAAGGAAGGAGAAGGAGAAAGAGAAAATGAAGGAGAAGGAGAAAGAGGGAAGGAAGCAAAAGAAGAAAAGGAAAGAGAACGGTGTATACCCATGAAGCGAGACTTAAAATATCCCCCTCCGAGCATACGCCCCCTTCAATATGTTCCCTACCCAGCCTCCATCACGGCAGGACTAGGAATGGGGCACCAATATAACTCCCACAAGGGAGGAACTAGGGAAAAACACAACTCCTACAAAAGACAGAGCATTAAAACCAAACTTCGACCTGCGATCACCAAACAGACTCCCTGCAATGATGATCAAACCCTGAAGCTTCATCATGTACGAACTCCGACACTGTCAAAGAGAGGCAACAATTTATAAAGAAACCTGGACGCCTGGAAAGCCACACAGTCTGTTCCAATTCTTCGTAAGATGTGCATTAAAACCGCGCGCGCCTTCCCTAGAGAAGAAGACGAAGGAGCCATGTAGCTCAGGACCCTTGTAGCTCAGTTTCAAGGGGCCATGTAGCTTAGGAGCCTTGTAACTCAGTTTCAAGAGAGCCTTGCAGCTCAGATTCAAAAGGGTCGTACAACTTGGTTCATAAAGAACCTGACAGCCCAGAAGGCTAAGTAGCCAAGGAGCCATGAGCTAAGGAGCCATGTAGTAGCTCAGTTTCAAGGAGCCATGTAGCTTAGGAGCCTTGTAGCTTAGTTTCAAGGGAGCAGCGCAACTCAGTCTCAAAAGAACCTTATAGCCTAGTCGGTTAAGGGCCGCATAACTCAGTAAGAACTCGGCCATCTAAAGATTAGGTGACCAGAAAACCTTTCAACACGGGTCATAGAAGAAGACGGGAAAACTAAAGAGGTAGAAGGACGAATATCCATAAAATAACAAAACCAATATTGGCATTACAAATGTTTAGTGCTTACAAATAATGCAAAGGTTATACTAAAAAGGGTTCAAGTGTTTGAGGGGAGCTGGGCGAGTAGCCTTAGTATACAAAAGCCTCTGAAAGCCATAAAATCATGTGCTTCCAACAAGTAGGAGTTAACTGATTCCTCAGAGCTCTCGCCTCTTCAAAAGAAAGAACCAGTTAGAAAAACATTCCGTGAGAACACCCTTGTTCTGTCTTGTCCCCAAGAACGAATTCCTTCCGCCTTCTCCTTCATCAACTTGAAGATTGAAGTCCAAACTTAAAAGCTCTGCTTTTGCGCCCCATGTCGAAAAGCCAGCCACCCAGAGGGTGATGGCAAAAGCCCTGCTCAACTCCGCTATTACCCATCCCTTGGTCGATCATAACTTCCCACCCTGGGGAGGTCCCCACAACGATTGCACTCCTGCCCCTCTATAGCCTTATTTTCCCTGTCTTCGCCTCCGCCTTTAAGGCTGAGGCATGCTTCAGATCGGATTTGAGCCCCAAAAACATCATCGATTGTGCCAGATCCGAGCCCGCAGTCTCACTCTCCCCGTAGGTCAAGGAGGCAACCTTAGCCTTGTATGCTCTCACCGCCTTAGCAGAGTTCTCGTCCGAACTAGCCCTCCTCGCCAGGTCCTTTATATAAGTAGCCTTCTGCCAAGGAACAAGATGGAGTTAGCAGACAACATAAACACAACGGAAAGATGAATAAAAGAAGGCGCTCAGACATATAGAGACGGTCCCTTGGAGGGACAGGGTTAAAGCCTCCTCAACGCGCAGGGTTTCTACTTTCTTGAGATCAGAGTCCCGAAGAATAGACGAAACAGCCCCGACTTCTACAGCTTTGCACAGGGAGCAGCAGTCCTCACCCCTCGCCTTCAAAGCCGATCATCTCCTCGCAGGATCTCTCTCCTCGTCTGGGAAAGGTGAGGCGTTTACGCAAAGTGGCTCCGCACAGAGATAGGAAGGACTTTAGAGGAAGCCTCGCAGCCTTTCTCGGACGAACCCTTGACTCCCGCAATGTGAGGATCTTGAGTGATCACACCCGCCACCTCTGACACCCACCCAAAGAGACCACCCGCCCCTCACCAAAACTCAGAGCAATACGCTGGATCGATACTCCCAAATTGACCTACCTCGAGCCGGAGGCTGCCCTCGGGAGGATCCCTCTGAGTCCCGCTACGCTCCTCTCTTCTTCTTCGCCCAACAAAATAGCAGCCTGAAGTTCTCCCCGAGTTGGCTTCGCAACAAGAGGCCCCCCAGGAGAGGTTTCCATAGCAGGGAGCGAAGGAGATTTCGAACAAGGAGAACTAGAAGGACTCACTCCTAAAGAGCCAGGTAGGTCCGACTTAATCAGATCGGAATACGCCCGAGGGCGACACTTGCCCAACCGCCGCTTCACTTCCCTGTCCTCAAGAGTAAGTTCAGGACGAATACCGAGGGCAACACAACCACAACAACATCAAAACCATAACCTGACCATTAAAGAATTGACCCCTACTAGCATGGATAGAAAACTCACGCAGGTTCTCAAGGGCAGTCCATAATGTCGGAATCCCCAATGTGTCGTCTTGGTCGATAAGTTTGTATTCCCAATGTCGACCCTCGACAAAGAAATAACGTTCCAATGCTTATGGGAAGAAGGGAGGTCGGAAATAATAGGGTTGGCTGTGGCTCGCTTCGAAATATACAAGAAGCCTTCAGAGGCCTCTTTCATGCTGAAGAGATCCAGCAACAGAGCCATACTAGGGACCCCGAGGCCCTTATCCCTGAAGAAAACCAAAGGCCGATCAAGACCCCCAAAAAATTGGGAGAGAGCTGGGACGGGCACACATTGAAATGTTGTAAAACACTTTTTATGAAGGGGTGCAAAGGAAATCAAAGACCATTCTCAAAGGCCGCCAAAGAAGTGCACTAATTTCGGAACTGACACCATAAGACGTGAGGATATCAGGACACCAGATTCGAACACCGGAAGGGGGTCCATAACTAGTAGCAAAAATTTTAGCGAATGAAGGCTCGACTTGGCTGGGGGCTCCATACCTTCTCGTGATACCTAACAAGAGTCTCTCAACATCGTGAGAGCCACCAGATTTCCACATCGCTAATCTTCCCCGCACTTACCTCGGGCGAGGAAGATAGCCTTCCATTGGGAGGACCCCTAAGAATCACAATGATAAGGCTAACGAGTCCGCTCGCAGTTTCTGCCCCGACGCACTGTCACCGCCTTCCCCCAGCGCAGCCTGGGCGTGGCACGCGCGATGACTGGTTGCAGAGAGAAAGGGACAGCCAAACACAAAAGGCGGACCTCAACCCAATACGCCCGACAACCTTAAATTCAAACAAGGAAAAGCGAAAACAAACGCGGCTAAGTGGAAACACACCGAACTAAGGAGGAAAACAATGTAAAACAACCCCTAGGAAGACACGTGTAATGACAGAAAGCACCGCGCGCTATAGGCCAATAAAGACACTTCCAAAACCCGTAGCGGCTTTAAAGTGCGATACGAAGCATAAAGCGCAGTGGTAAGCAACCGTCCAAATGGGCCAAACCGAAGAGTGCCATAATTACCACGAGACGCTCGACGCCAAAGCTCGATCAAACCAGATCCTCGTAATCCACGTGAAGCCGCAACCGATCCGAGAAACGCCTAAATTTCACCAAGCCTGCTCGCCAAGCGGTTAGGGGGCTATCGATAGGCGCAGAGCAACACGCGTACGTGCCTAACGCAAGCCCAAGGCATAGCCCAACCTTTGCCTTATGAAGGAGCTCTGGGCACAAACCCACAAAACCCGCCTACGTAGGATCCTACTGCACAGAGCACACGGGCCCAAGTCCGGGGACCTGATGCTCACAGATAATCACACGAGTGATGGTGGTGGTCCAAAAACTCATGTAAAATGAGGCACCTACCTCCATGATCCGCACCCTACCTGGGATTAGAGAAGATCCTCACACGATCACAACCTCCATTAACCCTTCTCGTAGTCACCCCACGATACGGGGTTTAAACTCCTCACCCAATGTAAGATATCGTATCGCCATCTAATAGCGAAAAGAACTACTATTTTCCCTTATATAAATACCAACCCGTCTCTACGCCCGAAAAGGGCACGCAAAGAATTACGCTATAAAAACGCTTAAATTTTTTCATAAGGAAGAAACCGACTTAGCTTTCATCTGAGCTACGGACGATCCACACCCCCCGCCGGATCACCCGGCGCAGGCCACCACGATACGATCCATCAAATCGCCCAACGGCCCAGCCCAACCCAAGATTTCCACATGAAAGCACCACCATTAGATTGTGACTTATTTATTTCTTTTTATTGTCATTGTGATATATGCTTATTCGCGTTCTCCTCATTATTAGAGGCTCCATATATATATATATATTCATCTCTTCTCACGCTCTTCAAATCAACCAACCCAATCGAGTCCAAACTCTCATAAGCCCACATCTTAATCTCTATTCTATTTGAACAACCTACATCCATCAATTAACCCAATTAAAGCCCACTGCCACCTCACTCGCTATGTCACCTGTGGTTCACCGTCCCCTCATTCGCCATGTCACCTAGAGTTCATTGTCATGGCTCATTGTCATCACTTTATTGCTTGTTTTGATTTTGAGATTATTAAATTACGTTTTTTAAAGATTAAACGGCTCGTTTTTTTAAATTTTAGCGACTTATCGCGAATTTTTTTTCAAAAGTTAATGTAAAATATTTAAAAATATTTAGCTTTTCTATTAGTTAAAAATCATTTTCACTCAAACAAAAAAAAACTCCATCATCATTCAACAAGTTAGAAAGCGCTATTAATACATACTACTGTGCACATTGAACCACTCATTTATTTTTTTCAATTCTCAAACTGTTTTATTTAAAAATTAATTTAATAAGTACTTAATGTGTAGTACCCCGCCTCGCTCGCTTACATTTAATTCTGCTTTAATTTTTAATTTTTTAATTTTTTTATATTGCTTTTTTTATTTTTATTATATTAAAATTAATTTATTGCATAAAAATAAAATATTATGAATTTTTATAAATTATTTATTAAAAAACATTCTAATTATTATTATTATTTATATTAAAGTATAAAAATAAATTAATAAAAAAATTATTTTTAAAATATAATCTGTATGGATAGGAATAATAATATCCGAACCCGCTCAACTCTCATATCGACTGGTAAAATAAACACAAACCCGCTTAAAAAACCCGATTACAATTAAACAAACTGCCACACAAAGAATGGCGCAGCATGTAAACCAAATAATACGTCTCACATCTCTACTCACTACCCAATATTAAAAAATAAACAACTTAATACTTAATACTATTAAATTTTATTCAATATTAAGCTCAAAAAAAATTATATTCAACATTAAGTAAAAAAAAAACACCACCTTACCTTATATCCTCAAAAATAATATCACACGGCCACAGGAGGTTTTGAACCACCTTGTATTGTGAACAACATATCCTTAACCCCATTTTGTGACATTTTCTTTCTTCTCTTTAATTATTATATTATCAAGTTCGGCAACTCCTTTTAAAAATAAATTTTCCATTCCTAAAATGACTTTACAAATTTCAAATTTTTATTTGTCCTTTTTTTTTTCAATCTACAATTTTATAATATTTCGAATCTCAAATTTCAAAATTTTCATTCAAATTCCCAGTTTCTTAAAAATTTCATTGCCCAAAATTTTTTAATTTAAAACATCAATTTCTTAAATTTTTATTTCCCAAAATTTAAATTTCTAAAATTCAAATTCAATCTCCAATTTCTAAAATTCCAATTTAATTTTTCAATTTTCAAATTCCCAAAATTCAAATCCCAAACTTCAAAACACCCAGTTTTCAAAATTCCCAATTCGTAGTTCCCAATTTCCAAAGTTCAAATTATAAAGTTTAATTTACAAAACTCAAATTTTCAATTTTCAAAATTTAAATTCCCACTTTTTAAAATTCAAATCCAAATTTTCAAATTCAAACCATAAATTTCGACAGTGACAAGATGTGAAGTTCGAGCTTGACGCGGACCGGATTTGTGAGATTTCGAAGTTAGTTGGTGTACGAGTTGATGACATTGAGGTGCGATTGTTTTTTTATTTAATAATAGCATTATACTTAATTTGAGACGGGTTTTTAGTGGGAGTAATAATACCCGAACCCACCTCTCGTCCCGATTATATTTTTAAAATATTTTTTTATTATGTTATTTTATACTTTAATATAAATAATAATAATAATTAGAATGTTTTTTAATAAATAATTTATAAAAATTCATAATTTTTTATTTTTACGAAATATATTAATTTTAATATGATAAAATAAAAAGCAAATATAAAAATTAAAATAAAACAAAACAAATATAAATCAAGGCTTTAATTTTCCCATTCTACCCGCTCTGCTACTTTCTTTAAACGAGATAAATTCCGAGACCGAAAAAAAAAAACGAATGAAGCCCGATGTCACTCGCTCAAACACGACTCCCACACAATATCCATGTAGTTAGGAATGTCGCTAAATTCCTTCTCACGAAAGAATAACGAATTTTTCTCTGTTGGATGAACGATTTTTCCAATGTAAAAGTCAAATCAGAAAGTCCTTTATATGACGCCACTGGTACTGGTTTTGAGCCACATAAAAAGATTTCTCATTTTTTATCTTTTAAGATAAGTTTTTTAACCTTTGTGGCCTTTGGAGTAAGAAATTGAAGGGATATGGTTTTTTTGAGATTTGGGGTTTCTTGGAGAGAGGATAAGGAAAAAAAAGGAAAACTATGGGCCTCCTCACCAAAAGTGGGAGAATTTGAATTGACCCTTAATTAACATTTTTCGAGACACCAAGCGTGATTTGACTCATATAATTTAGGCCCTATTTGTTCCTAAGTTTATTTTTTAAAGATATTTGAGGTAGGTATTTCCCACTGAGCAGAGACAAATGCCTCAAAGCTTTGTGCTTATTTAAAAAATAACATGGCCTGGGGAAATTCGCTCTACCTAGGGAACGATCCCACTTTGGAAGAATTTCACGAGAGCGGATCGTCTATATATATATATATATATATAGTTATATATATATATATATATATATATATATATATATATATATATATATATATATATATATTTAATTAGTCATTTAATTTATACTCTTATTATTTTATTTTTCCTAATATATGAATCATCACCCACCCTTAATTTAATAAAATCCCAAAAATTTAAAATTCAAGTTCTAAATAATTTCATCCTCTGTCCAAATTTCAAATGCAAATACCAAATTTCATTTCCTAAAATTCAAATTTTCAATTTTAAAATTCAAGTCTCGATTCTCAAATTTCAAATTTTCACGCTTCAATTTCAAATTTCCAGAAATTCCTAATTTCAAAATCAAGTGCTATAATTTCAAAATTCAAGTTTTACAATTTCCAATTTCCAATTTTAAAGCTTTATAATTTCAAATTTACAAAATTCATACTTCAAAATTCAAACTCATCAATTTAAACTTCCAAATCTCACTTCAAGATTCAGTCAGTTCTAGTCTTAAATTTTGAAAATTCACAAGTTCTAAAATCTAAGTCCCCAAAAATCTCAATTTTCACTTCAACTTCAAACTTCTATCCTTTCAAATTTTCAATTTCAACCGCCTTCAAAATTTCAAACACACTTGCACTCTACAATTCTTATAAAATGAATCTGAAGAGTTAATTTGAAATATATAAATGGGCTTCGGTGGGGCCCAACATTCTATGTATTTATTTTAATAAATAATTTTGACATATGATTTATAACCAATTTCACTGACGCGACACATAGATTATTTATACTTAACATTGTTTCAATTGCAGGCGCTTCTAACATGCCGTCCAAGTACACATTTTTTCATCCGACTTCACATTATTTATTTATATATGCCTTTCGCATGTTTTTATATTGTTATTGCTCATTCTGTATTCATTAGTCAGATTATTAGTCAAAAGCCAGTATTTTCCTTAGTTTGTTAAGTAGAGACCCGACTTCAAGGGCTTAGGAGGGGTGCTACGCCCATCGTACTCTCCTCGATACACCCGACTCTGACTCAGACCTGCTTCTTTCATAATTCATTTCTTTTCATCATGAATACATTTGTGCTTTTTCTTCTTATTTTGTTTTCCCTTTAAATTGTAAAAACAAAATTAAATGGCTACCCAAACCCGTTTCTAAAAAATGGTTTTCAAAATAAAACGGTCTCATCAAGGCTTTCATTTAACTGTCCTCACAGATGACTACCTTTCTCCTGCATGATTGCTTATCGCATGTCTATGTGAGACACACACATATCCCCTTATCTCTAAATCCTTAGTCTCAATCGATCTATCTTTCTTGGTTGTGTGTTTGGTTAGAGACTTATTACTCCTCATTATTGGCTTCACTGGTTAGTGACTAGATGCGTCCGGTCAATGGCAGTATCCCTTTTTATCGAGCACTGGAGTACCAAAGGCTACGATGCCGGTGGAGTTCGATCTTCTCGAAGACTCAGAGTAACCCGTAGCTAGATTTGAGATTACTGATCAATGTGCCTTTCTCGGTTTAGATGTCATTTAGGTTTTTCGGATGCACCCAATAATATACACCGTATTAATTTACTTTTATTCGAAGTTGTCGAGAGCAAAGAGAGCCTTTACTCATAGGGCTACTCCTAGAATGTTTCGAGAAGTGCATGTGGAGGTGATTATCACTCATGCAGTGCCCGCCTCTTCAGATGTGGAGGTTGCGATCATCGAGGGTACGATCGGGCTCCTGCTGTAGGACCCCTTTAAAAGACCTACCCACCCTTGTCTTTTTAGAGCCACCATTTACCTTCTAGGTTGAGTTTAGATCCTACTTATTAGAACTCCCATCCTACACGTGGGTGCATATGTGAGCCTTAGGGTCGGTTTAGTCATGATATGGATCCATATTTCTCCATTTTGGTTTCCTTTTAAGGGTATACAGAGATTGATCGGAGTTTGGGTTTCAGTGGAATAACTTTCTACATAGTGTTGGCTTATCTATTTCGGTTTCAATTTAGCATTCACTTATTGATTGTGTTCAGCTCGGGTAGTATCTTTGCCAGTTCTGCTATATTTTAAGGGCTTATTCGTTATACATTTTGAGACCACCTTCGTGGATTAGAGTTCGGGGTAGACTAGTTCCCACACCATATCATATGGTTATGGATTCGTAGTTGGTTATAGTTTATCAGTTTGCCTCAACGATTTCCTCAATTCAACAAGCCATACTTGGAGTTAGCAGGAGGATAGATGGGCAGCAGGCCCCGTATGACCAGATTCAAGATAAGACTCAATATGACTTATGGCACCCCCACCTCTTGTTCAGTTGAAAGTTTTTCATGAGCCATTGGTTCTCGACGATTAGATAGAGGTGGCCTGCCCACCAACTATAGTGCTTGTTTTAGCCACTAATGATACACGTGCATGTATGGATTGGCTAGAGTAACGCTTTTGACAGATGAGGATCTTTGATGGAGTTACCAGTTGTGATGATATTGATGTATGTGCACCTCATTCACCCATAGCATAGATTCATGATCTTGATGTTTGATGACCATGATTTGGATGAGAGATACCAGTCTGACTATGATCATAGTATCACTTATGAGAGAGTTTTGCATACTTATGATGATCCTAAGACAATCAACCTTGGTACAGTGATTGGTCTAGAGAATTGAGTTTTGGTTTGGCATTATCTACATATGAGAGAGACAAACTGCTTCACTTGCTCAGATTATACTTGGATGTTTTTGCATGATCTTGTGGAGATATGCTAGACCTCTCCTTTATTGCTCATTATATGTTGTTGGTGCCACATGTTAGACCACTACAGTGAGACGATTTGGTTTTGAGAGTCCTTAGAGGATTGAGTAGTGACCTTAGGGAAGTTCAAACCCACCTAGAACAAATCTTACATTATCGAAGAGTTGACCCCCGAGAATTTGCATGGTTGATGGACTTGATGAAAACCGATTCTCAAAACCAACCAATGTAGTCGGTAAAGTTTTATGTTTGAGACCATGGTCATAGGATGGGTTGCCATCATTTCTGTTAGCCATATACCTTACCACTTGTTACTCACATTTTTTACCGTTGCTAGCCCATTGAGCCTCACACGTGCGTTTTGGCCTATCTTTCTCTCATAGCCACCTTTACGTTTTCATACACCGGGATAGGGCCTACGGTGTGTGGATGCCTTAGTTTAGGGATCTTATGAGTTATGGACACATTGACATATTCTTTACATCGCCTTCCCATATTCACTTCATTGTATCCGCTTTATGTCATAGTTCATATGTTTTTACCACTTTCTTTCTATCTAATTTCTTGTTCTATCTCATTCTTTCCCACTTAGATTGGTGATCTATCCATCTTACTGCATAGGGGTTTGTCGTGTCGTCCCTTCACTCATTCCATCGACATTTATTCAGAGACCTTTAGTTTGAGAGACTTATGTCATTTCATTGGAGTTGTTTTATTGTACCTTCGCGCTTGGAGATATGTTCGTTTATTGCCATATTAGTTTGTTTCTCATTGTTTTATTCAATCTATGCAAAAAAAAAAAGGAAAAAAAAGGAAAAAAGAAAAAAAATATAAATAAATATGCACGTGTATATATTAGGTATCAATATCAGTATTCCTTGAGTATGTATATGGATTTATAAGGATCGTTGTTTTGAGTGTATAATAACTTATGAGAGTTCGTGTCTTCCTGAGATCCTAGTATCATGTGCTTACTTTGAGATTTTATTAGTGGTATGTGAGATGATTGATCCTCTCCTAGGGGCTCTGAGTCAGTTTCATATTCATCATTCCATTTGTCGACAACATGTCTTCCCCATGCAGTGATTTGGGTAGATTCATCATATCATCATCAGTTTTTTTCCCCTTACTGTTATGTATCTTCATACCTCTCATTTTCACATTTATCACCCTCATATGTTTATTGATTTTTTGAATTACGATGTTTCACTCACATCTTATCCTCTTACCTATCTCACCCGTATTTACACACTTTTTGTGTCAAATCATTATTAATGCTTTTCCATTGGGATGTTCTTATGTCCATGGCTCATAAGGGCTTCTTGCACGTGGCATTCCACACACGGTACGGGTTTGATAATTGGGTGCCCAGGCCTAGTTTCCTTCATTTCTTTTACCTTATCACTGACCCCTACATCGTAGTGCATTATCGTAAGACCACCACGAACCGTGGAATCAAGCGTTCTCTTTGGCGATCTATTTGGATAGGTATATGTGACTTGGTTAATATCTGGACATCATCATGCTGCTTTTTCTAGAAGACACCTCACTAATGCTTGGATTTGTTTCTAGTTATGGTTCTGGATGACCTTAGGTTAGCACTCTTTTCTTATGGATGATCGAATGTCGATTGGTTTCTTGGATTTATGGAGCATTTAATATTATACTAGGGTATAGCCCCCTAGTTATTGGGACCATCTGGAGTTTGTTGGTTCAGTGTAGACCGCCCTCGTCGAGATGATGAGCCATGCTTTGATATTCTAGGGTTTCATCATGTTTTTGTTGAATGCCATACTGGGGCATACCCCCTAGTTATGGGTACCATCTGTAGTTTGTTGGTTTGTGTAGGCTGCCCTCGTCGAGATGGCAAATCATGCTTTGACATCATGGGGTCTCATCATGCTTATGTCGGATGTCATACTAGGGCATACCACCCTAGTTATAAAGATCGTCTGAAGTGGGTTGGATGGTATGGACGGTTGTCATTGAGAGGATGAGCTCGTTGTGACACTTTGGGCAGATACCACACTGGAGTGTACTTTCCTACTTATTAAGGTTATACAGTCTTCGGAGATATGAAGATGGTTTTTATTATGGATGATCTTCATTGACACATTTTTGCTTCGGTGTTGTTTATTTAGTGGATCTTTGTTGGGTCATGCGAGTTGACAAATGTTTTTTAGAGTTATTTCAGCCCGGTTTGGCGTTAGTCGTTTCCTTGGTTGGTGTTCAGCCATTGTTTTAGTTTAGGCGTTGAGCCCAGATTTTCTTGGTTGGTGTTCAGGCCGTTTAGCCAGTTTGGCGTTAGTGCGTTTTCTTAGGTTTGGCGTTCAGAGCCATTTTCTTCATTTTGGCGTTCAGATCCTTTTTCTTCATTTTGGCGTTTAGAGTTGTTTTCTTCAGTTTGGCGTTCAAAGCCATTTTCTTCCTTGGCTGCTTCCATTTTCAAATATTCTTCAACTTCCTCTACTGGGGTTAGTTCTTTCCTTCCTATTGTACCAGAGGTTTTATTTTGACACCAGTGCTTTACAAAATTAAAGCAAGTGTTCTCCACACAGTTCGGGTTAGAAAAGGGTATGGGAGGGTCTGTGACGTTAGAGCCTTGTGTCTGTCACGCCTGTCGGAGAATTCTAATTTGTGGGAGTGGCACCTTCTTTTAGCCTAAGACTGTCTTTAGAGCCCAATCCAAAATCTTTGCATTGCTCTCTGTAAGTTCATGTTGCCTCTTAGTCAATGATTCCATGAGTGTCATGTTGTTGACTTGGTCATAAGTCATAAGTCTAAGGCTTTCTTTGCAATGCTCAAGACTATTCAATCAATCCCTGTCCCTTGATTCTAAGGCTACCTTCATAGCTTTATCTCTATCCTCCAACATTTTCACTAAATTGGCCTCCTGTATTCCTGTCTCTGTCCAAAAGGTTACTTCTCTGTCTCTTATCACTGTTTTCCATTTTGTATCCCTCTTTTCCAATTCTGCCCTCCATTCTAAACCCCTTTGCTTTATTTCTTCTCCCCAATACTGATATCTCCTTCTCAATTCCTTGTCCAGATATTCGTCTCTAATTTGCAACTACAATTTTAGTTGTCTGTCTCTTTCTTGCATTTCTTCCCTCATCTGTTTCAACATCTCCTTAAATTCTGCATTATTGCCCTGTTGTCCTGAGCTCTCAGTTGTCTCTTGATGGGTTTCTCTTACATCTGGAGATACATTCCAGATGGGCTCAAGCTTCTCTAAATCTCTTGTTGATCTAAGGGTGGGGTTTCCCATTGTACTGGCTCATTGTCTCTTTCATCCCCCTCTTCTTCTTCTGTTTCTATTTCTTTCTCTGTGCCTCTGTTTTTTGGACCTTTCGTAACTCCAGTTAATGTCATAGGAGAAGCCTTGGGGCATGTTTCTTCGTTTTCCCAATCTCCATTTACTCCTCCTGGAAGGAAAAGTGCAGTGATTGTGGCGGAGTATGAATCGAGCCCGTATTTATACGTAGCAACTCATAATGGAATTCTCAATTATCTTGCCACGTGATTTTATAACCCTTATTGAGGCGTGTGAGTGTGCATCATTCTTTCTCATTGTGTTGAGGTGCTTTGATGGAAATAGGACTGAGCTGACAAAGTAAAACCATACCTTAGCTTCCTCTGTCAAAGAGCCTCTAGCAATGGATTCATGTGGGGTTTTCCTTGTTGCCTTCCATTTTCCCTTTTGCACATTACTTAAATTACAATCTTACAGTACTTTATCTCTTTTAACGAGTTTCTTGAATTTTGACCCACATCTTTTGCACCTTGAGTCGCGTTTCATTTATCATTTCTCTACTGAAAGATATCCACTTTCCTCTAACACACACCTTCTTCCTTTTACTCCCACTATGTTAGCATAAAACCCTTTGACCAATGCAACAAAGCCAGGTGCCTTGTGCTCACCAAGTAATTGCCATCCTCTCTTCTTAAGAATTTCAATGAAAGGTGAGATGAGCTTGTTGAACATGAACCCTCTTTCGATAATGAAACCCTTATCTTTTAAACTCTTTTCCATTAAAACAAAGGCTTTATCTGAAATGAAATCTCTTACTCTTTCATTCCTCTGTTCTATTTCAGCTTCCTCAGCTTCCCTTTTTCTTTTTCTTATCTCTGCAGTCAATTGTTCGGTTTCTGTTCTCTGTTCTTACTTCAGATCTTTCTTTCTCCTACACTGCTCTTGGCTGAGTTTCTTGAACTACTTCTTCCTCACCCTCTGCATACTCTTCCACTATTTCGTTCAGGTTAGGAACAAGGTGCGACAACTCAAACATGGTCGAAATATGGTTTTGGGGATCTAAGGTTTCGAAGGAAAATGAGAGAGAGATTTGGTGAAGGTAGCTGAGTGGCTTGATGGATTATGAGGAAGGTGGCCTTTCAGATTTCAAAATTATCTATTTATGTGCCAAATGTTTTGTTGTGCCTTTCTAAATGTCGCGACAAACACTAGCCTAGGGTTTATTTCCTATCCAAACCTATGTCGCAACATAAAGAAATAATGTCGCGACAAAATTTTCTGCAATCAATTAAAGGCTAGGTCAATCTTTTGTTGCGACAGAGCAAGAATGTCGCAACATAGAAATATGTTGTTCAAGTGAACTTATGTCGCAACAAAGAGGAATAATGTCGTGACAAACACTTTCTTGCAAAATCAGAGGTTAGAGCCAACTTTGTAGCGACAAAGAAAGATAATGTCGCGACCTAATTCATTCTTCTCAATTTAAATAACTTCGCGACATAAAGAAGTATGTCGCGACATACTTTCCTACGACTTCAAAAAGGCTAATCAAAACTTTGTCATGACAAAGAGAAAAAATGTCGCAGCAAAGTAGAAAGAAATGAGATGACTTTCCTCAAAATTGCACACTTAACATTTTTCAATCAACTAACACATAACAGTATGCAATATATTCATCCCACTCAAAGCTATTTCAAATTTTCTGCTCTAAAAAAAATTACATTCCCCCAAACTTCAACTATGCATTCTCGTGGGACGGTTAGGGGAAAAGAAACTCCCATTGTAGCACTTTGACTGTTAGGAGTCGAGAATGAATGATTCCAAATAAAATCCATCTCTAATACAGCTTCATTGTCCTGAAAAATTAACAAGATCATTAAATAAAATTTCAAACAAAATTACAACTAAACTTCAAACACATAAAATTTAACAAAATAAAGTTAACTATAAGAATTAAAAGTTGCTTGGGTTGTCTTCTAAGAAGCTGCTCAATTTAATGTCTTTAGCTAGACATTTGCTACAAAATGTTTTCCTTTCAGCAAAATTCCCCCCTCTTCAAAATCTGGAACTAATCTTCATTTATGTTCCCTCGAAGATAGTGCTTCGATCTCTTACCATTCACTTTGACTCCTTCTAGAATCAGTTTTGATTATCCGCGGCTCCGAAAGGGTGTATAGCGCTCTGCGTGTAGGACGCTCAATCTTGACTTGATTTTCTAGAAGCTTGACTTGAGCTTGAAATTGTATAATAGGACTTGTTCTCCTGCTTTGAATTCTCTCCTCAGAATCTTCTGATCATGTCATTTCTTTGTCTTATCTTTATAGATTCTGGCATTATCATAGGCTTCATTCCTCAACTCTTCCAGCTCATTCATTTGGAGTAATCTCTTTTCTTTGGCAACTTAAAAATCACAATTCAGTTTCTTGATGGTCCACATAGCTTTATATTCAAGTTCTAGAGGAAGATGACCAAGGTTAAACTATCTGATTACGTATGGGGGACATTCCAATGGGAGTTTTGTAAGTAGTTCTATAAGCCCACAATGCATCATCTAGCTTTATAGACCAATCTTTTTTGCTTGAGTTCACTATTTTCTCTAGAATTTTCTTTATCTCCCTATTGGAAATCTCAGCTTGCCCATCGGACTGAGAGTGATAAGTCAATCTCATTAAATATATGATTCCATATTTGCTCATGAGTTTTACAAAAACCTTGTTTGCAAAATGACTTCTCTCATCACTAATGATTGTTTTGAGTGCTCCAAATTTGCTCAAAATATTTCATTGAATAAACCCAACTACTATGATGGCATCATTTCTAGGACAGACTATTGCTTCCACCCATTTGGATACATAATCCAAAGCTAGGAGAATATAAAGATTTCCAAATGAGAATGGGAAAGGTCCCATGAAGTCTATCCCTACCATAAAATCGCACCACGGTCCTTGCCGGGGCATCTCATTTCTTCTGCATGTTGCTCGTTCTCGACATTTATCCGATGTTTACCCATTAGCTTGATCTTTGGTAGAGTAAACTTGATAAAAAGCACAGTTGGAAAACATGAATTTGCTTTATCTCACAAAGTGTCCCTCCGTATGGTATTCACATGACATTTATTAAAATTTCACCGGTTCTATTTAAAATTGCACATCTGATAAATCATATCTGCTCCTCTTTTGAAAAGTAGTGGGTCATCCCCGAATATAAAATATCTTTATAAGTTCTCAAGCTTCCCTTCTTTTTCTTTGGTATTTGTTTCGGGTGGCATAATTCCATGAAGTAAGTAACTCACAATAGCATCTGCAAAGGAGGTACTTGGGCTGATAACAAAAACAGCTGCTCATCAGGAAAGTTCTCTGCTATTTCAATTTCCTTTTTATCTTCAGTAGTCTTTTCCAATCTAGACAAGTGATCAGTTATCACATTGTCACTACCCTTCTTGTCTTTGATTTCTAAGTCAATCTCTTGCAGCAATAATACCATTTGATCAGTCTTGGTTTGGCATCCTTCTTTGCCGTCGGATATTTAATAGCAGCATGATCAGTGTGTATTATAACATGGGACCCTAATATGTAAGGCCTGAATTTTTCACAAGCAAACACCATTGTTAGCATCCCCTTTTTGTGGTAGAGTAATTCTCTTGTGCCTCGTTAGAGTTTCTTTGGCATAATATATGGGCACAATATCTTCTCAATTCTTTGACTGTCCCAAGCTCTCGTAGCATAATCACTTGGCATCACACATTATTCGAACTCCTTGTTACAGTCGGTGTCACCTGTGATAGGAGATATGTCGATGCGGACTTAATTTCTTTAAATGCATATCTGCATGATTCATCAAAATCAAACTTTGCCTTTTTTTCCAGCAGTCTGTATAATGGTTTAGAAATTTTTGAGAAGTCCCTTATGAATTTTCTGTAAAACCCAGCATGTCCTAGGAAACTTCTTATCCCTTTAACTATTGTGGGTGGTAAGAGAGTTTTTATGATAGCAATCTTTGCTTGGTCAACTTCTAACCCAGCTGCAGATATCTTGTGCCCCAAGACAATACCCTTTGTTACCATAAAATGGAATTTTTCCCAATTCAGAGCTAGATTTTTGTCTTGGCACCTCTAAAGTATTGTTTCCAAATTTTCTAAACATTTCCCAAAACTGGAACCATATATTGAGAAGTCATCCATGAAGATTTCCATAGCCTCTTCCACCAAGTCTGAAAACATAGACATCATACACCTTTGAAAAGTGGTAGGAGCATTACATAATCCAAATGGCATATGTGACACCCCATTCCTAGGGGTCCCGTTGACAACCCGTCAACCTGCAGAAACCTATGAATATCGGGTGTCCCGATATCAAACTCATTTGTCTCATATATTGAGACCCATTCCTGCATATTTAATTCCCAAATCTACAAAAATATATGATATAATATTTAACCAACAGTCCATTTATACAACAAAAATGTATATATGTTTTGGTTATGCTCGAATATAATACAAGACAAAACAAAACATAACAAAGCCGCATCCAACTCTCATCCCTCATGCGGTCCCATATGCGAGTCAGACACCTACACCGGACCTGTACCTGAAAGGGGGTCCCACGACGGGGTAAGCAATGCTCAGTAGAAAAATATTCCTACAAGGGTGACTCCCCACCTAAGTGCACATGCAAAGGCACACCACACATTCAAGCAAAACATGTATGTCCCTACTCAATTGTCTACATGTTATGGATGAGAATGTTACTCACCCTTTCACGCATCCAGAGCCACTCTCGACTCCCTCACGCATGCTTATACCAAGTGTGAGAAAATAACATTTCAAAACAAAAGGTTTTTTGTTCTTGAAAACACATTATTCAATTCCAGATAAAATTCTTTTAAACTGACCCTTCGAACAAATACGTTGGGTGATCTCAGTGAATTGTTGAACTGACTCTGCGAAGCAGTCCATTGGACATCCTCCTACGTAAAGCGTTGAATGACTTTCCAAAGTAATTCTTCGGACAACTTTCAGATATAATTTTCTTTGACAACCCTCAGATTTTTATTCGTTTGTGGACATACTTAGATAATCAATTAAGAGTCAACCCTCCAAAAAACATGTCACGCACTCACACCTACGGTTCTAGGGTGCCCCCAGTGCATATGAAATGCAATATGTCATTTCACAACAATTAATGTTAATATATTTAAGCATGCATATATTAACAAAATTCACACACAAACAACATGTTATTCATTTTTTCCAACAATAACACACAAAATGACTCAAATCTCTAACCCATAGAAAACAGGGCACCTCTTGGTCCCTTCACGGTTCATCACCGAATTATTGGGATACCAAAACACACCATAAAACCCAAAGACATCGGTCAGCAGGTCAAACCAAGCCTGACACAGTCGGGTACTTTGAAAATGTGAATCACGAAAATCCTGTCAGGCGTAAGCAAACAATCCCAATTTGCGAGGGCGTGAAACAGGTCCAATTCAGTCAATTTGTTCGAAAATAGTCTCGAAAATTCCTAAAAATTCCTACACTTAGTCCAAAAAATTGGGGACTGAAATTTACTGCTTTTCACAACCTCTAATCCAATCCCAAGTCATTAAATGACCTTTAGGCTAGAAATAACATAAGTAGGAAAATTCCCTACTTTATGGAGTTTGTTGAAACTCCAAGTTTTTGGTACCCACTCGTAGCCCTCGTTGCGTGGATCGACTTTGCCTTCTACTTCGACGAAAACCCACGGCTCAATTTTCATAGATCTTAAAGAAAAGTTAAGAAAGAAAAAATAAAAAAAAATCTCTCTCTCCATTCTCACGCCCTCCCGTCTCCCTTCCTTTCCTTTTTGACTTTTATGCTTTTTATCTTTTTTTTTTAATTATTATTATTATTATTATTTGGATACATGGCTCATATTGCCTTTCATTCGGGCAGTTACGCCACGAAACAATTTATTTATTTTCAGTTCAATTTATTTTAAATGAACTTAGCTCGAAACAATTTCAGGCTTTTGAGATTTTCGTAAAATCTCTCATCCGTGAAATCAACAGCTTAAGCTCGTCACGAACTTAGCTCCAATACTGAAAATTGTAAAATTTCCGATTGTCTCAGAATTCAACGAAATTTTTCTAGGTCACTAGCTTTCACGTGTGACACCCAGTTCCGAAGTCCGTTGACAACCGCGTCGACTCGCGGAATGCTCGTGAATGTCGAATTGGCAGGCCTTTACTCATGAAAATCGGGCGAGAGTCTCCTTTGGACGGGAGCTCACCCAGAAGTACATAACGCACATCCCAACTGACCACACAGGGGGTCCACATGGATAAAAGGAGTAAAATGGCCTCTTGGGCCCCTGCATCAATACTCCATGATAATCATATCCCCTGACGAATATATATATCATGGTTCGAGTTGATAATTCACTCTTATACAACATATATTAAAAGTTTAAAACATTCTAATACATGTATCCGACTAAAACACCAAAGCCCTGACCCAGAGGCTTTCTTGAAAATCGGCCTCTAGGATGTTAGTCTCCTCGTACGCTCCACATTGCACGAAAGAATATATTCCTCGATAAAATTATTTAATGCCTAGTAGTGGAATCGCGCAAATGGAGTTCTTTCACTTTAAGTCGTATCACGATGATCCCGATTAATAGCGGCATTCAGCGGAAATTAGTGATCTGCCCGGATGTCTAAATTACCAACCCGTAATAAGATTCCTCAGACTCACTCTTGCTCGCCCTAAGCCATTGTATGAGAAAAACCATTTTCAAACAAGGTATTTGTTTTAGTGGACAACCCTCGGAGTAATAGTGGGCCAGGCTCGAATGTCATTTTGTGAATGACCTCGAAGTATATCAATTGGCGGAGCTCGACGATTGATATTTTATATGGACAACTCTCGTCTTGTAATGGACACGCTACGATAATTATTACTATTAGTGTGTAGAAACAATTCTCTCGAAAACCACCTCGTCTGCTTTCGCTCCTATTGTTCTAAGATTGCCCAGTGCATATAAGAATGCATGATGCCCGATTCAACTCAATTTATATAACACATCTGAATATATCATCATGCATATATTTACATAATTTAAATCACAACAACATGTTATATAAATTTTCAATACATTACACGATAATTAGCTCATAGGCTAGTGCAAACGAGCAATTATTTGAATTACTTTCGCACACAGTTTCTATTTTCTCACAAGAATTATTTAGTGAATACTATTCCACGTGAGCATTAAAACCCTCAGTTCTTGTTTCACGGCCACTATCGACATCGATTCCACTTTATTGTAACGAAATTTATGGCCATTTCCGGCCTTATACACATCGAAGCTTATAATTTATACTTCGTGTAACCTAGTAGCCGAAAACAGTCATTGAGCTATACAGCTAATCCAAATGAGCTCAAAGAATTTCCAACAATTCGGTCCCAAGTTTTGGGACTTATCAAACAGTCTTTTAAGGCCTCAAATCACCCGAATCATCAACCAAAACACTTAAATCGAAAATAAACCAAGTAGGATAAATCCCCTACCTCACGGAGTTTGCCGAAACTCCAAGAAACCGGTACCTACGCGTTGCCTCCCGTGTAGAAACTTGGCTTTCTCTTCTTCTTTCAGAAGAATCAGACGATGGGATCATGAAATCCCCAGAAACTGATACTCTCTCACTAAAACCACGAATCGACTCTTGCTGTCTCCCCCTTCTTCATTTCACATTTTCTTTTCCTTTTTCAATTGTAGGAAAGCGACACTATTGGGTATTTACGTCTTATTATCATTTAATCAAATTCCAATAATGCGATCATGTCCTCACTCTTGGATTTTGACATTTTTAGCTACCTCTCGATCGTCCATTTCATTTCTCTACTCATGCAACATAAGTCTTTGAGTACATATTTATGAGTGACTTTTGTCCTGTCACATGTTGTTTCACGGCACGGCTTGCGATACCTCGAAGCATTACAGTGCGATTGTCTGGAATTGACGAAGTGTTGACGTGTTATTCGATTTCCACGAGACAATTCCGATGGTGAAATCTATTTGTTAAGTCGATCCTCGGATCTAGAGGGCAAATTTCAGATTTTTACCAATTACGATTTTGCCATTTTTCCAGAAATTAGAATTTTCTTGGGTCTTACATTCTCTCCTCCTTAAAAAGAATTTCGTCCCGAAATTCTAGACAATCACAATCACTCACATGCATATGCAACTTGCACAATACCATGCATGTAAACTCGTCATTTAAATATTAAACGACTAAACCACGTACCTTCATCCCTAAACAAGAAGGGATAGGTGGCGCGTGTCCTCGCGCTCCCACGTTGACTCCTCTCCACTCCACGGTGCAGCCATAGCACCCTCACTAGCCTCACGGTCTTGTCATACAAAACACGATTCTGACTATCAAAATCACCTTTGATTCCCCTCCTGAGAAGGTCCCATCGATTAATCGACCTTAATCTGTCACGATCCTGCGTAAAATTTGGATCAAGTATATACGGATCGTAGATGAGAAATACCTGTGGACCTTTGCCATCTTTAAGGCGATAAAGCCAACAGTGCATAGCGGTGCCTACCCTCTCGAGAGTATCTTGAAGGCCCAGTGAATCTGGGATGGCTTGTCCACCTTCCAGACTTTGGCGCTCCTCTACTTGGGGCATCACCTTCGAAGCGTGATCTGACCTCGAACTCTAGGGTCGACGTCGCACATCGGCATAGCTCTTACTGCCAGGCTACGTAGTGAGAAGGCGATGTCGTGTCGAGCTCATGGCTACGGGGTGTCTTTAATCGGTCGGGACCGGGTGATGGGGCTCTCTCCGCTCGGTCCCGACATAGCGGTGATGCATGGCCTCCCATCTGATACACTCATATGGTGTCATCCCCGTATGCTCACACGATAGCTATTTGTTGTAGGCAATTCCACTCTGAGGCAGAGTGTTCTTCCTAACTACCTTCGATATCCAGGCATGCTCGCGGCATGTCCTCCCAACACACAATATAGTCACTCGGGTGACCGATACGTCTGTGGGTGGAAAGAAGTTGTACTCATCGTGGCCAGGTGTGCCCATAACCTTTTTGGAAACTCTTCCAAAGTGCAGTCAAACCTCGGGTCCACACATCCATGGAGCACTATGGATCTTGGTACTCCTGTGACGGACTATCTCTCGAATATCTGGCCAAACTGAATCTCTACAATGTAAAGGTCATCGCACCATTAGAAAATGTCTCTTGAGCTTAGGTGGTAGATCCACTATCTGTACCGCATCATGTCTCTCACAGTGTCGCGTGGCAAGTGGATCACAAAATCCATCGTGACGTGCTCCCGCTTCCACTCTGACCACCTCCGTGTTTGGAAGTAGCCTGTTGGCTTCACGGTGCTCATCCTTAACTGTGACGCGGGGACGCCACCTTAGTCCCACGATGTCTCTTCACGTTTCGCTCAGTATCACCCGTGACGAAGATCACGGTGCATCGCCGTTGCCACCGGATGCGGAAAATCGAGTAGTGAAGAACTCCCAGTCTCCTACTCGAGTCGTTCGAATGGGAACCGCTGATCCTACATCTTTAGGAGCTACCATCACGTATGCGGTCCGATACAAATCCGTCACATTGTGCCGGTCCTTGATGGACACTATCTTTGCTGCCCCTTACGGGACTCAATCACTCTGCTGTAAAGATGGTGTAGTACTAAACCCCGACGTACCATGTGCTGCTTTCGTTGTCATAATCAGGTGTCTGGAGTCTCGAGCATCGCCACTCCCAGGAAGCTATACCGACCCGATACTCCTCGTGACTTAGTGAGCTCATCCGGCCACCTCATTTGCCTTACCGGGATGGTAATGCAAAGTGATCATAATCCTACAGGGAACTCATCCATGCGTTGCCTCGTATTGAGGTCTCGCGTGAAAACATACTTCAGACTTGTGGTGCGAGTACACTTGGAACTCTCGCCATATAAGTAGTGGCTGCGAATCTTGGCGAAGACTACGGTCGCCAACTCCATGCGGAGTGTATTGGGGTAATTACGCTCATGATTCTTTAGCGACGGGAACCATAGCGCTACTACCCTCTGGGCATCAGAAACACATCCAGTCCAGGCCCACCGAGGCATCGAAATCTGCTGTGTACCCTGTCCTGTCAGGGACTATCAAGATAGGAGGCAGTAAGTCTCCTCTCTTGACTCTGGAATGCCTGCCTCGCATTGGTCATCCCGATCAAACTTGACCCACTCCTTTCGGGTCCCGGCCTCGTCATAGAGTCTTCTTGTCGAGAGAAATCCTCGTGGATCTCTTGTAATACCCGACCAATCGAAACTACGTATCTCGAAAATGACTTGGCCTCTTGTGAGGCGAGACGGTGTGTAAAATGAATGCCCATGTGCGCAAGTGCAGCGTAGCCCCAGTAATATAGTGTACTTAACGTACGGATGTCGATCCGGGAAGAAGGTGAATTGAAACTACGGAAGGTTACCTTTTGAGACTGATATCGAATAATTGATTCTAGGGGTAAAATTTAAGTAAAGGAAACTTCTGACTAAGCTATTGATTCTATTGAATTAATGGTGTTGAGCGCCTAGGGTTAAATCTCCCCTATCACGTTCAATGGATTACTTTTCTAAAGATATTGTTATTCAATATATTTGTAATATGTCCAATGGCGGTGATCTCTTGCTCTGAGGATATCCTCTCGAGGTATATCCACGCCTATCTCGTGAATAGAATCGAGTATATCTCTATCGACTCGGTGATGAAATCTTAAATGTTCTAACCCCGAATGCCACCTTAGGTTGAATATCTCTATTAAGCTAGAGATCGGTAAGAAGTACTCGCCCGAGGATCACAGATACCCTCATCTCTCGAGATCTCGGATCTCGGTGCGATTATGCTAACATTGGCAGGACATTTATCATATAATTGCAATACGGGTATAGAAGTAGATATGACAAATTAATAACAAGTTGAATAACATGAAAGATCGAGTTTTAATCCATTGTATGTGAGGTTTGATGTAACACTAGAAAGAGATCTAGAACATCATCGGAGAAAGATCAATTATATAGTATTAAAAACATCATCATATTATCCCAAAATAATATCTAACTATAAGCGGTCAAATCAGAGTACTTCCTCAAATCTCTGTCGTCTGCTCACGGAATTAGGTGCCTTTTCTCGTCGCCTCAGATGCCCCTAATTTATGAGCCATTCGTACTTTAAATGATGAGAGGTGCGATTTTATTTGGCGTCGCGGCGTGATGGCGTCATGACGTGACGATCCACTTCCTTGCACGCTCCTCATTGTTTAAAGCGCTTCCAAAGGCTGCTCTTAGCAGCTCAGTAGACACGTAACCACACGGACACAAAATCGGATCTACAACCCGCAAAACTATGAAATTATTATAAAATAAATGTGAAAATGACGAATCGACGAGTGTAAGATGAGTGTTTTAACACTCATCACACCCCAAATAGTTTCTTGCTTGTCCTCGAAGCAAGAGCAGGCTAAACGGGACACATACACGAGCATAATGTAACTAACACTAAGGCAGTGATGCACATCTTGAAAAATATGGGATCAAGTTGGTGACTCACATACCATTTGTTTTTTGCTCGATGTTCGGTGAAGGCATCTGAGATGCCGACTTCGGTAAGAACGATTGAGATAGGTGGCCGGTAGTGCATAATCCTATGGTGTTCGATAGCCTTTCCCAAAAAACCCACCTGTGCTTATAGTGAATGACCTCGAGAATATGCCTGAGTTAGATACCCCCGAACTTAAGCTCAGCTCTTTATTAGGAAGAAGCTAACTAGGAAAGGATAAGGCAGCACCCATTTATGCATGTCTTCATACTTAGAAATTTCCTCATTACCTAAAACAAAATGGAAGAAGACAGTGCCGAGTTTTAGCCAGGAGTGTTCTATCGCGGGGATCCATTGGTGACTCCCGCCCGATTGGTTAAAGGCACCGGGCATTTAATTCCTTCAAACTTCACGAACACTCAACCAAACTCAAAAGGCCCTGGGTTGGGACCAGATCCATCTTACGTCCCACATGTAGCGGGCGGTGAAGTCAATGACTCCGGCCGGTTGGCTCGGGCATTAGGCTTTGATAGGCCCCTCGAGGCGTACTGGGATTCAGGTGGATGATCCGCTGACCTATGCATATACCTATTTTTGTCATATTTCTTTTTCTTTTCTCTTTTCCTATTGTTTTTTGTATTTTCTCTTTTTGGTTGGGGCTCGTGGCAATCCTCTTTTGATTCGTGTCCCGTCACTTTCGAATGGTTCGAATCTCCTAGGTTGATCGAACTTTGTAGTTGGTTCGGCTTTGTGCATACTCGAAAGTCACTAGTGTGTGAGTGTGATGGGGTTTTTGGCTTGGTTTCTTGACTACCGGAATTAGTTCACTGGCCCTTTTCAACTATTGACCTAATTCACCAGAGCATCGAAGCGAATGTATTCATTTGAACAAGTTTATAGTGAACTCAATCCAAAATTGATCCTCAATATTCAACATGGCACACGAATGCAGTGTACATGCGAAATGTCCTAAAACAGCGCGAGCAACTAACACATGACTCATCCCAACATGAAGTGCGATGCGAAATAAATAACACTAAACCCAGAACACCACGATAAGCGTATGCAATACTAAAACAAAACACAACTATTATGCGGAACAAACTAAAAATCTTTGCATATAAATCAAAACAACAATAAGCGAAGCAAAACATAGTACTCACATCAGCACATCCCACAGACAAAATATCCGGTGTCCTCTTGGTAGATATAAACAATAGAGTAAGGGGACTCCACGAAGATCAACTGCGGTGGGGTGGTGGAGGCCGTTGGAAAGCCCGGGGCTGGGTGGTGGGCTGCATAGGCTTCTTCTTCTTGTGGGAATGATGGCACGATTGGCCGGGATTGCATCCGCATGTCGACCTTATGACGCCTCCATATCTGGGTAACGAGGACTCGGTGCTCTTGGGTCTCATCGGAATGCGTCAGCATTCCCGGTGGTGAGCTGTCGGATCCTCAAGATCACGGTGAAGGAGGAGGGAAGCGGCGCCGGGTTTCTTTGGGGTGGTGGTGGAGGTGGGTGAGACGGGGCCCGGCACATGTCGTCACGGGTGTCGCCCCAGGAATCAAGCGAGCAGATGTCGGGAGCTCGTCCTCATCGAGGGCTCGTGGCTGGTCGTAGACCCCCTCGGGATCACGGGACACAGTGTCTAAGCAGCCGATATGGCCTTGATCGGATGAAGTCAGGCCTCATTGTCGTCAAGGGCACCAGGCTTGTTTACCTGAAACCAAAAATCGAAAGAAGTGCCCCGGGTTCATCTTCAGCGTCCGGTTATGGAGGATAGCATCTCTATAACCTGACTTATCGAATGGTATATCTGGATGATGGCGAGTTGGCGAGCATTTGGTAGCCACCTCACACACATTCGTCGTCGGGATAAGGCGAAGTGATGAAGTGATGCGAGCAACCGGGAATGTAAGCGAATGCTTGGCCTTGAAATTGGCCAGCATGGCCGCCTTTGTGATCCTCCACTCACCAGGCCTTTGGTGTCTGCGGATGACCTCGCGTTAGTCGGGATGCTCGCGTTTCGATCAAAGGGCCGGTGGAACATGCTCTGAGCCGTAGAAGCTATTGATGCGACTGCATGAAGTCGACCCGATACACCTCGCACGAACCCTTTTGAGGACATGGGAGGCGAGGTTGGCGTGAGGCTCGCGCACCTACGCTCATATTGCATTTAGACGAGGGGTTGGCATAAAGCACGTACCCCTTAGCCTCGATAGTGCTGCGAAGAAATCATCGGGGTGATGAAACCTTCTCTTTAATGAAGCAGCGGTTTGCAAATGGTGCCAAGCCTTTCGGTAACACTCATATTTACCAAGCCAGCGAGGCATCAGTGTGTGGGAGTCGGGTCCTCATTGGTGACTCGCAGCGGCGACTTACGCTCTTGCGGTTATAGTGACCTAGAACACGTGTGTTGACTTGGAATGAAAACACGAGCACTGTGTGCTAGAAAAACTAACTAAGACTGAGACTCAAATTCCCCCAGCTTTCAGGGCTGAGACCACACTCTAAACCTCCCCAGACCCTGGCAGGCACCTCTTAGACCACAAACTTGAGCACCTACTAGACCCCGAAACCACCCTTGAGTATAAAGGGACCCTAGAAGACGACAGGCTAGAGCCCAGAAGGCACCGGTGTGGTGGGAATGCCTGATGATTTCGGAACGGGGAAAGGGTGGTTTGTAGGGTTCTGATAATTGGTCGGAGGACAATGTCGGGACCTCAGGCCGGTGTGAACAAAGGCTCAGACGGTCGGTGAGGGTACGGTGCTCGGGACGACTAGGGTTGCGATTTGTGTGTGTGGTGAAGAGCGAAATGGCCGTTCTTGGGCTTAAAGCGAGGGACAGCGTCGCGACGTCGCGGGGTCGCGTCGCGGCGTGTGAGAAACTTTCGCTTCGAAGCGGCGTCAGCGTGGAAGTCCGCGTCAGCGGCGTAATCATATTAAAATGGCGTCGCTGACTTGAGGATGGCGTCGCGGCGTGAGAGGCTTGTGCAAATTCACGTCCGCGATGTGAAACTCCGCGTCAGCGGCGTGAGAAGTGTACAAATTGGCGTCGCGGCGGTAACCTGCGTCGCGTGACGTATTGAAGAATGGTTGGCGTCGTAGAAGAATCCGCGTCGTGACGTGTGGTACTAAATTGGCGTCAGCGGCGGTGAAAATCCACGTCAGCGACGTAGCGAGTGGTGCTAATTGTGTCGTGGCGTTAAAATCCGCGTCATAGCGTGATGAGAAAAAAATCGGTGATTGCATATTTCGCGAACATGAACCCCCTCTCGTGCCAGGACACTGCCAGGCTTATGTCGCGTGGATTGGAATGAATTTTCTCCACGACTGCATCCGTAGCATCACGAAAGTAAACAAACAAGCGAAATACCAATCACAAATAAAAATTTAGGAAACCACAAAATCGTGAAATCATGATAGAACTTGTAGTCAACCAAAAGGGAAAGTTTAGAACACTTGGAGTTTGCCTCCCGAAGCGTATGTTTAATGGCGTTAGCTCGGCGACCCACTAGGAATCTCATTGTCTGAGCACTTAGGATAAGCAGAAAATGCTTATGCGCGTCCCTTATATTGCTCACACTGATACTTTCAGAGTGGATGAAATACTCTTACGTACATGCCCTTGCCCTTCTCAGTGTCTTTACGTGCGATCATGGAAACATCCACGAAGTTTTCGCCGTCTTGCAAATTCTACACGTGTAATGAAGGCGAGATATCTTCATTTGGATCGTCGTTTAGATTGCTTCGTGGGTTGGAGACATGGAAAGTGACCTGCGATCTCCTTGGACTCTTAGTTTGAGTTCACCTTCTTGCACATTGATTTGAGCTTTCACGTGGCTAGGAAAGGTCACCAAGTATGATGGAGGCTAGAGATCGTCTTCCTCCGTGTCGGAATGACAAGTCTGGCGGAGGGCAGACTTACCAACTTTTACTAGAACATTTTTCGGCTATACCTCGAGGTGTTGGTATGACTATCCATAGAGTTGTGGGCGATTTGTGGTTGATTTCGGTTCTCCCGACTTTAGCCTTTTAGAAAACATCGAGTGGCATCAAGTTGATGCTCGCTCCCCGAGTCACATAAGGCTTTCAGATACCACTATTCACATGTAGAGGAACGGTATAGCAAATTTCCCCGGGTCTTGAAGTTTTGGGGGAAGTTTCTTTGCAGATAACGCGCATTCCTCGATTAAAGCGTGGTCCCATATTCTTCTTCTTCTTACTACCGCTAAGATCTTTTCATGAATTTCACGTGCTTAGGCATGTTCTCGATGCCTCAAAAAATGAGCCATATTAATATGTAGTTTCTTGAAGATGTCGAAAACTTTGCAAACTGCTTCTCCAACACCTTTCTTCAGCCTACGAGGAGCGGGATTGGTATGACAGGTTCTTCTGTTTTTGTCTGTTTCTCGGTTTCTTCCCTGCTTTTATTATCCTTGGGCTGTTTGTGTCGTATGCGGGCTGCTCAGGTTTGTATACGGTCTTTGGAAATGATCGATCATGTCCTTTATTTTCTAGTTCTCGTATCAATAGTTTGTAGTGAGTTCTCAATTCTCTTCCTCCTTAGGTGATGGCCTTCACGATATTCTTTCCCTTCTCCTCTGAGGTTTGCCTCAGCAGATTGCTTGATGAACCTGTTGCCTTTTCGGTCGATAAATTGGCCATTTGACCCATCACAGCCTCCAAATTTCTCAATGTCTTTAACTTGATTGTTCCAATTGAGTTGCTTGTTCTTTGCATGTTCTTTGGTCTCATTCATAAAAGCAGTGGGAAGTTAACATCTGCGCCCAGGCTTGTTCCCCAAATCGACTTTTTCGGAGGGTGGATTCGTTCGCTCGGTTGAGGGCATATTGATGCGGTTATTTAAGCCATCCATATCCTTGATTGTTCGACTGATACGGTTACGATTGTTCGCCACCCTTGTCCACGATTCGGTCACGGTAGTTGTTTCCCCGTACGGTCCTTCTTCTTGTGGTTGATTCGATTGAACTGGACACATCTTGGGCTTGCTCATTTGTGGGTTTCATTACGACATTCCACACTACTATGGCGTCCTCCACGGAGATTCACACTCCATGTGGAGTCAGATGCGTATGTATGTGTTGTTCCTATTTGTCTATTTGCGCTTGATGGTGCCTTACGTGATTCACTAGATTGTTTAGGACCTCATTATGCGTGACACCCACGGAGTGTTTCTTGGTGTAGCCTTCTCTACAGGCCAACGATTAGTGTTGGTTGCGACCTCTTCCAATATCTCATACGCTGATGCAATGGTTTCTTCATCAATGATCCTCCAGTGTTGAGGCATATCATTCGGGTTGCATTTCTCGATTGTAGAAGGTGTGGACTTGCATCCATCTAGTTAGTCGGTGGTGAGGACACTTATGGTAATTCATGAAACTTTGTCGATATACGCCGGGTTCTCCTCTAGTTGACCAGCGTATTGATCTCTTACCTGAGTTATTGCAATTTTTCGAAGGTGGAAGAATTTGGTCGAAACTTTTGTACCCAATCGTTCCATGTAGTAATGGAATACGGTGGGTGGCCCGGTTGCTTGATGTTTGGCTCATCCCAGTGAAAGTGGGAACCGCGTAACCTTAGAGCCTTGAGTCCTCAGTTGTACTTGATAGTATCGCAAACTTCGAAGTTAGTCAAATGCATGTTCGAGGGTTCTCATGGGGTGATCCATGGAGCAGATATTCTGAAGCTTTTATCATCTTGTGACGACTTCAATTGGTGTTTGCTTGAATCGGATTGGTAGGTCGATCATTTGTCACGAACAAGCGGTGGTAAGCGAACTCATCTAATAGCATGTAAGGATCGATGCGGGCGTATAAATGGCACGGTAGCAGTTCGCCGAGTGATTCCCATTTCGGCTTCTCTGTGGTTCGGTTTGTTGATGCGAAATCTTGTTCTTCGATTGTTTTCATGACCCCTAAGATTCTAGTGCGTTGCGTTCTCTGTTCTCGTAGCGATCGTGCGAGTCTTTCTGACTCGGGATCACCACGGTGTTGATTAATTCGATTTTAAATTAGCATGTACTCCACCCCAGAGCACATGCTGTGATAACACCACGAACTAACAAAACCAAATTACCAGCGCTTAAAAATAACAAAAATAGCAGGTAGAATCTGTCTATGTGCTCACTTCTCTATATCAATTTAAACCTTTCCCCTGACAAGCGGGCAAAAGATAAGTAAAACGGTGTGTAAAATGAATGCCTATGTGCGCAAGTGCACGTAGCCCCGAAGTAACTATAATTGTACTTAACGTACAGGATATCGATCCACGGGGAAAGGTGAATTGACTACGAGGTTCATTTTTCAGACAAATGTCTGAATAATTGATTCTAGGAGTAAAATTTAAGTAAGAAACTTCTGACTAAATTTATTGATTATTGAATTAATGGTGTTGTTGGCGCCCTAGGGTTAAATCTCCCCTATCACGTTCAATGGATTACTTTTCTAAAGATATTGTTATTCAATATATTTGTAATATGTCAATGGCGGGATGATCTTGCCTACGGATATCCTCTCGAGAAGTATATCCCAGCCTATCTCGTGAATAGAATCGAGTATATCTCTATCTCGACTCGGTATTAAAGTAGCAAATGTTCTAACCCCAAAATACCACTTCGGGTTCGGAATATCTCTGATAGCAGAATCGGCTAAAGGCTACTCTACCCAGATCCTGAATACCCTCATCTCTCGAATCCTCGGATCTCGGTCACGATTATGCTAACATTGGCCCAGACATTTATCATATAATTTACTGTCACGGTATAGAGTAGATGTAATGAGTGTAACATTGAATAACATGAAGATCAAGTTTGTCATTGTATGTACGGGGGTTTTGATGTAACCCTAGAAAGAGATCTAGAACATCATCGGAGAAAAGTCGATATATAGTATTAAAAACATCATCATATTATCCAAAATAATATCTAAGCTATAAGCGATTGAATCTAGAAGTACTTTCTCCAAATCTGTCGTCGCTATGGAATTCAGTACCTTTCGTGCATACCCGATGCCCTAATTCACGAGCCATTCGTACTTCAATGATAGTGCATATTTTCAGTGGCGATCGCGGCGATAATTTGACGTCGCGGCGTGGCGATCACTCGCACTTTGCTCCTCATTGTTCCCAGCGCTTCAATTTGCTCTTAGCGGCTCGATGAACGCAGTAACCACACGGACGTCAGAGATCTAACCGCAACTAGAAATTATTATAAAATAAATGTGAAAATGACGAACCGACGCGAGTGTAAGATGAGTGTTTTAGGCACTCATCACCTCTCCCAACTCATCACGGCCTCGACCTTTTCTAGGTCCAGCAGCGAAGCGCGATGTGTCGCGTGTTACGAAAATCTCACCTCACGATGGCCAAAACTCGCACTTGCGAACTTGGCGTATAGTTGATGGTCTCTCGACAAGCGTAATACAATCCTCGGATGATACTCATGCTCCCACTCGGCGGGGTAGGTCGAATGTCATCCCACAAGACTACGGCGATCGAATAGGGTTGGAATACCATGCGCCAGATCCATGAATGCTGGCGGCGCGTTCGTCGATCGAGGGCATCCTTTGTAAACTCAAAGTGCCATACTTGGCGTCCTAGCGTCTTGGGATATCTGTCTCCCCCAACCCTCGGTGATGTGCCCGGTCACGAAGATACATCTTGGAGTAGACTCGTGCTCCTTCGTGATCAAATGAGTCATCGATCTCGCGTGGGTATCGATTCTTGATCGTAGCCCTGTTCGACTATCGGTGTCGTCACGCGATCGAAGATCTTATCCTTCTTCCTTGCAAATAGAAACGGAGCGCCCCATAGTGAAGTTCTCGGTCTAATGAATCCCTTGTCCGGTAACTCTTGGCTTGGACGAGTTCTGCCGGCTCATTTGGTTCCATCTATCTGAAGTCATAGAGATAGGTGAGAAATACCGGGGTGTAACTCGTCACCAAAGTCTACCACCCTCTATGGAGGCAATCCGTGCTTCATCCCGGAAAAAAACATCCACATACTCGCAAGCTACTCGGGGGTAGATCTAAATCGGTCTCCTCGTCCTCCCAGGAGGTAGGCTTCTTGGCTAACCATTCTTGTCACGACCTTTGGACTCGATATCTTGTGCGAGACTGAAATGTCATACTTGTCCCACAATGCCACCACAGAATTGCCATCCTGCGTGTGGCGGTAACCCTCCTACGCTCCTGATCGATAACTACCCTTGTAAAATTTGTCGATGATCCATCCACTAGGATGACATCGAACTTTGAAACATGTCCGTGATCCTCGAAATGCACTATGAGTAGAGTCTGGAGTATCTCTAACTTCGCAGCCCACACGACATATCGTCTATTCTCGCCTAATCCCTGGGGAGACTCACGTACAAAGGCTCCTCGAGGTCTCGGCCTACAAGCCCGACTCTATCCTGGCCAGTGCGGGCCCGATGAATGAATGCGAAGCAGAATCAAAATAACACTCTTGCCCATGGCGAGATAATAACGTGCAGCCATAGTGGGCGTCAGTTGACTCGGCTGAGGTGTCGATAAATATAAATCGCCCCTGAACCTGACGTCCACGCACGTGGGCCTCGTCTACGCCTCTACCTGCCTGCAGTCTCTAGACACACTTTGTGAAATAGGAGGTGCCCGTAGCTCCACAGGCGAGGCGAGCTCCTACAGCACATCAGGGTTGTGTGGAGAAATGTAGTGTATCCTCCTCTGTCCACCAGGTGGGACTATCGTCCCTGAACCTGGAGATCCCCTCTGCGAGGCAATCCTCACTCATGTGTCGAGTACAACGCTGATGGTATACGCCTGTCGCCTGCTGCGACCCACGGCTGACTCTCATACGTCACGGCCTGATGGCGAGATACAGAACCCTCGTGAACTAGAAGCCCTGCAGCAACCTGAACTAGAAAGAAGGCCGACTCTCATTCCTCTTGCTACTAACACACACGCTCCAGGAGTGCTCCCAGGCATCCTCTATCGCTCTCTGTGGTCGAGGGTTGTCCCTGACCATGGAGTCCGTATCCCAGGTATCACGAGTCTTACAGTTACGGCTAGAGATAGATGACTTAGGTCCATTCTCAAATCTGCCCTAACCTTGGCCGTATGCTGCCACGTAATCATCATCAAAACGGGCTAGCTCGTGAACCAGCCCACGTAATCCATCACCGTCATCGCCCCCTGCTTGGCTCACAGGAACTCACGAGCCTTCGCATGCCTCGCGATGTATCGGAAAGTACTTACCCATGAGCGACTCTGAAACTGCGCCCATGTCATAGCCTCTTGGTCTCACAGGGTCCTTGCCCGTTTCCACTATACTTGGGTCTCATCTCTTAGGCGGGCGTGGCCCAATTACGATCCTGATGGCGTCGGAAGTAATGTCCATAGCCTCCCAACACCTTCTACTGCATGAACCCGATGGTTTTGCCGCTTGTGGATCTCCTCCCCTATTGAATGTCGAAGGATGATGCGCCTAAACCTGCGGGTTACCGGACCTCCACGACCGCCTTTATACCCGGCTGTGCGATAGCGGCAGCGCGGCTCTCTCTGACCTCAACAAAGGCCTGCGATCAAATCTTGGTGCGTGGTGAATCGCGTTGGTGCACGTCGGTACCTCGTGGGCGCCCTGCGTCACACCGTCCTCGACTAATATCTACACATGTCGAATGACGATTAAATACAATCACGGTATCTACAGGCATAAACACGCCCGAGACACTGTTCATGAGATAATACGAGTTCATACATAGTGTCTTTGCATTCATAAGCAATGCAAGACAACGATTCCACATGTCAAATCATTTTTATCCAAAAAATTTTATTTTCGAAAATTTCATTTTCAAAAATTTTGTCTCATTTTATTTGATTTTATCTTATTTTATTTTATTTTATTTTATTAATTTTTTCACATTTCGAACACTCAAATAAATTTACTTAAAAATTTATTTTATTCAATTTTCTTAGGTTTACACCTGTAAAACCTTAGAAAACAATTTTCTCCCAATACGAATAAATTTATAAAATTTATTTTATTTAATTTTCTTTTTTCCACGGGTTTTACACAACTGTAAAACTCCCGAAAAAAATTTTCTAACCTTCTATGTGCTACTCACTAAGCACCTGAAACCCGGAAACACAACCACACTTAGTCACACATCATTCGTATTTAGCCGCATATTTTTCCCACACAGCCAATTCATCAAATCAACGCAATCACACGAACACATGCATGCGGTGTTCTAATATTTATCTGTGATTGTGCAGGTACCCGCCTAACCACACGCCAGGAACCACAACAAGTGGTGATGGATACCCAACCCGAGCTCTCTAGGTATTCGTATGCACAGCTCACGATGCAATTTGTGACACCCCATTCCTCGAGGGTCAGTTGACAACTTAGTCGACCCACGAGATACTCGTGAATGTCGGGTAACTTGGAGCACTACTCAATCGGGCGAGTCTCATTTTATGCGGAGCTCCGCAAGTACATAACGTCCCAGCTGACCACACGGGTCCACACATGGATAAAAGGAGTAAAAATGGCCTCTTAGGCCCCTGCATCAATACTCCTGATAATCCTTATCCCAACCATATATATATATATATATATATATATATATATATATATATATATATATATATATATCATGGTTCAAGAGCTGATAATTCACTCTTATACAACATATATTAAAAGTTTAAAACATTATAATACATGTATCCAACTAAAACACCAAAGCCACAACCCGGCTTTCTTCAAAATCAGCCTCTAGGATGAGTCGTCTCCTCGTACGCTCCCTGTACCTTAAAGAATATATTCCCTCGATAAATTCTAATGCCCCCCGTGGTGGAATCACCTAAAAATGGGTTACTCCCACCTAAGTGCATATGCGATGATCAATTTTAAACACACACATTCAAGCACATTCGTGATCCCACTTGAATGTCAACACCAAACCACATGTTCCCATTCTCATCACTCCTCACACCGCTCAAGCTTATGGTGCGAGAAACCATTTCCTAAACAAAGGTATTGCTTTAACCGTGATACCCGATATTAATAGTGGACCGACTCCGATAATCTATTTTGTGGACAACCCTCCAAAGTATACTGACTAATAATCAACCATTGATATTTACAGGACACCTCCATGTCAGAATGCACACACTACAATATTATTATCGGTCAACCTCCGAAACACCTTTCAAGAAACCACCCTTCATGCACTCACTCCACTGTCTCCAGCAGCCTAAAGGTATATGAATGCATGATGCCAATTCAACTGAAGACTTTATATAATACATGTAAATATATCATCATGTAGTATATTTACATAATTTAAATCACAACAATAATATATATAAATTCTCAATACATTACAATAATATAATTTAGCCATATAAGTAATTAACAAACACTAGCAATTCTATTTGAATTACTCACTCCGAACATTTTTCACAAAATATTTCGTGAATGACTATTCATAAAACAAGAAACCTCTAAGCATTATTCACGACCACTATCCAACATCGATTCTACTTGTGAAAGTCCCAAATCGAGAAAGTAATTTACTTTATACACACTCTAAGCATACACTACAGACAATTGTATCCTAGCAGCCCCAAAACAATCCACAGGGATCAATTTACTATCAGCGAGTCAATTAATTTCTAAATGTTCGTCCCGCGCTTGATCATCAAACGGCCGTTTAAGGCCTCAAATCACCTTAATCATCAACCAAAAAACACTTAAATCGAAATAAAACCACAAGTAAATAAACTTTTACCTCACGAGTCAATAAACTCAAAGAAACCGCATCTACGCTGCTGTCTTCTCCAAATTTATGAACTACCTTTTCTTCTTGTTCAAGGAATCCACTGCCGGATAAGCTAAACTTGGATATGTTCGATACTCTCACTAAACACAAAATCTACACGTATCTCCCTCTTCATTTCACGTTTTTTCCTTTTTCAATTATAAGAGACGGCACTATTGGGGTATTTCGCCTTATTATCATTTAATCAATCAATAATGATAATCATGTTCACTCGATTTTTGAATATTTCAGACTACCTCTGGGTCATTCATTTCCATCATTTCTCACCATGCAACATAAGTCACCCGAGCATATTACAGGTGACTTTCGTCACATCACATGTCGCCGACGCGACCCTGCGATGATGCCTGGAACGGCAAATTCGAATCGCTCTTTAATTCGACTAAATCGACATGTTAGTTAGATTTACATATTATCTGTTCGAAAACCTGCTTCATCATCCGAGATCTAGAGAATAAATTTTATTTTAACGAAATTAATATTTGCCATTTTTCCAAATTGAATTTTCTGTCTTACATCACGATGAATTTAATCTGCCAGAGTTCATTTTTTCATCTAAGATTCATAGAATTTTCTTAGGCTTTCCCTAACCCTTTTAAGTAATTTATTATTTTTATTATCATTTTTGCCATTTTTGAAAATTTCAATTTTCCTTATTTACAAAGATCCTGGGGTGCTGGTGCCAAGGACATGAATGCAGTCTTCCCGATCCTCATGCTGGTGGCAATCTGTTACTTTCAGAATATCCATCAAGAAAATAGTAATGTAGGTGTCCTGCTAATCTGTCTAACATTTAACAACATGAGGATAATATCCTTTCGTGAAAGGTATTCAATTTTTAGTCTATACACACCTCCATCCTATCAAGGCTTCAGAGAACTAATTTATTCTTCTCATTTCGATTATAAATCCAATTCTTCGGGGAACCACATGAATCAAGGCTCACTCTAAGGGTCAGCTCAGACGGTATATATAAAAGCTCATACATTCACCATTTCAATACTTCTTCGGGACAATCTCGCACATCAGATTCAGTCTCTCGATAAAAGCACAATGGAGTTCGCATTATCTTCCAAAAGGATCTTATGATGCGTATTGTATGACCATCTCTTTCTAAATTTTCATAAAACCGCTAAATTGCTTTTGTATTCTTCCAGACCTTTCAACAGCTTTTCTTCGTTTAAATACCGTGCCTAAATAACAACAAGCTTCGTTGTTCTAAGAAAGCATACTAAATGTCTAGGTAATTCCTCCTTCACCGTTAACCCTTCTCGAACTTATTTAAGTTTCACTTGCCTTTTTCTTTTGGTCGTCAGCTGGATTTTTTTCAACCATTTTCACTAATACTTCATGACTCGCCTCTTGATTCAAAATTGAAGTTCAAATTCAACATTCTGGCAATATCAAGATATCGTGAATTCATCTTCATTTATTATTTAACTTCAATCTACAATCATTTATCAATTCGTGAATCGATGGGAACTTTATTGCCAATCTGCAAAAGAGTGAGGATGGAACTTATGATTGATCAATCATTTATCAATCTTACACCATATTATCAATTCTCATTGTTAAACTGTGATTGAGATTCAGCGTACCGCCACTCAACTTTGTAGCACTTTTTTCATGATCACTGGGTCGCCATAATACAGAAAGGTCACCAGCAAGAGTGGACTTAGTTTATCCTCTTCAATATCAATAACCACAAAGTCCACCGAAAATGAACTTCAGCCACTTTGATAAGCACATCCTTAAGAATGTCCTATCAGGCTAAGGTTTTGTCCACATCCACAAAGAGTCATGGTCGTGGGAGTAAGCTCCCAAAAATTATTTTGACTACAAATAAGCACCTGAAGTTGATGTTGGCCCAAATCACACACTGCTTTCCCTGCTCAGAATTCCTCTATGGTATGAACAGTGAATGGCCTGATCCCACATTTCTTTTATATACACCTCTCGATAACTCACTATTGTATTATGTCAAAGTTCACTACTCGTTTCTTCAGAAATTTTTATTTTTTCGTCGAATATATCCTTCATAATTTAGCATAGTGAGGCATTTGAGTCAATGCCTCTGAAAAGGATATTAACCTCTATTTTCTTGAACATGCTACAGAATCAAAATTAAGATTTTAGCTAGCTTTTTAAGTACTTTCTGTGAGGGAATGGAACTTAAGGCTTGTAAGCTTGAAACTTTCCTTTCTAAGACTTCCCTCTTCAACTTGCTACTTATTATTTTTGTTATTTTCTTCTTCTGCAACCCTAAACCCATCACTCTCCACCTTCCAATTTATTCCTCTTCATTTCTCTTTCTTCCAGCTTCTCTCTACCATCTCTTAAAGACAATGTCGCTACTAGGATTCTTCTTAGTGTCATCAAACATTATCCCTTCTGATCTGTTCGATCTCTGTAGCTAGTCGCCTCTACTTATATCTCTAGATTTTTAAGAGAGGCATTTGTGTTGGCTTGAAACACAATTGTGTTTGTTGAATGTTGCTAGTTCAAAGTAAACTTGTTCATGTATATTTATCGCCTTATTTTCTCCCAAGCGACTATCCGATCTTCAAAGATCAGGACCTTCTCCTCGGCCTGACTTCAACCTGGCTTTACACATGTTAGTCTGAAACCATGGTTTAACGAGGTCGCTACGATAATTTCAAGATAAGTCTTTTCCTTGCTACGTCACAGGTCCATATGAGAAAATTCTCATGGTTTCTTCAAGGTCAGGTGTGTAGTGGTTTGGAAAGTCGAAAATTGTAGCTTCACAAGACGGTAGAAACCGTAGCGCCTCCAATCCTGATAAGGACCCCGCTGGCCAGTCCTTTTCAAAGACTACTTTTCGCCATTTCTTTAATTGTGCCTACTTCATATGCTGCGCATTCTTCTTCTCGTTTCCCATCTTGTTCATCAATGCATCAAGTTTTATCAACAGCACTATCTATTAGCTCTGATCACCTTCTGTTAGTCCGCCGCTACCTCCTTGAAGTCTCATGAGTCAGGAGATATCAAAGATCAATTAGTTGTTAGCCCCTCCACTTTTCTCTTGAATGCTCCACAAGATTGCATCAATACTGAGGCGTAGTTCATAGAATGATAAAGATGTCCATCACGTAGTGAGAGATCAACGCTCACAATCGGGCATCTCTCTTCAAAATCTCTTGAATCTTTCCACAGTGTAAAGCACTATCCTCTTGTTTAAACACCTATGATTTCCTTCCTTTTCTCCTGCTGAGCAAGAGGGAAGAATCGTCATAAGCTCTCCCACCAAAGTTTTTCTGATTATTCACCATCCATGCGCGCGATTCATACTAAGTAGCGCCGCATCTCTCTGAAAAAGCAAAGAGTTGCAACTTGTTTCAACTTTAGGTCTAACCCCATTCAAATTCTGTTTGCCATCCAGAATCCCTCTCCCATATGCTCATTAGATCTTCACTGTGCATGCCCAAAGCATTGATGTCAGCGCAGACCATTGTAATCAAAGCCATTTTAGTCAAAATTACTCACCCCCTATAGCGTGTCATTCTCACAGATATCACTCAATAGAGTCAGCCCAAAATCCCTCCATAGTCATTTTGTCTTCGAGGTCCTCTCACTACCTCTCTTCAGAATAGTCACACCTCTTTCTCCGTCATCATAGTCATGATTCAAATGACTCTTTACTTCTCCCAACTCTCATGTTCTTCTAGGTCTCCATGTCCCACAAGTAATTATGCTTCTAGTTTTCTACATGTGAAATTCTAAAATAGTAATTACCAATTAATAGAACAATTCAAATAAGATGTAAAACACTATATTCTAAATTTGACCGATAAAATATTTTAGAGCCTCAATAAAACCATTACTGTTAAAACTATTTTTGTACCTTTCTGTATCAGACAAAACATATAAAATGTCCACACTTCATAAATTTCGATTTGAATATGATATTTAACTTTTTTGATCCACAATAACTGATTTAAAAACTCAGAGTTGGCATCTCAACATATATATGCTGTGAGTATTATGTGTGCCATCAACACATCATCAAGAACTAAAATTAGTCCTAAAACAACGCCATAAAAACTTGTTAAGACCATTAACTGTAAAAGAAAGCAAAGAACTAGCAGAGAGTTCACCGTCTTCATAAGTGCTTCTAAATAATTAAATTTATAACTATATATAGAACTCCAAATGTACTTGATTGTTACTGTGGTGCGAATAATGAAAAAGTAGTTCTGAATGTGTTAACATATCACCGGATCATTTTGATATGCTGTTCAAACAACACTTAAAATCTAAACTATCAAAGATGTGCAAGGCAAGAGGTAGCTCTGACCTCTTCACATACTATACATCTCATTAATTAGATACTCATGTTCCTTTAGACACATGAATCTTAATCAGCTACTCTAAGATCATAACTTCTTAAGATCCGGATATTTTTCCTTTCCTTACTTCACACACAAACTTAGTGGATCTGAGAATCTTGCCCTATAGATCATTCGCACAAACTCATAGGCAAATCTTCAACCAACAATCTGATAACCCACACCTTCATCAGCTCAGCTACTGCAAAGATGCGCCCAGTCTAACTCAAGGATGGGTTTTCTTCAAGACAAAATGATTTGTTTGATTTAAACAGTAATTTCACTTGGATTAGTTTTGTAAAACAAAGAGGTCAGGCTGCAAAATCAAAATAAAAGGTAAAATAAAATAGAATTTTTGCAAAATAGGGTCACTAGGCCTGAGTTCAGCAAATCGAGGTTCTCAGTGGTCCTTCTCAGATTTTGGGGAGGACACCTATAGTCATCTCTCAATATGTCTTTCATTTAATCCAGAAAATCCACCTGTAATAAATATCTTGAAAATTCTGGTATTTGCTTCATCAGAGTTCCTTGAAGGAATGTGAATAACATCAATTCTCAAATTAATTTTCCAATGTACTAATAAATGATAACTAATGAATATCATCAGATTCAACAATAAGGCATACAATGAAACCCTATAAGCTATCAAGTACCGACCATTTACAATAGAACCTGAGGATCAAACCTAAAATTTGGGAGAAATAAAACGCCCCGAATCGCTCTTTCAATAGACCTGATGATGATAACTAAGAGATGTTAATTGGATCTAGTACAAGCATCCAATGAACCCAAAAGCTTATCAAATCGATCATTCAAAGCAACCCGAAGGGAATAGTGTTTCACGCTTGAACAAACCATAAACAGGTGGTGGAAAATACCTCCGTTAGCATGGAAAACCTCGCCTTTACCTAGATCCCCGCCCGCAGCCTTCCACTCCAAGGAAGAAAGGGGTTTAGTCACTCATCCTCCGAGTTGTCATCCTGAGGGTGTCACTGCCCAAAAAGTGAGAGAAACAGAGAAAAGGAGAGAATTGGAGAAAGAGCGAATTGCCGAAAGGTTCCTTCCTGCCAATGAGCCAAAAGAGAGGTCCTATTACATGGCACCAAGAGCTTATACCGCTTCTACCAAAGCAAAATTACAAAAACCAAACCAAAGCTTACATACAGGATAAAATGGGAAGAAAACCAAAAAGGGGAATAAAAGTAAAAATTCAAACTGAAGGTGAATAGTGTCGCAGGTCAAAAGTGAACAAGGCGCAAGGGAGGCGCTGCACTCAAACAATTCCCGCAGTTAGAAATTTTTGCAACCCTACAAAATTCTACAACACCCACTTCCCTTGCATTTTCCGCTCTTCTTTCCTTCTCGCTTCGATCCGCAATGTCGAATTGACCTCAAATTCTTCAGGCTATTAAAACTACAAAATTAGCCACAAAATGCGATCAGTAGAATAGCAGGGACCTTAGTGTGCTAATTAGGTTAATTATGCTGATTAGTACATAAAAAGTGCTCAAAACTTGCAACAAACAGGGTTAAAAATAGAACTTTTTAAGCACTAATCACACCCCTCAACCGACACATTGCTAGTCCCTTAGCAATGAAAGAAAGAAAGAAAGAACATGCAAAACAATATCAAAATTATGTTTACAAAAATGATATTTCAAAAAGAGTGTGAATGAGTAATGCCCAATCCTTAGTAAGAATCACCAAAACCCTGCCCAATAACCATCTCGAGAGAGTGAATGCCATACAGAATCAAGCATCAAAAGAGTTTCCTTCTCCAGAGAAACAAACCCAGACCTCACCAGGTGTCCAGCAGTTTATATGATCGCTTCACCAATAACGCCACAACCGTGACTCTACTCCCAACCAAGATACTGCCTCCACCTAGGACACTAACCAACCTAAATAGATCATGACCGACTCTTATTCCACAACTCTTTTTTTTTTTTTTTGTATGGGTGTAATGTTGAGGAATCGACCTCACCAAAGTCCATGTAACGGGGATCTATAGATGACTCCCAACCAATTAAGGCTTAGGGCACCAAGTCATAAGGATTTTTCAACCATAAACTCTTCAGGTTTCACCCCGGACTTCGAATGATTCGAAACTCCAGCACCTACAACTTGCTAAGCTTCACCCATCCAACCATGTAATGAGCAATCTGCTCTGACTCAACCGACTTAGGGCATCATTTTAAAGACTTTCTCATTGGTATACCCCTTGACCATGCTTCGGTTTCAAGGCAAAGTGATCGCGACTTTTCTTTTCTTTTTTCTTTTCTTTTTGTTTTCTTCTTTTCTTTCTTTTTTCTTTTTCGAACATTACACGCCTTCAACTCACAGGGGGTCCTAACCTATTAAAGATGGTCAATGTAAAGGTTAGGACAAGCTTTGCATGGTTTAGAGGCTAGACAGCTACCTTATCATAAAACCTAATGTACAATAATGTGTGGTTAGCTTGAGGTGGAAGCAGAGGCATACACGACATTGAGATTTCAACTAATTATCCACTCTAATCAAGCATGGAACTAATCTACATCAGTTAGAATGACAATGTTTCAATTTTTAAACTGTTGTGCTAGAAAAAAACACAAAAAAATGGGTGTGATTTTTGAAGCCAGAATATAAGCTTATATGGTATGTATAAAAGAAATGTGACTAAATTTTTCAAATTTTTACAAACAAAAACTAACAGCTTGCCTAAAGGATAAATAATGTTAATCGACATCACAAAATGGGCTTGTTCAAAATAGTTCAAAACATATAGTTACTTCTTCGCTAACTTCCCCCCAACCAAATGTCACATTGTCCGCAATGGGGCTCCTTGATGGGTTAGAGGCAAGATACCTTCTCGAGTGAGATGTACCCGTCAAGTTGATAGAGTATCTTGCAAGCTTTCCACCGAGATTTGTCTACTCCATTTGGGTTTAAAACGAACAAGTTTCTGAAAAAGAAAAGAGAGGAAAAAGTGACCAAGCTAGGAGACTTTTGAATTACAATTTCATCATATCTCAAAAGTGTTCTTTCTGGATATATTTGGATTCTAAACTCTCTAAGCTTTCCAACGATACCAAAATTACCTAAAACGGAGTTCGGATGAAAAAGTTGTGGTAAAAAACAAATCGGGTTGCAAAAATGGAGAGAGTTGCTAAAAATTCAATTTTAATATATATATATATATATATATATATATATATATATATATATATATATATATATATATATAAAGAAAGAAAGCTTTTTTTTTTTTTTTTTTTGGGAAATACGTTGCTATTTTGCCTTCTTTCTACTGCTCGTCCGTACGCCTGACAATGCACATACTTACGTCAGAAATTTCACCCTGCGAAAATTCTCTTGTGCTATGAATTTCAAGGGCTGAGAATTGCGAAATTTCTTACGTTTTTTGCCTTTAAGCTCCAGATCTCCCCTACTTCAAAAATTAAGCACATATCTGCAAAAATAAACACAAAAAAATTAGAAAAAATGCAGAAAAATGAAAACTAAGCTAGAAACAAAGATTAAATTAAAATTGGAGGAAATCTAAATAGAAAAACTACAGAAATCAAAATAAAATAAAATAAAATAAGAAAAATTCAAAACAAAAAGTGGGGGAGACTGAGTCCCCCCAAACCAGTTTCTCAAGCCTTTAGAGGCTGCTGAAACTGGTGGAGCTTGTAGAAATGCTGAGGCCTAGGTACTCCACATCTGAACCAACACCCGAACCATCTGTTGTGCCATGTAGTATGAGCAGTTGCCAAAGTCTTTGATGTAGGGGCAAGAGTTTGAACATAGGCCACTAACTTCTTGAGGTTTTGCAGGGCAGGTAGTGTAGATGGGATGGCCTTTGCAAAGAGGTGTTTCGTGTGTTGAATGTGGCACAAGTGAAGGCAGATGCACCAGGTCGTGACAATGCAAATAAGGTTTGGCAGGCTTGGCAAATGGGCTTTGGGCCTTCCCCGCTTCCTTCCACTACATACTTCTCCTCACTAATCAAGTGGAGGATTTCTTCTTTTTCTCCTCCACCATGGCTCATATAACACATCAGAATCCAGCCCTCGTGAGCTCAACCGGTTCTCCTCTTTCAATTCCTCCCTGCCGCAGCTTGAGCTCGTTTCACCAAAATAGCGCGACCAAAAATTCTTCCAAATTCTCTTCCTCTTGATGATCATGTTGATCGGGTGAGCCTTTGAAATTGATTTCTGAAATTGTCAAATTTTTATCACTACCTCTCTTTGAAGTCCATCATTCTCATTCAAAGAGCTCTCCACTATGTCAATTTTCCTCTATCAGGTCAATTTTTATCGTCTGGTGGTTAACGCTTTCTCTCGCTTCCTATAAAGTATCCACCGCTTGCTCAAGTCTGGCTTATTGTTTGCTCAACTCGGGAATAACCGTGGTGGTCAGGGTGGCGGGCGAGCTTACACATATGGAGAAGCAGGAGGTGCATACTGTGGTGGTCTTGGTTCCCATGAGGAATTTGGGTGGTTCCCCCAACTAGGGTTGTAAGTACTTCCATATGGTGTAGTAGCCGGAGGAACCATGTAGGAGGGTGCACTCACCCATAGAGGGTTTATATAGTCCCTCATGGACCTATATGCATTAAAGCCCATCGGGTACTAATAAAGGTTGCTCTCTCTAGGTGTTCCATTTGATCAAAACTAATATTCAATTCATAATTGACTCTTGTAGAACACCGACTTCGATCAACTCAAGCTTCGACTCTTACCCACTGAACATGTTTCATGTCGCAAAATGTGGCAACACCCAATGACTAAGAAAAACAATCCTACCTAAAAGGTTGGGGGAGACAAAAAAAAAATAAATCAGGATCAAACCCACAGAAGACTAACAAGAAAATGCTATATATGCAGGGTCGATAAAAGAACACCATGACTCGTGATGAGGATCACAAGTGTTCATCAGTCATCATTTGCACTGGTGCATCATCCTCAAGAATCTGCCATTTGATTTGCATGTAAATCGTGTAGCTGTGTGCGCCTCCGAACCAACAAAATATATAAAACTCTATACCTTTCTATCACAGATCTCGAAGCACGCAAAGATAGCGCTCTAAGGTCGAACTCTGGATGGGTTTTCTTCACAAAATGATTTATAGTGATTTAAAATGGTGAATTTCAATTTGATTAGGTTTTGTAAAAAACAAAGGAGGTTTGGTAGGCTGCAACCTAAAATAAAATAAGTGAAATGTAAAATAGAATTCCTTGCAAGCAGTTAGGGGTCACCAGGCTTGAGTCCTGGGCAACTTAGGTTCTCCAGGTCTTTCAAGGCTGGGAGGATGACCTATAGTCATCTCCCCGAACCTGCTCTTTTTCATTTAACTGTAAACCGAATTCCTAAATAAATATCTTGAAATTTTGGTATTGGCTTCACGATGGTCTCTTGACAATGAATAACATCACCTTACTCACTTTCCAATAGAAGCAATAAATGATAATTCAATGAATATCGTATCTAACAATAAGCATACAATGAAACCTTGCAGCTTACTGGCACTCACTCCATTTTTGGATATGGAACTTATGAGGATCAAACTCTAAAATTGGAGAAATAAATGATCCTAATCGCTCTTCAATGACCCATAGATGATAACAAACGGATGTTAATGGGTCTAGCAATAAGCATCCAATGAACCTAAAAGCTTATCAAATACTGATCATTCAAAGCAACCCAAAGGGATTAAAGTCGACGTTTGAACGAAACCATAAATGGTAGAAAATACCTCCGTTAAAACATGGAAACCTCAGTCACTTTGAATCCTCACCAATAAATTCTCCACCCACAGTTAAGGGCTTAGTTACCTTATCCTCCCGAGTTATCATCCCTGAGGGTGTCTTCTACGCCCAAAAGTGAGAGAAAATGAGAGAAGAGGAGAGAAATCGAGAAAGAGCTGAACTGGCCGGAAGGTTCTCAGCTTTATTAATGAGCCAAAAGAGAGGTCCCCATGCTGCACCAGAGCTTATATATTGCCTTCAGCCAAAGCAAATTAACAAAAACCAAGCAAAAAGCTATTACAAGGATAAAATGGGAAGAAACCAAAAAGTAACAAAATTTAACTGCATCAGAACAAGTCACGTTGAAAAGTGAACATATGAATGGGAGGCAATTCGCAACCTCATGGTAATTTCAGACCCCGCAAAATTCCCGCAAGGACCCACTTCCTTACATTTTCTACTCTTCTTTTCCTTCTAGTTTCGATTCGCACGCCGAAGTTCGACTAATTCTTCTCGTTGGATCGACCAACAATTTTCGCATAATGATTGCAAAATTACAAAATTACCATAAAATGCGATCAAGAGAATAGCGTGGACCTTAGTGTATACATCAGTTAATTACGCATATTATACATAAAAGTCTTCAAACCTATAATAAATGGTTAAAAATATTTGTTTTGACAATTAATCATAGACAGAGGTAAGCTTCAATTTAGTTGGTATCTCATTCATCAAATCTGATAAAATTCTCTATCTCCTTGATTAGATCTATGCTAACACGGGATCAAGATCCTTTCATTAGAAAGAGGAGAAACCTTTGATCAACTAAATTGATATATCATCCAACTAATCCTCACACCTTGAGTAAATCAGTGATTTATTGAAGTAGTCCTTCAGAGTTCATTAGTTCCTTAATATTAGTCTAACATACCCCCAAATAATTGCTCCATACTCTCAGGATTCTCCATCTCTGTGTCATTCGGAGGGCCTCCTGGAAATTAGAGCAAGATATAGTCTCATATGGGTACATTCTACTAATATTTTGAACAATTAATTCTTGCAAAACACTAATTAAATAAATTCAAGATTTCTAACTATGACATTCTTTTTTAAATCAGGCAGAGTCACACCAATATAAATCATTCCCGCATGGACCTCAAGATTTCAAAACTCGATCGCAAGTACAAATGACTAACCGATCAAGTAAATCTAATCGAGGCTGCAAGCTTAACCCGAAATAAATGAACTCCATAAAATTTCCAAATTGCATTATGATCGGGATGAATCATGCGTGCATTTTAGTTGAATTCTCAGTGTTCTTTATAGCTAAAATGCATGATTCACAGTCTTTTTCATTAATATCACGCTAATCCCTCATATTATATCGTTTCTATGTATCATGGTGATGTTGGATCAAAAGGGCAATAAAAGACGTAAAAACAAAATGTATGCAATGACGTAAAGGCGACAGCAGAAGTGTTATCGTCCGCCACTTCGCCGTAAGATCTTCGTCACGCAAGAAAGCACTTCGCCGCTGGCCATCCCTTCAATCGTTAAGACCCCCTTCGCAGCTAGCCGAATCCGCAAATCGTGAGTTTGAAGGGCCCCACACGCAGCCAGCCGGCAACCCCGCTCACGCAGCGCAGGTCCCCTTTTCCAAACAGGAACTCAGAGAACCCACCAATCGCCATTGATGGGCCCGCAACTCGAGGTATGGTAAAGGAAGATTTTTCAAGCAAAGGAGGATTGGACAGAGAAGAAGGAAGGAGAGACCAAAGATAGAGAGATCAATATGTATCTGATTTGGGAAAGATCACGAAGACGGATTTTTCTGTAGTTCTTCCCTCAACCTACTCTAAGGATCACTCTCTTCAATCCGTAATGAACAATATGATGAACTAATTCTTTCTTCGTGGTTTTGCCAACCCTAACCAATACAAGCTTGATAGATTGATTTTCGGGCTTTTGCTTATTTGGAATATTAATGAGTCCATATGTTTGTTTTTTACCTAGTTTAATTAGCATGTTATTGTCTGCCAACCGTGATATGCCAAAAGCCGGGAGTTCAGATCGAGAGTAGCATAACTTCTAAGGACATGGTTAAAGCAACACTTAGGTAGTCGAAGAATAGAGATATTCCGTATTGCAAGCGTAAAATAGGTTTGCACATTTAGTACTAGAGTTTGAGGCCAGAGGCAGACAATACATCCCACTCGGCGAGATGTGCAACATATCTCGAGAGAGAAGATCAGAGGGAAAGATCAACCCGCCAACATAACTCATATGAATACTTCAATAAGTCCTGAATTGAATTGACATCTATCAAGTGTGGTAGGAGACGGTAAAACCCTAGGTTTCTCATCATTTATATAATTCGTTACACCCAACTTTAATTTTTTGTTAATTCTAGTAATTTAGTCGTAATTAATTTAGATTAGATCCGTGATATTGTCTAAGTCATTAAATCGCAGTAAAACACGCTCTTCTTCAAGGAACGATACTTAACTAACCACTACACTACCGCCAACTCGACGCCATACTGCGCACACCTGGCGCTTCCTCACCACTCTGGGACACTCACTTCTACCACAAGCTGCGATGTTTGTGGAGAGTTTAGTGTTTATACTGGAGTAATCATGCATGGGATAAAGATTTCTTGGATTAATTTTTTATTTTTCAGTTCTTTCTCACTTAATCATTTTTACTTTATTCCCGGTTTATGTTTTTCTTTACCAGATCCCGTGCTGTGATTTGCTCTCGTTTAACTCAGGATTTTGTGAAAGTATTTAGAGTGCATAAACATGGTGGCACAGGAACCGTCATTCATCATGAAACTTAACGACACCGCATCAATTACATATAGAAGCTCACATAACTCGCCTTGAACAGCAAAAGATCAAGTCGACAAGACAACATGAGAGGGATGAACCACAAGTGGAACATAATGGAAAAATCAGAGGAACCGCCACCACACCTTCAGACAAATTCTCGACACCGTGACATACTTGAGAGCTCAGATCACACCTATAGTTTTCGTCACTGCCATATCGTCGACCACCCATACAAGCCAACAACTTTGGTCGAAGCGAGTAACGCTAGTAAATGCTCCACGATATACAATCCATGACTCATCTAGTGAGAATCTGAATGCACATTTAACCATCTTTATTGAAGTCCGTGACATACCGCATAACGGGCAACCCGGCAGCTCAGACCGCTGGCCATTCTACTGTCACTTTCAGCCGATCTGGGTTAAACACTGGTTGACCAACCAACCCTCCGCACTCCATCACCTCATGGAATGACTTGGTGCAGAAATTTCTAACCAAAATTTTCCCACCTGCGAAAATAGCTCAACTGGTGCAAGAAATTAATACATTCAGATAATTTGAGGGGGAGAAACCTAGTTGAAGCTTGGGAGAGATTTCATGAGCTCCTGAGGAGGTTCCCACATCATAGATTAACTATGTGGATGCAGGTGCATACGTTTTACAATGGTCTAAGCGACTCAGCTAAGACAATCATTGATGCTTCAACAGGAGGTGCTCACGGAAGAAACCACGCATCGGGTCATGAGATCTGAGGATACAACTACTAATACTTTAATCAAAGGGGTCTCGAGATAGATCAAGACCCCAAGAAACCTTAGAAGGATCGAGATGTTCTCGCACCGGTAACCATGTCACACAAGACCAGATACTATGTATACCAGGTACAAAAGAATGCTATTCGTAATAACTGTGAAATTTGTGAATTCATGGACAACACAAGATTATGGAGTATCAAGCAGTGACAGATGACACAGAGCAATTTAATATGTAATATAGAATCAACCACAACAAGGGCAGGATGAGGCAATGCATAATGAAAAGATGCCGCATTCAGAGTCGAACGTGTCAAGGATGGAGAGGCAATTAGAATAACAACAATCGTAACTACGGATATGAATAGTCGAATAACATGCCATCACTCCCGAGTGAATGAACCACCCTAAGAAGAAAGTAGACTCGAGCAAGCACCAGACATATGCTCACCGCACACCGTCTTTACGAATGAGACCACGTGAACTTGCGCATCCGCATCAACCCAATTGAACAACTGTGCAGACAACTAAGTAAAACTTAGAGGTGCAAATGGGCTAAAATGGGCCGGGCCTGGCTGACGAGGGCCGGGGAGCATTACCGAGTAATTCTAAAGTGAACCCAAGGCAAGAAGGTAATGAACATGTATACACATTAAAGAGTGGGAAGAACAGCAAACATCGTGGTAGCCACCAAGATAGGGAGGTAGAGATAGAAGAAGTAATCCAAAATTTCAGCCGCATCGACAAGGTAAAGGGTCACCTGACTTAAAAGTTAGGTGAAAAGAAACGTATCCGAGGCTAATCTCACACAGATCGAACCTACTATTCTAATTCCGCACTCAACGTCGTACAGTTATAAATTTGGACAAGCAATTCACCAAGTTTCTAAAGGTGTTTAAGAAACTACATATAAACATTATGTTTGACAATGTATTAGAGCATACCCAAGCATATGGAAATTCATGAAGGAAATATCGCTTAAGAAAAGAAGTCCGCGACTCTTTGAGACAAGAACCTCACTGAGGAGTGCAAGGCCATCTTGCAACGAAAATCACACGAAGTCGAGCACTTCGTAGTTTTACCATACCGTGCACAATTGGAAATTCCATCTTTGAGAAGGCCTTGTGTGATCTGGGAGCAAGTATTAACCTCATGCCGCTATCTATATTCAAACGATTGGGATTAGGTGAAGCTCGCCCAACCACAATCACACTCCAGTTGGTAGATAGGTCATCAAAAACACCTGGGAAGGGATAGAAGACGTTTCGTCAAAAGTGAACAAGTTCATCTTTCCACAGCATTTCACACCCGATATGGAAGAAGATAAAGAAATACCTATCATACTAGGTATGCCATTTCTAACGATTGGAAGGGCAATGATTGATGTGAAAAAGGGAGAATTAAAATTGAGAGCCCTAAGAGACGAGATCACCTTTCATGTATTCCGGCCCATGAAGCTCCCAGATGACTACCCTAACAAAGATACCTTGGTCCTCCACCCCAAAGAGATCTTGCAAGACGAAGTGGTAAACTCCCGAGATAAGTCTCGTGTAGCAAGTTACCTAGAAGATCAAGGGCATGGTAAATAGTCCAACCGCCCTGAGCCGCAATTTTGAGCACTACGAAGGTGCGTTAGCATTCCCAGTTCCTCTAGAATACAACATGTACGTTGCAGGAATGTCGAGCTACCGACGCAACACAAGACTTCGGGAGGCAAACCGCTTGTGAGATTTTCTTTTCTCCCTAAAACTTGCGTATCAGCATTATTTTTTATCATTACGGCTAAACTTTTGTTTCTGGGGCATTCTCCCAATGCTTATTTTTCATAGATAGGTGAAGTCTGGCAGGGCAAAACACAAATTCTTCCCAACTTCACCCTCACTAAGAAAGCTCGCTTTGTCGTCAGCAGAGGGCAAAAAAGAGCACCGCACTTTCCGGGTCCTCAAGCCGTACTGGTCTCAGAAGAAGAAGCCTACTGTGATCTCGCGGCTTTTGATCTTGCCAAGAATAAAGCCTTTCTGCTTTAGTACATGGTTGGCCACAGTCAAAAGGTGCAGTATGGCGTGTGATAAGAAGATATCGTCTCTCCTTGCTGCACAAGCGACTCAGACTCCGAGTCTATAAATACTGCCGCTATCCATTTTTCCTCCACCTAGTTTTTTGCAGGACCTCGGTTTCTCGCTTTTGTCTCGGTGTGAGTTTTTCAGATATTCCTAGCCGACCGTGATCATTATGGCTCCCAAGAAGAGTAAGCACCAAAACGACACTGCTCCGCTCCACATCATCAAGGTGACCTCTCCGAACGATCCGCCGACCATCTCCCCAGAGAGGCGCAGCGACTCTATCACCAGTCGCCAGGACCCATTCTTTCGCTCCGAGCGCTTTCCACTCAAACGTATTCTTCAACTTTACCATCCAGACCAAAGGATGGCAGACACTGTGTGCTCCCCCGACCCCAAGAGTGGCCCTTGGCCATACGCCGACTCATTTCAACCTACATTTTGGCTGGTACCATCAGTGTTCGTCTCCGGGTAGTGGGTCGATCGGGTCACGCTATCAACTAGATCTATTTGCACCGCGTAGAGACGATAAAGTATGGTATCAGCGTTATTTGTGGCCACCGACTTCAAGAGCCTGATGGAGGAGCCTACATAGGGCCAGGGCATGTGGCGGCACCATCCGTCGATGGGCGAGTTCACCACATTTCCGATGACAGCGCTCACGCCCGTGGCGATGGTTTGGTATAATTTTTTATGTGTTAAGATCAAACCTTCATCGTGATCTCAAGATGTGCTGACAAAGGACAAGACGATCCTCCCGTATTCCATGACCGCTGGATTCCACTGACATCGGATTCGGGCTATTGAGCGAGGGTTGATCGAGTCAACTCACGACGCCAGATCGGGCGCCCGATCCAATTTCTCCGTGATCATCAGCTACGTCGATCCACCGGAAGTTCTCGATGTCGACTCGAGGAGCGTGGGGCAACACTCTACCTATTCCACCTCAGTGGTGTGCTCCCGTGAGCCTTGGATTTGTGTCCGATGACCCAGATCCACGACGATGTTCATGCAACCACACCAGCGAGTAACCCAGTGATTACCACCTCGAGGTCCCTCAGTTCGACCCAGCCTCCCGGCCGACCGCATCCATGCACTCACTAGCCACTCGACGCCATCGACGAATCGTAGATGACTGGTCGCCTGAAAGCAAGGACACACATGGATTCATCGTGGCTGAGATGGTCAGCCATCCGTACACGACTGCATTGCTCAACGCCTAGCCCAGCCTTTATCATTTCACACAAATACCACCGCCACCACCGCGGTGATTTTTCCCGACTTATTTCTTCTACCCTTTCTTTCCAAATTATCGAGACACCGTTCTGCTTTAAGTTCAAATGGGTGTAAAGGTGTGACTATGTATGACCTAGTTTATTTTGACTGTTATTTTGACTTGGTTTATCTTTGTTGTTTTGCATGTTTAGGTGCCCATTTTTATTTTAGGCGTGTAACCAGGGTTGTTTTACAAAACTTCGATAAAGCTCAAACGTGGTGTGTAAAATATCGCCATACGCGCAAAGTGCACGCTGCCGCCTGGCAATATAATGTACCAAAAAGGTACGGATATTTCGATCCACGGGATTGTGAGAATGAATACAAAGATGTGCTTTTAGATATTATCCAGTAAAAGTAATGTGAAAGAAATCAAATGTGTGAATTTCAACTAACTATCGATCTTACTGGAATTATCAGGAGTTGAAGACTGGGTGGTTATGTCTCCCTCGCTAATGCTCGATGGATTATTTCTTAAAGATGAGATTATTCAGTTTATTTATGATTTCTTAATGACTAGGTGATCTTGTCTACGAGATACCCTCTCTCGAGGTGTATTCGCCTATCTCGCTAGTAGAGTTGGGTATATCTCTATCCCACCCTAGATCTTCAAATGCTTAAATGTTCTAATCCTTTATTTGCCACCTTCTCGGATCGGGAATATCTCTATTCACCACTCAACCAAAGGCAAATTTACTCATATCCCTAGGTATCCTCATCTCTCAATCTCGGATTCTAGCATGAACATCCTAATGTTACCAACATTACCATGTAATTGATCTTACAGATGTAAAGGAGATAATAATAAATCATAAATAACTAAATAATATAAATTAATCAACTTTAATCCATCCAACTCCATATGTGGTTCAACAAGACCCTAGGTATAGATCTAGAACATGATGATCATGAAAACACAAGTATGTGATATATAAAAACATAAGTTCCATTGTTCAAATCAAAGAAGCAATACAAAAGTCCTGTGTTCTTTCTTCGAGACTCACACTCTTGCTCGATTTCTGCCCCGACTGCACTATCTCCCAATGCCTTGAATTCTGAACCATTGGTGCTTTAAATGATGAGGTGCAGATCTCGTGCTGACGTCGCGACGTTGGAACGTCATGAGCCGCTAGGAACGTCACACGCTGGAACGTCGCGACGCTGGCAGCCACTTTCTCTCCACATTGCCTCCCATTGCTCCAATTGCTTCCTGCGCGCCGCTTCTTTTTCACATCATCTGCACCTGCATTCACCGAATCAGTCATACTCAGATATCAAGCTGGAAAAATACATATTTAACCTTCAAAATAACGCTAAAAACCTAAGAAAGACGCGGGTATACTATGAGTGTTTCAGGCACTCATCACATGCTTAGGTCCTTTTTTTTTTTTTTAGGCGTGTGTTAGGTTGTTTCCCATGCACCAACATGTATGTAAATTGCACATATTATAATATGAAAGTCTCTAGAGTTGGTATTGCATCACCTTACTCTTGAGCATGATAAATTAAAAGGAGTTGTGCGAATCGCAAAACAACCTTATGTTCAATGAAGTAGTGGACTCCTAGTTGTTTGACAATTGGGATCAAGCATTGTGGTAAAGTCAAGACTAACCATGTTTGGCCACACTTTTTAGATCTCAAGAACTCAATTCCTGAAGTAGGCCATCCTGCACACACACACATGATCTTCGGGGTATGCTTTGACTTCGGGACTCACCATACAAGAGTCCTACGAACCTTAGGAAGTAAACACCTAAGTGATGGGACACCTTAGAAAAAGAGGATCGCCTTTGAGCCCCAAATAAAAAAAAATAAGAATAATAAGATGGATCGCCTTTGAGCCCCTAAGTAATATATTCTTATTATATATATATATATATATATATATATATATATATATAATAAGAATAATAATAACAATGTGGATCATCCACCTGAATCTCGGCACGCCCGAGGGGCTTTACAAAGCTCACGTCTCGAGCCAATCGGGGCCTGAGCCACTGGACTTCACCGTCTACATGGGCAGAGGATGGATGATCTACATAATCTAGGACCTCGAGTTTGGTTGAGTGTTCGAGATGAAGTTCTAGGGGAACTGAATGCCCGATGCCCTTAACCAATTGGTGGGGAGTCACCAATGGATCCCCGCTACAGGAACCCTCACCTAAAACCTCTCAGTACTAGTACTCTTCCCGGATTTTTCTTAGAGTTAATTCCCTTAGGAGTAGCTGAAGTGAATAAATTGAAAGGTTCCATCCTTCCATGTTGGGTTAGTCTAAATAGGGCGGCAGCCTCGATTCAAGCTCTGGGGTACCAAGTCAAACTATACATTGGAGATCACACTTTAACCGAACTTAGACTCCTTGGGAAAAAAATTATTGAGCACTAAAAATGGGGTTGACCTACTTGATCAACCGAGACCTACCCAGTGTAGGTTCTTGAAAGCTAAACAATCAAGGTAGTCCCTGGATCTTTTTAACTGGTTAATATGGACTCCTTCTTGTTGTTGTCATGTGTGATTAACCTATATCGTCATATAGTTTCACGTTATTCCTCCGTGCCCTGTGGAGTCTATCCTTGCTTGGGGACAAGCAAGAAGTTAAGTTTGGGGGTGTTGATCGGGATGAATCATGCGTGCATTTCAGTTGAATTCTCGATGTTCTTTATAGCCAAAATGCATTATTCAGAGTCTTTTTCATTAATATCACGCTAATCCCTCATATTATATTTTTCTATAGAATATGGCTATTAGAATCCATGTATGTGCCTAAAAAGACGAAAACAAAAACAGTATAAGAATGATGTGAAGGCGATTAGTTAGAAGCACTGTCACGGTGAAGAGACTCTTCATCGCAATAAGCACTACCGCTGCGAAACTCTTCGTAGCAGCAAACCAATAAATAAAAGTTTGAAGGGCCTCGGCTACGCAGCAGCGAAGCAACCTTCGCCGCTGCATAGCGAGGTCCCCTTTCCAAAACGGGAACTCGTAGAACCCTAATTTTTCACGGGACATTGATGGGCCCGTCTCGAGGTATAAAAGGGAAGATTTTTCAAAGCAAAAGGGGGGATTGGATAAAGAAGAAGAAGGAGAGACCGGCAGAGAGAGATCAATATAGTCGGATTCGGGAAAGATTGCAAAGACGGAGTTTGCTGTAGTTCTTTCTTCAACCTACTTCATGATTCAAATTCTTCAATTAAGAATAATAACATCACTTTTTTCTTCTCAAGGTTTTGCCAACCTTAACCCACTGATGGATAATATTTCTTTGCAGGCTTGCTGAATATATGAGTCCAAGTGTTTAGTTTCACCTCGGGCCAACATGTTATTGTCTCGTCAACCATGACATGCTAAAGTCGAGTTTGAGATCGAGAGAAGATAACTTCTAAGGACATGGTTAAAGCAACACTTAGGTAGCTCAAGAATAGAGATATTCCAGATCGCAAGTGCGGCACTGTGGCTCGCATTTGTGTTTAGAGTCGAGGGGTCGAGGCAAAGATGCACACATCCCACAAGTAGATAGGCAAATATATCTCGAGAGAGAATATCTTGTAGGAAAGATCAACCCGCCAACATAACTCATATGAATACTTCAATAAGTCCTAAATTGAATTGACATCTATCAAGTGTGATAGGAGACAGTAAAACCCTAGGTTTCTCATCATTGATATAATTCGTTACACCCAACTTTAATTTTTTGTTAATTCTAGTAATTTAGTCGTAATTCGCTTTAGGATTAGATCCAGATATTGTCGAATTCATTAAATCAGTAGTAAACACGCTTCTCTTCAAGGGAACGATACTTGACTAACCACTACACTACGTCAACTCGACGCCTACACTTGCGCACACGGGTTTGCGTTTCCCACCTAATTTTGCACACTCACTTTCGGCCTATCACATTTAAATAAGACAGTAATGAAAACTAAAATTGTGTAGTGAACCCAGCTCGAAACTTCTCTCCAGATCACTGCCCAATCCCACGAATAACTAACTAAAATGCTAAACAAAATTGACGAAAAGAAAATTAATATACAAAGGAGTTTCCAACTACCCAGAAGTTCCAGGATCGACGAAGCTGCACACAGTGCCCTAGATGCTTCTATTTATAGATTTTCAAATGATGGGCCGCACTTCAAAGTTGAAATTGTTGATCCCCAAAAATCTGGTCCAGTCAGTTGTATTGTCGCGACATTGAAAATTAGGTCGCGACATAATTGTCATCTTTATTCTCTAGCTTTTATCGTGGCTTGCAGTTTTTTGTCGCAACATAATTTTGTGCCTTTTTCTTGAATTATGTCGTGACATAGTTGTGCTGAAGCAGTCTTGTAATTGTCATGACATGAGTGTCTTGTGTCGCGACATAAAATTTCTTTGTCGCCACAAAGCTTCTCTCCCTTCAGCTTTGTTTTATGTCGCGACATAATTTTGAATTGTCGCGACATAAATTACTTCTTTTGTTCATTCTGTGTCACGACAGTCTTCTGTTCTCTTTTAAGTGCTCTCTTTGACTTATGTCGCGACATAGCTTTCAACTGTCGCGACAAATATTTTTTCCTTCAACTCTTCATCTTTGTCGCGACATAAATTACTGTGTTGCGACATTCTTTCTGTGGTTCTTCTCAACCTTTGTCGCAATAATATCTTCTTTTGTCGCAATAGAATTCCTCACAATTTCATGTTGTTGTTGTCGTGACATAAAACTTCTATGTCGCAACATATTCTTGTTGTCTTGCACTACTGAATCTAAACTCTGTGTTGTGACAAACTTGTCTTAACTTGTCTCATTGCTCTTTCATTTTCTGTCGTAGCATAATTTTCTTTTGTCGCGACATAAATCTTTCACTCTACAGCTCTTTATGTCACAACAAAAATTTGATTGTTGAGACAAAACTCTATTACCATTTGCCTGATCATTGTCGCGATAAAGCAAAATAATATTGCGACATTCTTCTTTTACAACTTCTCAATCAATGTTGCGACATAATTTTCCATTGTCGCGACAAAGTTTTGTCTTCTGATTACCATTTTGTCGCAACATTCATTTCTTTGTCGCAACATTTATCATTGAATCTTTCTCATTTTGTGTCATGACAAAGTTGTGAAATATTGCAACATTCTTCACTTCTAGCTTCTGATTTCACTTTTCTATTCTTTTAAGGCGGTATTACAGCCTTCAAGGTTGGTTTATTGAGATTATGTCACACATTCTAAATTATGTCGACATCGCTTTAGCTAATTTGTTTCGATTTTGTCGAATTGTTTCTTTTGCATTCAAAACCTGTAAAACACAAAGTTGATGAATCTTCCATAATTCAACATTCAAATGAATCATAAACTTCTAAAAATATGCTAGAAAAATTGATTAAAAATAGATGAGTTTAGGACTTATCAGCTAACAAATGGGACGACTTTCTCGTGGAGGGAGGTGGAGATGGCAGATTCGGGAGAGGACAAGAGAATTCCTTTGTTCTCCTGCCTGCCCTAATTTGAGTCCAAACTCATCAATCATTTTTCAAATGCAAGACATTCGCCGATTTCGTAATCTTTACTACAAAATCTTGTCGAACACAACCTATCTACTGTAGCTACACAGGTTCTTCTTCTTCTTCTTCCGCACTAGGCAGTGGCTCAGTATTGATTCGAACACCCAATTCATCATAGTTTGGATCCTGGCTACCATGTTTCTCAATTGGAGAATTCCCCCTTGGACCAGAAGGGTCGACCTCTGTTTTAATGTCTTTACCCAAGGTTTCTACCAACGTTTGGACTGGATTATCTTCAAGGTTTGAACTTTTGACATTTTGATTCTCCAAGGGATCAGCCCTTTCCAAAACCTTCTCGCTACAACGACCATCTTCAAGGTTCACACAAAATGGGTGTGTTAAGGTGTGTGAACCTCAAAGGTTCCACATCAATGGGATCTATTGTTGATCCTTCTTGATCAAATGTCTTGCCTTTGGAACTTAAACTTCCTTTCACTAGTCTTCTTTATTGGACCCACCAAATCTCGCCTTCACCCTCTTGAAATTAGAGAAACGGTCGAAACAGGAAAGTTTGGACCTATGGAAGTTTCTTGAGAGAATATGCAGAAAAGGTAGTGCGCTTTTGTCTTTTATTGTTCTCCTTTATATAGAGGTCCCACCACCTCTTGAGAAACCCTAGGGGTTTTGTCTCTAACAGTTTACTACTTAATAGGGGCATTAGGACTCTCATAGAACACGCTGCTTTACTGTACCTGCCTTTCGTTATTGTAGCTACATGTCCTATCCTACAAGGTAACGATCAAAATGGTGGACGCCACCGTCCAATCTTCCGCTCTTTTTTTTTGAACAAATATACATCGATGTTCAATCCCATAGATGATCTGAGATCTTCACACTTGGTAACATCCCTCCTTAAGTGAAGATTTCAATTCTCCTAGTACTGTCATAGTTGGAATTTGGGACTCCCCGGAGGACGCCCCTGCCTTTAAGTGTATTTTTCATCCATGTTGGATGTGTGCACCTTCTGGTTGATGTTATCCCTTTTGTCTCGGTTTCTAGGGAATAACACCCCCTATGGCTAGCTTAGTGACTTGCACATACTTCCCCATGTGCGTTCAAACAACTGGTAGCCATGAACGGCTAATTTCTAATCAAGTTACCCTTACTACTCATAACGAACTCATTGTCTTGTCCTTTCATGTCTTGAGACATCCCTCTTATAGTTGGAACATCTTTTAAGGCTAGGTGTCTGTTATAGGTGTAGTCCAAACCTCTGTAGGAACGGGGATGCTTCTTTTAGAAATGGAAGCATTTTGTGCTTTCCCAAGAGGCATTCTTTTCCTGATTACATAAGGGGTTATGAGTTTTCTAATTGGTAATTGTTCAAGGTGGAGACAGACCATGAGTATAACTTCTGCATAGATGAATCTTTTCCTCTCAATGCTTTATCCTACCCTGGAGCCCATGAGGTCCATATGGAGCAGTTCTAGTAGTCTCGTCGTTGTACTTAGTTGGGACTTGGTGCATAAAAATAAGGTGCGTTTTATGCAAAGACTACTCATCTGATAATGTCTAGTTTACAAGTCTGAATGCCTTTAGCTAGAAGGTCCAATGATTGTGGTGTCACTTCTCCTAATGTGTTTGAATTGTTAAACCAACAACTCTTATTCAATGCTATATTTCATGTATGCAAGGACTAATGCTGGTTAGTATATAGCAGTTATCCGAGGTCCTTTCCCCTTCCATGATGCAAAAGTGATTTTGATTATATGTTATACACTTGTCTTTTGTAAATTATAGAAGAATATCTTCATCACAAAGTTGCTTCACACTAATCAGATTTACTGTCAGTCCTTCAACAAGCAGAAAATTCTTTAGTTTTGTCAACCTTGGAATTTTCAAGGAACCACTTCCCATAACTCTTTCTATTTCATTGTCTCTCGAAGATTACCCAGTCCTAGCTGGATGGTGAAGGTCAGTTAGGAAGCAAATGTTTCCTATCATGTACTATGAGCACCCACTATCAAAATACCACTCTTCCTTAAACATGTTTTTAGTGGAAGGAAACACACTAAGACTCTTCAATTGTTCATCCTTGATGGTCTTGGTTTTTGCACTAGTTCAGACTATCGTTCTTGATTCAGAGACTTTAGTTTTCATAGTCTTCAGGATTGCAACTTTTAGCTAGGAAAGTTCTCTGGTCTAACCGTTACTCTTTTTCCTGTACTTCTGATGTGGAATCTCATATTATCATGTGAGGTAGCTATTGAGTCCGGACATTCTTGACAATTTGATGAATCCGCTACGAATCGTTTCGTCTTTTGTAGAGTTACCTCCTTCTGCTTTAACAATTTCCTAGACAACTCTAAGATGTCTAATCTTTTCTTAATCTTCATGATCTTCTTCGCTTGAGATCTCAAATCAAGCTCTTTTCAAATTCTTGTTGCTTTCTTCTTTCTTTAGGTACTTGTATCTTAATCCCTCAAATATTTTCTAGAGGGTGTCCCATGCTTCTTTTGCAAATTCTGAATCAGCAATGAGTTCGAACGTCTTGTCATCCATACCAAAGTGAATGACCAGTAGAGTAGTGAAGTTTCTTGAGGTTGCTTTTCTTTCTTAATAGTTCCATTCTTATTCAAACTTGATCACTATTCTCCAATTTTTTGTTATAGTTGGGACGATCCACTCTGTCACTACAGATTGCCATACTTTCATACTTAGAGACTTGATGAGAGTACTCATGTATACCTTCTAGTTATCATAGTTTTTATCATCAAGCAAATAGGGGCATCTTCTGAGCATTCTGTCTTTTTTCTAATTCATCAGCAATTCACAAACAATCGAAAGAGCAATCTAATGATCTCACTCAATAACTTAGAGTGATTCACTCTAATACCAATTGACATATATAAGTGTGTGTTCCAAGTCACAGTCTTTGATGTTCGAACTATGATCTCATTCGGACTTTAGTGCAGTATGTCTGAACTCCCTCTATAGATCTTCGTGTGTGTAGAGCAGATGTGGTATATTTTCAATAAAGTAAAAGCACACACAATTTTTTACATGGTTCGGCAACTTGCCTACGTCCACAGGGTTATGCCCAAATGTAAGGATTTCCACTTATCTGATTCAAGGTTTACAATTAATCTTATGTGTTACGAGACTCCCTCTCTACCCACAACCCTTCTTGAAACCTAATCATTCCTAGTGGAATTTAGAATGAACTCCCTCTATTCCTCTCTCTATAGCATTACACACTCATACCCACATTACATCAATATAAGATGAAGAAAACAAAGAACATCATCTTTCACCAAAGCTGAAAAGATTTTAACGTGCAATATCTCAATCGAGTATTTGCACTCTGCACTCCTTCAGCACGTCCAGACTTCTCTTGTTCTTTAAGCTCTACTCCTGAAATTCGTGTTGAGCAACTTCCAATGCCTTGAATTCATAGCCTTGTGGATTCAGTCTTGGAAGACTAGATAAGGATGGATCATTACCCTATTTTGACTCTAACCCTACCTTCTATATTATGTTCTTTCTTTTAAGCTATCACAGTGGAAAAAGGAAACTCGCTGATCAAGTATTCATCATAATAAAATCCTAAAAAGTGTCTAATTCTGGTTTGATAAATGAGACATCCGGATCTTCTGTGATTTGATTATTATCCACTTTCCAATTTGATCTCAAACCCATCTACATTCAAGCCCCAAGTTCGTCTCTAAGCTAGAAGAGTCACGTGCGGCCCCACTGTCAAGCTTCCGCTTAGCCTGAGATCCATGCCCAAATCCCCACATCATGTGGATGACGCTAGTCCCAACAATCTGGTCCCACTAAGCGACTTTCACTTTTTCAAATAATCTTCATCAAGTTTGATCTCTGAAGTGGTTATTTTCTTATAGAACCTTTAAAACGAAGATATGGACGACAATCTCAAGCCCAACACAAAATAATGCTCAAACTAGTATGTCTTTACCACATCATAAAAACCGTACTTGGTAACTAGGATTTAAAAAATTTTAAACTACCCTTAAAGTTAAAATTGTGATCGATGACTAATGTTTTAATCATTTAAAAAAAAAAAATTTAAACCATAGTCACCAATTATAATTTTTGTGATGTGTCAAGAATACAATAGTTTAGACATTATTTTGAAACATGTTTTAATTTGAGAATATATATATATATATATATATATATATTGAGCTTGAGGTTGGGTTTGGGTGGGGCTAAAAAAATTAGTGAATGAGCAAACAACATTCTTAGTGAATAAGGGAAATGAAGCAATAAAGTTTGACTCATTGTTTTCCTCCTGACTCTGTTTTGAAACTGGAAAGTATCGGAGAAAGAAAAAAAAAATATTAAGGAAAATTATTATCTTATATTTAGTTTTACTATGGAAAATATAAAAAAAAAAATTAAATATGATCAAAATTTCTCCTAATGTTAAATATTTTAAATTTTTAAAACAAATTAAATGAGTTTAAATAAATATATAAAATTAATTTATTAAGTTTACACCTTTTAAAAAATTTCTTTCCTTCCACTTTTTCTCCTTATTTCTTTAGCAATTTTCAAGTTCCAAGCAGAATCGAAAGGACTAAGAAAAGAAAATGGAGAGAAAATGAGGAAGGAAAAAAATTGGAGAAAAATAAAAAATAGGTTGAACTTAATAAATTAATTCTATATATTTATTCAAATTCATTTTATTTTTTTTCTCTCAATTATAGAAGGGCTATGAAATTTAAAAATATGTAAAATTTTGACAAATTTTGATTATATTTGATTTTCTTTTATATTTTCTACAATGAAATTTTCCTTAGGCTCCGTTTAGAATCTGAAAAGTACTAGGAAAAGGAAAAAAAAATGTTAAAGAAAATTATTTTCTCATGTTTGATTCCACTGTGGAAAATATAAAAGAAAATCAAATATAATCAAAATTCCTTAAAATTTTACATAATTTTAAATTTCTTGGTCCATAAGTAATAGAGATAAACAAATAAAACGAGTTTGAATAATATATATAATTAATTTATTAAAGTTTAAACATATTCTTTATTATCCTCCGAACTCTCTTTCCTTCCACTTTTTCTCTCTATTTTCTTTCCACTTTTTCTCTCTATTTTCTTTCCTAGTATTTTTAGGGTTCCAAACGGAGCCTTATACTATTTTTTTTTTCTTTCTCTAATACTTTTAGGATTCCAAAGAGAGTCTTTGTGATCACCCAAAATGGATTTGATTTCTTCTAAAATTTTCATCTCACGAATGGAACAAATAAGACGGTGAATGAAAGAAACCACTACCAACAAGAGAAGATTATAGTCCCCATACGTTTTATTATATGAGTAATATGGTAAAAAGCTAGGAGATTGAAGACACATGTTCCAATATTATCTTTACCACAAACTTACAAACAAGATAGATATGTGCAATTTGTTTACACAAACTTGCAAGAGAGAGATATGCATGATATTTCACTCTTTCAATATGGCATTGTTTGGGTAAACAACTTAATTAAATATTTATTTTATAAGAACTTATTAGATGACAGCTTATGTCATAAGTATTTTATTTAATAAGCTATTTATGTTTGGATGCATATTTTAAAAAGTGTTTATGCATTATTTTAATGTGTTTAGATGCATTACTACACAAGCACTTATAACAGTTGAAATTACTGAAAAGACCATCATAAGCACTTATAAAATTGAATTGTTTGGATAAATAAGCATTTGTCATAATTTAAAAAAAATTAAAAAAAAATGAAAAAGTAAAGAACTAAAAATTAATATTATATATATATATATATATATATATATATATATATATATATATAAAGTAAAGATTCACTATATACTATTGGTTTTTTTTTAAAAAAATAGAATATTTATCATTCAAATCCAGCAATACATGATAGAAATCGTGGATTTCAATCACAAGACACGGTGTCAAACGAGGTGTCATTTTTTTTTTTTTTTAATAAACTTATAACCTTTGCTTGTTCATTCATATAATGTTAAACATTTAACTTGTACTATATTCTCAGAAGAAATGGACATAAAATATATACAAGCTCCATATATAGAAGTGTTCAACATTTACAATATTTACATTGTTTACAAAAACAAAACATATACAAAAATAGACCAAAAGGTCTTTAGTGGGCACCTAGTAGTGTGTTGGCCTTGGTTGCTGATGCAGATTGTCCTGTCATCTAGTTTCTTCTTCTATACCTACACGGATGAAACACCCATGCTAAGCTTATAGCTTAGTGGGAATAATACTCGTGGACGACCCCTAATAAGAGTCATCACAATTTACACATATACATATACTTATAACATATCAAATACTTATCTCATATTCCTATACTTGTCTTATACACATGCTTATATATGTTACATACATATAATTTACTAATATGCTTATGCAATCTTATACTTTCTTATCATATCTTATTTCATTTCATGTCATTTACAATTCTTTTCTTCTTATTCTTGTCAACATATTTGTCACTGCTACATATCATATAGCAATGCTATGTTTCTCATATCATGTCTTGTCATTTCATATGTCATATTCAAGTCATTTGTTTTATGTTTCATGCTTGCATAAACCTTATAAGTGGATAAAGGAAACTATAAGGGCCCAAAGGCGTTATACTCACTGTACGAAATAGTGGTCAATAAGGGCCTGAAGGTGTTGTTATCATTGTGTGAGACAATGACCATCTATAAGGGCCCGAAGGCACTGTTATGATTGTACGAGACAATGACCATCTATAAGGCCTGAAAGCGCTGTAATGACCCAAACGGGGCCAGTTGATCAGTATGTTGTAGACTTGTTTTTTCCCTAATAGTCATGCTCATCTATCCTTCTACCAGGTTCTAAGCAGACAATCCATGTGTATTTTATGTTTAGTACATATCTCATATTCCTGAATAATTATTTTCATCTAGTAATTATATGCGATATGTACAATCATTTATTCGTATCTTTGCATTTTTCATATCTCGTTATATGCATGAATAACTATGGTTACCAGCAATGCCTACTTTTTTTCATGATTTTTAGACCTAATATGAGTTCCAATTTTATCATGCTATATATGGCTGGATTCTTGACTCAATGGGCTTTCCATAGAGTCCAAGAACACTTGAAACGAAGTTCGAACGAAGAAGTTATGACCGTCCGAAGTTAGAGGTCATACATGAGTAGCCAATCCTAGCCGGCCGGCCCTATCCGGCCAACAGCTCTGGAAAACCCTAGATTTCAGTAGGGTTATTTTCACCTACTGTCCTCCATATAATATGATTGGAATCTTGACTCAATGGGCTTTCCATAGAATCCAAGAACACCCAAAACGGAGTTCGGACGAAGAAGTTATGGTCATCCGAAGTTGGAGGCCAACAATCAGAAAAATGACAATTGTGTCCCACCCGAGCTGCTGCACACCATAGCGTGTTGCTCTACTTTGGATGAATTTCTGAGCCTAAAGGGTTTGAAATTTGGATATACCTATTTCAAAAAGATATGTTTTACTATAAATCTAGTTTACCCAGAAATTTTAATCACTCAATTCGAATGAGTGATGACCAAGTTATGGCCAAAACAGTAACATGTTTCGAGAAATTTGACAAAGATTTCCCAAGTAAAAACCCCAATATTTCCTTAATACAAATATTCCTCAATCGAGGATTACACCGACTAACCCAAGTCCAAACATAACCAATATACCAAGTAGTGGTTCTTTAGATCCAAATTCTCATCGTAATGGGTTTATGGTTTGATTTTTTTTTTCCATACAAATCCATAAAAATCTATACAAGTATCCAAAATAATCCATAAAAACCCATAGAAATCCATACATTTTGCTCTTCTCTTCCTTCTTCTTCCTCTTCTTCTTCTCTTCTTTTCTCTCTTGATTACTGCCCAAATAGTGCTATTTTATGCCCTTAATTCTCCATGGATTAAGCACTTTTTGTGTAGTAATCAACATAATTAACCCAATTGACATGTTAAGGACCTAGCATTACTACTAATCAAATTTTTGTGGCAAGTTTTGCTTGTTTTTTTGGTACATTTCAGACCGGTTAGAATCCAACTCATTCATAAAGAATTCAAGTTGAAATGATTTCATCAAAGCAAAAATTGGATGAGCAGAAGAAGTGCAGTGCAGAACAAAAGAAGAATGGCAATTTTGTAATTTTGTTGCCAATTTCGCAAACATTGTGAATTTCGCAACTTTGCGAAATTTCCTGCGTAGCGAAATGGTTTCCTGCTGCCACTATTCACTATATAGCCATTGTTCACCTGCTTGTTGACGCTTGGATTTTTGTTACTTTTTTTGTTTCTTCCAAATTTGTCCCTTGTAATAGCTTTTCATTTTGGTTTTTTTTGTAATTTCCTATACACTGAGCACCTATTTAAGCCTCAGTGAAGCTTTGTACAAGGGAGCACTTAATCAATAAATTTTTTTTTTTTTTGGCACAAAAGCTTTCAGCTTCTCCCGCCCTTTTCTTTTTCCCTCACTTTCCCTCACTTTCTATCCCTTTCTCGGCTGCCAAACATCCCTTAAGGATGACAACTCAATGGATGGTTGGCTAAACCCCCTCCATCCTTGAAGATGAGGGCTACTGGGCGACGGTTTTAAGGTAAGATTTTGGTTCCCCTGTTTTTAACGCAAGTAGTTATGGGTATTTATGTTCTATTTCTTTCAATCTAGGTTTAAATCCTCTTGAGATGTCTTGATTGACCAGTATTTGGTATCTGGTTCAAGGATGCTTATTGCTGTGATCCACCCGAGATTCGGGTTAGTTGTCTTCTGGTGAGTCACTGTAGGATAGATCGGGATGTGTATTCACTGTCGGGGAACATTTATGCTTTGTAAATGTTGTTTTCAAAAGGAAAAATTTTAGGGTTTAGTTTTTAAAAGCCAAATGAAGATCCGGTTCGGGAAATGACTATAGGTCATCCTCCCCAACGCGAGGAAAAGGACCCGAGAACCTCTAATTTGCCTTAGGATCTTAAACCCAGTAGCTTGATGCTTCAATGATTTCTTTTTCTTATTTTTCTTCATTTTAATTTCAATTCGCACACAACCAACCTCAATGCTTTTTACCAAACCCCCTGCTTTTATCAAACCCTAAATCCAAACCACCACCTTTTGGACTTCACCGCAAATCGCTTGCACGAAGAAACCCATCCCCCGTGTTCGACCCTTGGGAGCCACTATACTGCAAAGAAGCCATACGATGCAGAGGATTTAGGATATAAATATTGTTGATTCCAGACACCTACTATGGCATGAATCAAATGGCGTCGTTGCTGGGATGGTGCCTAAGTGCAAATGACCATGTATTGAGCACTTGTGATCCTCATCACAAGATCCGGTGAATTTACTTTTATTTTCTATTTAGCAATTTTCTCTGTCGCTTGTTAATTGCTCTCATTGTTTATATATATATATATATATATATATATATATATATATATATATATATATATTAAATTTACCTCTCTTTGGTAGAGTTGTTTTCTTTGTTTTGTTTGGTGTCATTGCCTTTGTCTTGTCGCAGGTCATCAAGTTAGAGATTGTAAATCAAAGTTGAATTTGAACCCAATGGAAGAAGAGCAACATAGTTAGCAACCTATGGAGGGAAATCCAAACGCATATAGGTCCATGAGGGACTATAGAAACCCTCCTCGGATGAGTGCACCTTCCTACATTGTGCCTCCAACAAATGTTCCATATAGCAATACTTACGACCCTAGTTGGAGGAACCACCAAGGCACCAAGGCCTTCACAGTATGCACCTCATGCACATTCACAGTATGCTTCTCCATCTCAGCCGCAACCACCACAATCAACCTCTCCAGTTGAACAAGCAATTCTGAACCTTACCAAGCTAGTGGGTGACTTTGTGGGGGAGCAAAAGATGATTAATGCACACTGGAATCAAAGAATTGATAATGTGGAGAACTCTTTGAGCCAAAAATTAGATGAGCTACAGAATGACATGTTCCAGAAATTAAACAACCTGGAAGACTCCATTTCAAGGCTCACCAATCAGCAACATGTTCATTAAGAGGAAGATAATCCAGAGGAAGTGTACTTAAGTGACACTATGGTGGAGGAGCATTCTGAACAGCAACTATAAGAAGAGATGATAGAGGATTTTGCAGAAGTTGTTGAAGGGTTATCTGAATCCTCAAACATTGGTGTTGCTTTTTGTCCATGGAAAAAAAAAGAAGAAATCATTGCCTTGTTGACTGAGGAGGGCAATGGAAAAGAAGCAGGGAAAGAACCACAAAAGCTTACCCTTCAACCAATTCCCATGAAATTCGAACTTGCACGCCCCAAGCCACCAAAAGCCCACGCGCAGGCCCCTACTAACCAAGTTCCAAGATCTTGCCTATACCGCAAAGACAATCCACACCCAAACCCCGGCCGCTAAGCTATGCCATCCTATTTGCACTGCTTGTGCAAAACTTCAAGAAATTAGTGGCCACTGCTCAAACTTTTGCCACTACATCAAGGACATTGGTAGCCTCTCATATTGCATGGCATAGTGGATGGTTTTGGGTGCCGTTCGACTAGAGCACCAACCTCCAATTCCACAGCTCCACCAGCCTCTAGCACCATCAACCAAGCCTTGAGAAACTGGTTTGAGTGGACAAAGTCCACTCACTTTTTGTTATGATTTTTATTTTGTTTCATTTTATTTTATCTTGCTTTGTTAAGTTTTTCTCAGTAGATTTTCTCTAATTTTAAGTTAATCTTTTTTTTTAGCTCATTTTTCATTTTTCTACATTTTTTTTATATTTTTCTTGGCTTATTTTTTGCAGTTTCTACCAAATTTTGGAAGCAGGAAAAGGCAGGAGTAGAACAGAGCAAAGGATAGACAACCCCTACGAAATGACCCATTTTCGCAAACCCGCCTAATTTTCGCAAAGTTTCATGCACTTTTCAAACTCGTACCTTTTTCTTTTTTTATTTTTTATTTATTTATTGTATTTTATTTTTATTTTCATTTATTTTATTTTCAAAAAAAATATTTTGTCTCTCAAATTTATTTTATTAAAAAATTTTTTGCAACTGCATTTGATTGCTAAAAATTGCAATGTTGCGAAACTTCACACTTTATGAAAATTCCTGCCGCTTCTCCTAATTTTTTCCCCAATTTTGTTTTGACCATAACTTTTTCATTCGGACTCCTTTTTTGGTGATTTTCATCTCGTTGGAAAGCTGAGAGAGTGTAGAATCCAAATATGGCCAGAAAGAACACTTTTGAAATTTTGAAAAATGTGTAATTTTCAAAATGCTCCAACTGGTCCCTTTTTTCCTCTCTTTTCTGCTTCCAACTAGTCTATCGAAGCCCAAATTGCGAATAAGGTCTCGTTGAAAGCTTACAAAGATCTCCTATTCAAAACAGGTACATTTCATCGAAGGAGGTATCACTTCCCTCCCTTTAAATCATTCCTATACCACATTGAGGATACTGTTGAATCTATCGGGGGTGGAGTTAAAGAAGGAAGCAAGGTTTTGGTTGTTTTATAGCAAGTGTTTTTGTATAGTGCATGCTTTGAGTTTGGCATATGTTTACTTAATGTTCATAGTTACTTATTTTCAGAAATTTTTTTGTAATGTCAAATTTTATAGTTTGAGAAATTGGAATTTTGTCTCAGCTATTGATGTTAGAGCAGTAATGGCTTATTCGAAAGGATGACATGTTGAAATTATTATTGTTTTCAACCCTCTTTCTTCCACTTGATTCAACCACACATTGTAATATTAGTTTCGTTAATGTTTAAAACTATCTTGCCTCCTAAACTCGCAAAAGCCCTCTACTAGTTTGTTTGACCTTCTTAATAGGTTAGACTGAATAAAAGACCAAACTTGGTTCTCAAAAACAAAAAGAAAAAAGAAAAAATTTGATATTTTTCCTCTTTGAAACTCGAGCACGGTCCGAGGGTATATACAGAGTCTTGAAGCCTGCCCTAAACCAATCTGGGAGCACCGACTTTTGTGCTTGTTACATGGGTGGATAGGTGGATTTTAGTAAATCAGAGGCCGGGAGTTTCGAACCCATTAAAGTCCGAGAAACCCAAAGAAGAGCGGCCAGAGATCCCACGACTGACGCCTAAAACCTTAATCGTCAGGAGTCATCAAGAGACCCGCTACATGGACTATTTTAATTGACACCAACATTACACCCCTAAGAAAAAAAAAAAAAAAAAAGAGTTATGGAATAAAAGTGGGTCCTGATATATCGAAGCCTGTTAGCGATAATAGGTTCTGTACAAGAGCTAGGTTGTGGGGAAGGACAGTTTGACAGACTATTTGAAAGCTAACTCAAACACTTAGATTTTCGTGGAAGGTGTCAAAGATTCTCTAGAGTCGACACACTTTGATACTTCACTCAGATAGCACACACTCTTCTCGAGATAATCATCAATGATTTGGTGACTCTTATTGCAAGTTTAGTATTATCACCGCTTTTTGAAACCATTTTGTGTATTTATATATTTAGCTCATCTTGTTTCTGCTTGATTTCTTTCTTCTTCCATCATATGGACTAGCAATGTGTCAAGTTGGGAGTGTGATTACCGCCCAAATAAGTGGCTATTTTATGCCCCACTCTCCATGGATTGAGCACTTTTGTGTAGTAACTGCAGTATAATTAACTCCATTGACATGTTAAGGACCTAACATTACTACTAATCAAATTGTGGTAAGTTTTGTTGTTTTTGTGCCATTTAATCGGTTAGAATCCAAATTTCATTCATAAAGAATTCAAGTTGAAATGAGAGCATCAAAGCAAAAAATTGACGAAAGGTATAGCGCAAAGGCGTAACAAAAGAAGAATGGCAATTTTGTAATTTTGTTGCCAATCTCGCAAACATTGTGAATTTCACAACTTTGCAAACTTCACGCTATAAATGGTTTCCACGCCACTCATTCACTATACACCACCGTTCACCTCTGTTGGACGCTGGATTTTGCTACTTTTTTTGGTTTCTTCCAAATTTGTCCCTTGTAATAGCTTTTCATTTTGGTTTTTTTTGTAATTTCCTATACATTGAGCACCTATTTAAGCCTCGGTGAAGCTTTGTACAGGGGAGCACTTAATCAATAATTTTTTTATTTTTTCGTAAGCTGCCCCGCCTCTTTCTCTTCCCCTCACTTTCCTCACTTTCTCCTTCAGCTGCCAAACATCCTTGAGGATGACAACTCAAGGGATGGTTACAATTCCTCCATCCTTGAAGAGGAGGGCTACTGGGCGACGGTTTTAAGGTAAGATTTGGTTCCCCGTTTTAACGCAAGAAGTTACGGGTATTTATGTTCTAGCATCTTTCAATCTAGGCTTAAACTCTTGAGATGCCTTGACACCAGTATTTGGCAATACGGTTCAGTGGATGCTTATTGCTATATCCACGAGATTCAGTTATTATTCTATGAGTCACCGTAGGTAGATCAGGGACGTGTATTCACCGCCGGAACATTTATCTGCAAATGTTGTTTTCAAAGGAAAATTTTAGGGTTTAGCTTTTAAAGCCAAATGAAGATCCCGTTCGAAATGACTATAGGTCTCCCTAACGCGAGGAAAAAGGAATCTGAGAACCTCTAATTTGCCTTAGGATCTTAAACCTAGTAGCCTGATGCTTCAAGGATTTCTTTTTCTTATTTTTCTTCATTTTAATTTCAATCTGCACACAACCAACCTCACCGCTTTTACCAAACCCCGTTTTTTATTTCTCAAACCCTGAAATCCAAACTAAATTCACCTTTTTGGACTTCACTGCAAATTGTTTGTACGAAGAAAACCCATCCCCGTGCTCGAATCTTCAGAGCCACTATATTGCAAGAGCTTGCTACTAAAGAAGATTTAGGATATAAATATTGTTGATTCCAGACACCTACTGTGGCACGAATCATCTCTTCATCTTTTTTGCTCTTCACGTTTTTGGTCTCTCAAAAATGAGAGACCAAATGATCTTATCTCATTTTTGATATTTTTCATTTTTTTCTTTATTTACAATTAGGTCCTTATACTCTCTTCTATTTGCAACCCAATTTTTCTTATTTCTATAATAGCATATCCTCTTCTCATATTATGCCTTTCATATCCTTGAAAATTACTAATATACCAGATTCGTATTAAATTCCTAAGCCAAAAATTTCTCACTTAGCAAATTATAATTACGAAAAATTCAAATTATACCTACAAAATACCCTAAACATGTTATAAAACTGTTATGGCATATTTTGGGGTATTACAACTCTCCCCTACTTAAAGAAATTCCGTCCTCGAAATTTTACATGTAGTGAATCACTAAGGGATACTACGCTTCATAGTTGCTTCCGCTCCCAAGCAGCTTCTTCCCCGCCATGGCGGCCGCTAAAGCACTTTCACTAACTAAGACTTGCTTATTCTTCAATCGCTTCACCTCTCGAGCCATAATAGCTTTTGGCTTTTCATCATATGACAACCAAGCCAGACTTGCACATCTTGCACTGTTAGTATGTGCGACTCATCAGAGTGGTATCTCCAAGCACGACACAAGAAACACACATTGTGCAATTTGCCAATTCTAGAGGGAGTGCTAAACGATAAGCCATAGGGCCAATTCGTTCCAAAACCTCATACGGGCTCTTGGCGAACTCGACTCAATTTTCCCTTTACCAAACCATAGAATTTTCCTCTATGGCGATACCTTCAAGAAATCTTGTCTCCCCACTTCATGCAATGTCTCCTTCAAATTCCAGACAAGATTTTTGTCGATCACTAGCCGCCTTTAACCTTTCCCGAATAACCTGCACTTTCTCTTCCGTATCTTTCACTATGTCTGGACCAATCACTTTATGCTCATTTAACTCCGTCCAACACACAGGAGTTCTACATTTCATACAAAGCCTCGTATGGTGCCATACCAATGCTTGACTGAAAACTATTGTTATAGGCAAATTCCATTAATGGAATATACCTATCCCAACTTCCCGAAAATTACATGACACAACCTCGAAGCATATCTTCAAGTACTTGAATCAACCTCTCTGACTGTCCATCTGTTTGCGGATGGAATGTTGTACTGAACTTCATCTTAGTGCCCAAAGCTGACTGTAATTCCTTCCAGAACCTTGATGTAAAATGCAAATCTTTATCTGACGCAATAGATAACAGTACACCATGCAATCGTACAATCTCCTCCACATATAACTCAGCTAGTCGATCCATAGAATAATCCATCATGACTGGTATAAAATGGGCCAACTTTGTGAGCCTATCAATAATCACCCGCATTGCAGTCAGATGTTTCATTGTGCTGGGGAAAACCTATACAAAATCCATGGTAATGTTATCCCACCTCCATCGGGAATCAGAAGGATTTAACAAACCCCACTGGCACTCGTGATCGCTTTGATTTGCTGACACGTCAAACACTTAGACACATACTCTGTGATATCTCTTTTCATTCCTTTCCACCAATAACTGTTTCAAGTCCTGGTACATCTTATTACCTCATGGATGCATGGTAAATACCGTATTATGAGCCTCAAATAGCAACTTTTTCTTTAGTTCCTCCATCCAATTGGGCACACACATAATTTTGTTCCTTGAAATACAAACTTCAGCTTCTTTTCTCTCGAAAACTGGTCTTGTCAAATTATCTCTAACCATCTGTAACTTTTTCTGCATTTCTTCATTATTTCCTGAGCATCTATAATCATTTGCTTCAAATCTGGTATAACTCTCAATTGAGTCAACAAGGCTCTATCAGAATCAACTCTCCAGTCATAATCTTTCAAAACCAAAGCATAAATCATTTTCCTACTCAAGGCATACGCCACTACATTTGCTTTCCCGAGGTGGTAATCAATTATACAATCATAGTCTTTAAATAATTCCAACCACCGACGTTGCCTCGAGTTCAAGTCTTTCTGATTTAGAAAATATTTCATACTCTTATGATCAGTAAAAATTCTACATTTTTCCTTGTATAAGTAGTGTCGCCATATTTTCAAAGCAAACACTACCGCAGCCAACTCTAGGTCATGAGTAGGATAATTCTATTCATGTGGCTTCAACTGTCTGGAAGCATAAGCCACCACTTTCCCATCTTGCATTAACACACATCCTAAACCAATGCCTAAAGCATCACTATACAAGGTATACTCTTTTCCCGAAGTAGGTTGTGTCAATACTGGTGCTTCAACTAGCATCTCTTTCAACTGCTCAAAACTATTTTGACATTTGTCTGTCTACTCAAACTTTATTCCTTTTCTGAGTAACTTGGTGAGCGGAGAGGCTATAACATAAAATCCTTTCACAAATCTTCTATAATATCCTGCTAGGCCCAAGAAACTTCTCACCTTGGTTACATTTCGAGGTGGTTTCCAATTCACCAGGGCCTCAATCTTTGTAGGGTCAACTCTTATACCCTCCACTGACACAATATGGCCTAAGAAGGAAACTTCCTTTAGCCAAAATACACATTTGTTGAGCTTAGCATATAACTTCTTTTTCTTAGCGCTCTAGTGTAGACTATTTTGATAAGTTGTCTATGTTCCCGTGGCATCCTTAGAATACACCAGATGTCATCAATAAAGACCATAACAAATCGATCCAAATAGGTGAATAATTTATCCATTAAATCCATGAATGTTGTCGGCATTAGTCAACCCAAATGGCATTACCAAAACTCATAATGGCCATATATCTAAGCTCCTAAATGGTCTTCACACTACTTTACTCTCAACTGATAATATCCAGACGCAGTTGATCTTCGAAGACACTCGCTTCTTTCAACTAACAAGATCTTCGATTCCTCATAACGGGTACTTATTTTTCATTGTCACCTTATTGATCTCGCCGATAATCGATGCACATCCAGTGCCATCTTTCTTTTCACAAATAAACAGTGCACTTCAAGGCGAACACTGCCTGATAAATCATCCAAAAGCTCTTGCAATTGACTCTTTAACTCTTTCAGCTCCGTTGGAGCCATCCTATACGATGCCCTAGACATAGGGATTGTTCTTGGTACAATTTCTATGGCTAAGTCCACCTCCCTCTCGAGTGGAATACCTGGTAACTCTTTAGGGAATACATCTAGAAATTCCCTTACTACTGGGATCTTTTCTACATCAACTTGACCTCTCTGGAGTCATATCACAAACAAGAATGTCTCACATCCTTCTTCATAACTCCTAGCTTGCATAGTAGAGAGATCAGCTGACTCACATCGCACTCGATCCAATGCCTCACCATCATCAATACCATCATCTCAACACTATTGTCTTTGACTCACAATCAACTGATGGCCTGGAAGGTTAGATTAATCCGAATCCATTCCCGTAATCAAGCTCACCCTCGGAATGGTAAGGGTATCAAATCACCGAGCAACTCTCTCTGCTCAGATAGCACAGCAATTTCAGATACACTATTCACGCTAATATCAGGCTCCTAAACGGACTAGTCACATGCATGTCATATGCTAATAGTTCCATTACAACACATGCTCAATGCATACATATGAATGAGTGGATCCAGGATCACACCAATGCATGCATTTCAATATCAAAAGAGAAAATATACCAGCTATAACCCAGTGAGCATCCCACCCCCACGAGCCTTCATAGCATACGCTCACGGCAGTCAGAGGCAGGCTACTCCATCATTCCTAACACTGCCTCCTCGTCCTTCTATACCGGGCTCGCCCCCCAACCCCACTCTATCTCGAGTCAACGGTGCCGAACCTCCCTCTACCTACTCTAAGGATTCCTATTGCCTCTTGACTTTGGGACAATTTTCCATAAAATGTTCAGTGCTTCCACATCTGAAGCACCCTCCTGTCAACAATCTACAAACTCTCAAATGTCTTCTATGGCAATGAGGGCATTCTGGGATTTCTCCCTGTCCAACTGAACCTCTACCTGTACTAGGTGCTACATTGGACCCTTGCCTTCTACCTCGTGGCGGAACTATATTATGATTGAGCTGGAGACTCTCTAGCTCTTTTTCCGGAGGAGGACGAAGCTCCTCTAGAAAACTTCTTCTTTTAAGATCTTTTTTGTTGCTCGTTTCTAGTCTCTCTACTTTCATTGCAACTTGGACCAACTGATAGAAATCTACTTGTTGGAGAGAAGTCATAGGTGCCAAATATCTCTTGATGGAATCATGCAGTCCATCCTTAAATTGCCTACACCAAAATGCCTCGGTGAGGACCAATTCCAATGCATACTTGCTGAGATGACTGAATTCTTTCTCATATTTAGCCACCGATAAGTTCCTTTGCTTCAAATTCAGAACCTGCTTTCCACTTGAATCCTCATACATCTTTATTACTTTGCCCCGAATCCTGGGACAAAGAACTCCCAAGTCATGGGATTTGGAATCCTTAGACTTCTCAACGCTAGTTTCCACCAATCATACGTCTCTCTCTACAATAGTGAGACTACACATGATGCTCGCTGATCGTGGAGGGCATCTAACCTCTTCCAATACCCTTTCTAGCTTTTTCAACTGCATTCTCGCTTTCCTGACTCTTCCATACTCGACCCATGAATTCCTCTCGCTCCATGTCTTCTTACTCGTGTCTATCTGAGCTTGGGAGCGGTCAATCTATCCAACACCTGCCATGTCCTGCGATATATTCCCTGCCATGCCTCGTGGTCTCATTAGGTACATTATCAAGGCTCAGAAGCTGATAACTCTTGTTCTCTTGGGTTAACACTCTCAGCAGCTTCTTTAGGACGATCCATCTATACAAAACACAAGGACATCCACATCAGAGGTCAACACATTACTTAACATATACATGTTTCTCTTATAATCTATCTGTATATTTGCAACCATTCGTAAACGTTGGGTCCTAGCTCACACCAACTCAGGTTGCATCGTGATCCCATCAAGCCTTAGGCTATCGTGATACCTATGCTCGATACCATCAACTCCGTGACGCCCAACCCGGTACACAAAAGGTCAAGCGAGGGTGTCATTTTTTTTTTTAATAAACTTATAACCTTTAAGCTTGTTCATTCATATAATGTTAAACATTTAACTTGTACTATATCCTGTAGCAGCGGATTACAAAATATATATAAGCTTCATATATGGAAGTGTTCAACATTTACAATAGTTACATTGTTTACAAAAACAAAACATATATAAAAATATACCAAAAGGTCTTTGGCACCTAGCAGCAGGTCAGTTTCGCTGATGATGCGATCGTCCTCGCTATCCGTTTCTTCACCTACACTGATAAAAACACCCGCAAGCGTTTATAGCTTGCTGGGAATAATACTGACTCCACCCCTAATAAGAGTCATCACACTTTACACATATACATATACTTATAACATATCAAATACTTATCTCATATTCCATACTTGTCATATACACATGCTTATATATGTTACATACATATAATTTACACATGCTTATGCAATCTTATACTTTCTTATCATATCTTATTTCATTTCATGTCATTTACACTTTCTTCTTATTCTTGTCAACATATACTTGTCACTGTTTACATATCATCACACAAGAATAAGCATGCTCTCATCATGTCGCGTCATTTCATATGTCATATTCAAGTCATTTGTTTTGATGCTTCACGCCCGCATAAACCTTGGCGGATAAAGGAAACTATAAGTGGCCCGAAGGCGCCACTCACCGTACGAAACAGCTATTCATATGACCCGGCGTTGTTATCATTGTGCGAGACAATGACCATCTATAAGGGCCTAAAGGCGTTGTTATCATTGTACGAGACAATGACCATCTATAAGGGCCTGAAGGCGCTATAATGACCCAAACGGGGCCAATTGATCAGTATGTTGCAGACTTGTTTTTTCCCTAATAGGCATGCCCATCTATTCTTCTACCAGGTTCTAAGCAGATAATGCATGTGTATTTTATGTTTAGTACATATCTCATATTCCTGAATAATTATTTTCTTCCGGTAATCATATGCGATATGTACAATCATTTATTCATATCTTTGCATTTTTCATATCTCGTTATATGCATGAATAACTATGGTTACCAACAAAGGCTCACTTTTTTTTCATGATTTTTAGACCTAATATGAGTTCCAATTTTATCATACTATATATGGCTGGATTCTTGACTCAATAGGCTTTCCATAGAGTCTAAGAACACCCAAAACGGAGTTCGGACAAAGAAGTTATGATCGTCCGAAGTTGGAGGTCACACATGAGTAGCCAATCTTAGCCGGCCAGCCCTATCCGGCCAGTAGCTCTAGAAAAACCTAGATTTCAAATAGGTTAGTTTCACTCTACTCATTCCTCCATACAGTATATGGTTGAATCTGACTCTAATGGGCTTCTATAGAGTCCAAGAACAGCCCAAAACGGTTCGAACGAAGAAGTTAAGGCCATCTAAGTTAAAGCGCCAACAATCAGAAAATGACACTGTGGTCCCACCTAGGCTACTACACACCATAGCCGCGGGTCGCCCTGGGGGGGAGCCGGCACCGTCCCCGGAGAACCCGAATTGAACCGAAAAACCGAACCGAAAATATCCAGAACCGAATATATCCGTTGACCGTTTGACTTTATCCGAACTGAACTGGTCCGAAAATTTTTAATGGAGCCGGGTATGCAGAACATGAGTTCTCCAAACCGAGAACCGAACCGAATCAGTTCCGAATTGCATTGAACCATGAACCAAAACTGCAGAATTGATAATTTACTAAATTTATATATATATATATATATATATATATATATATATATATATATATATATATATATATATATATATATATATATATATATAATAATAAAGTTTAAAATTATTTGTTGGTAAATGAAATTTAATATTATTTGATAATTAATTATATAGGCAATTGAACAATTACTAATTGATCACTTAATGTGTATATATATATATATATCATATTTGTGTCATTGTGTGTATATAAATGTCTAATATAATAAATTTTAATATTATAAATATAACTTTTATAGTAAAATTAGTTATGTTCAAATTATTTTAATATGAATATTGAAATAAAAACTTAAAAGTGTAATTTGTTCAAAATTTTAATATTATAGCTAATATTTTAACCTATAAACTTCAAGGTTACGAAATAATTAAATATCATTACTTAATTATTAAATTAAGTAAATACTTACTCTAAATAATTATAATCATATAATACTAATTTAGTGTTAAATAGATATAATTTAGATTATTAAACATGGTGAAAACCACGTAGTTTTAACATAAAAACCACAGAAGTTTTGATAAAACACAAAAAACTGGCTACATCGCTTTTATATATTTAACGATGTAGTTTTAATATCAAAACTAAAGAACCTTTAACCATTTAAGTCTAAAATTAAACACCTAATACACTTTCTATTTATCAACCCTAAAACAATTATTTCCTCTAAACCACAAGAGCCGCTCCGCGCCCTGACCCTCCGCCTGCTCCCCATTGATTTCTTTCTCATCTCGCCATTTTGATTCACTTCCTCGCCACAAGATCGTACCGCATCACGGCGGAGAAGCCGCATCACTCTGCTGAGAAGTCGTGATCGCCCGGGTGAGAACCTTAAATGATTTGTTAAACCGGTTTTCAATCGCTCAGTCATTTTGCTTTGTTTTTATCAACTTACGGCGCGCTATATCGATTTCGTCGGGATTTTTGTTTTTCTTCTTTCTTTCGTCTGCCACGTGACAATGACTTCATTGAGGTGAAGATTTTCTTTTCTAAAGATAAAATCAATATTAAATTTAAGTAATAGTTAGAATAAGCATCAATGCAAAGAAAATATCACTGTGTTTTATCCCATATTTAGACCTTGTTCTAAAGAACAAGTAGTGTACTTCTTCTCGCTTATTGAATGTTTGTTTTAAAAAATGCAGCAAAAATATCAAATTAATTAATAGTGTAAATAAATCAATTTTTTAATATTATTTAAGCTTGAATATGTTAATTTTGGTTTGTTTCAATTCTGATAATTTTAAAATTTATTTTTTTTTAAAGAAAAAGCAATCTATTACTCAAGAAGAAGGATATAAATCATCCATTACAGAGGATAGTACACAAAAATTATTTTGTTTTGGTTTACATGTTCTATTTTTTATTTCTCTAATGATTTTCTAATTTTTCTCCTATTCCTGGACAGCCTGCAAATATTTGAGTTAAAAATATCATCGAACTCGATGGCTCGGGAAATGGAAGGCAAGAGCAAAAGCAATAAGAATTCCTGTAAATTTTTATTGTTTCAGGTTATTTTCAATCATACCACCGCTTTTGTTGATTAATTAACTAATTGATCTTATTTTTAACAAAGGACTATGAGTGTCAATAAAAGAAAATCATCTCGTTAATCTCGTATTGAATTGTCATGGGTCTTCATGCCACATTCCTTCAAAGGACATGGCTACAACAAAAGAAGTGGTGGATCCTCGTGCAAAGTCAATTAGAAGGTAAACAAGAATCTAATGATAATTCTATGGGATAAAGAGAGGTCGAGGTTTGGGTCCATTTTAAAAAAACGTAAGAATTCGTGGTAAATCGAATGGGAAAGCTATATATGTGTATGGTGAAAGTTATCGTTTTCTTAAGTTCTCAAGGCACCTTCAGCATTATGGAAACATTTAAGGATAGTTTGCAAGAAGTTTCCTTTATAAAAAGATTTAGTCGATGCTTTTAACAAATCAAACAAATCCCAAAAATTTTGAATTTTCAAAAATGCAAGTGGGTCCGGAAAGTCTCTAAATTAACATGTTCACTTTGATCGCAAGCTGTCAGTGAATGCTTGTTAGTGGATTGATCAACATAAATATTTTACCCAATCTTTAGTTTGTTCAAGAGATGTTTAAGATCAGTCCAAAAGAATCGCCCCACTGAAAATCCATCCAGTACACCACGTATGGGATCACCGTTTTCTTGCGCAGTTTGAAGAGAAAAGAGTCCCATGGCAGCCAACACGATCTAATGCGCTCAAAGCAGTTTGTCGGTCATTTGATCGTTGATCCGCGGAATATGGTAAACTGGCAAAAGTTTTGACCGTCAACTTCTCTGTCATCTACAATGAATATACAATGGAGTATCTCTGAATTCTGAAATATTAAAAACATATATGCAGTCATTTGAAAATAACGTTTATTTGGTTTACTGTGATGGATGAGCGGGGCTGACTAGTATCATGTGCATCATCGATAATGCATCATCAAATGATACCGCATCCACTCCAACAAAAAAAGATTAAGTTAAAGAAAATGCTTGTGTAATGGGCGGGGGAAGCTTTCATATAAGGTGTTTTGCCTCATGTCCTACAATTATTTGTCAAGGATGGTGTTAAATTTTTGCTCATGATTCTATTAAAAGTTAGAGCAAATGGTCAAGTATGTTAAGGGCAGCTCAGCCAAAGATTAGATTTGTTCAAAAAATGTTGTGAGCTAACAAATGTTAACTTCATAAATCTTCCTTGCAATTTAGATTGTCCAAATCAGATGGAATTTCTACTTATTTTGATGTTGAAGTTGCTATAAATTATCAAAAGGTTGAGAGATTGAGGATATTGATAGTAAATTCGATTGAGTTTGGGGATGAATGCTCAATGAACACGATTGAATAAATGCAAAGTGAACCTTACTAGATTTCTTAAACGTGTTTTATGATGTAACTTGTAAAGTATCCTCGGTTTCTTTGTATCAGACATCGAATGTGTATTTTTCTCGAGATAATAAAATTTTGAAAGATTTGCAAACTTTTGAGAGAAGTAATGATAGTTCTTTGCGGAAATGGGAAAGAAAATGAGGGAAAATTTGATAAATACTGGGTGCACTTCAAGAAGTCAATGTGATGCTTTTCTATAAAGAGCGTTGTAATCTCAGATATAAAATGAACTATTTGAGGTTGGCACACTACTATTATGGTGAGAATGAATCACAAGAATTGGTGGATAGAATCACAAAAGCCTTGAATACGTGATGGATGAAAGGCAACTCAAAATGAAGAGAGAGAAGCTGATGAATCATCGTCTCAAGACAATGAGGATTACTTAGTTTAAGGGAAAAGAGGAGATTGATGATTATTTTACTGTGAAAGTTAGAGAAAGAGAAACAATTGGTCGCCAAAGGGGAGTTGGAAAGGTATTTGGATGAATTTTCTCAAAAAATTCTACTCTTGAATTTTGACATATTGGCATGGTGGAAAGTTAATTCGGTTAGATCCAACATTATCAAAAGTTGCAAAGGATGTTTTGGCCATTCACCTTCTTCAATCAGAGTTTCCGACCGAAGATTTAGCACCTGAGGGAAGGACTTTGACCGGATTTAGGAGTTCTTAACCCTATTACACCGAAGTTCTTATATGTTGTCAAGATTGGTTGCGAACTCCAACAAACCTATTCAAATTGAAGAAATATTGGAAGAACTTTGAAAGCTCGAATCCCAAGATGATATTTACTTATCGATGTGTAAATTTTTATCTTTTTATTTGCATTAAAATGAATCGAATTAAAATCTAATATATATTTTTTGTTTATTAGAAATTTTCAAGACTCGAGATGTGTTAGAGAATGTTGTGCCAAGGCTGCCTTTAAATTCTCTTAAAAGCTAAAATTCTACATGTGAGTATATTAAATATTGATTGAAAATTCGCATTATGGTTATTCAAAACTTTATTATGAGTATGAAATGCTTGGTCGAAAAATTCAATATATTGAGTATTAAACGATTTCATTGGTTATTCATGGACTAATTTCTTTGGTTATTTATGGATTGTTTTGGACCGATTTCATTGGTTATTTTGTGGACCGATTTGAACTCGATTTCATTGGTTATTCATGGACCGTATTTCTAATCGATTTCTTTAGTTATTTATGGACTCGATTTGAACTCATTTCTTGTTGGTTATTTATGGAATGATTTGGTCAAGTTATTCATGATTGATTTTTATCGGGTTATTCATGGCCATTGAATTTGTATATTGTGTATTAAATACTAGTCAACCTCGATTCGACCCGATGTTAAAATTGGTGACATGGAGACATTTTTGGCAATTTCTTCATAAGTTGAAAATCCACCGCTTGGTGGTGAAGAGTCTTAGATTATGCTAAGTGTGTTGAGACATCATTATACTGTTGTTACATTATTCTAATGTTTAAATTTAGTTATTGTGTGCAATTTTGATTTATATTATATTTTTTGGTAGGAATATTGGTGTTTTTATATTACTAAGCAGGTTTGAATATTCAAAATTAATTTTAAATAAAGAGAGAAAGGTGTAGTAAATTAATTTGAGTTTTAATTTAATTCATATAAATTCTTCAAAATTCATTTCTCCTATCCGTTCTGGATCCCGAATTGATTTCTCTATTTAGCTATCGAATTGTCTCGAAAATTGAGCAATTCGAGCGGAGAATTAATTATTCAGCCTCGTCCCGTATAATTAGTTTTGAAATTCTCCGGGTTTGTTCTGGGTCCCGAGAATACTCATTCCCTCCGACTTGTTCGAACCTGCACGCCTCAGCTTCTCCACTTTGGATGAATTTCTGAGCCTAAAGGATTTGGAATTTGGATATACCTATTTCAAGAAAATATGTTTTCCTATAAGTCTAGTTTACCCAAAAATTTGAATCACACAATTCGGATGAGTGATGACCAAGTTATGGCCAAAACAAAAACATGGGTTTTGGAGAAATTTTGACAACATCTCCCCTAAAACCCCAATATTTCCTTAATACAAATATTCCTCAATTGAGGATTATAATTAACCAACCCAAGTCCAAAACACAACCAATATATCAAGTAGGGTTCTTTTAGATCCAAATTCATCAAAAATGGGTTTATGGTTTGATTTTTTTTTCCATACAAATCCATATAAATCTATACAAGTATTCAAAATAATTCATAAAAACCCATAGAAATCCATACCTTTTTGCTCTTCTCTTTCCTTTCTTCTTTCCTCTTTCTTTCTTTCTCTTCTTTTCTTCCTCTTTTTGCTCTTCACGTTTTTTGTCTCTCATTTTGATCTTATCTCATTTTTTATATTTTTTATTTTTTCTTTATTTACAATTAGGTCCTTATACTCTCTTCTATTTGCAACCCAATTTTTCTTATTTTTATAATGAGATATCCTCTTTCTCATATTATGCTTTCACTATCCTTGAAAAATAATATGCCCTTTGTATCTTGTACAAATTCGGGTTTTCGAAATTTTCTCTCACTTAGCAAATTATAATTACGAAAATTCAAATTATACTCTACAAAAACAATTTAAACATGTTATAAACTCCGTTCATGGCATATTTTGGAGTATTATAGAAACATATAATCAAATTTGCTAAAAACTCTAGAGGATGACGCAACATCCAGGTTAATAGCATAATAAATTGGCTTAAAGCCTACACATTTGATAATTATATGATGACTATAATACATATGACTCTAGTTCTGCAGTATACTAACAACCGTGATTTGACTTGATGTCTTGATCGAATCTGCTTTGTTGTTCGAATCATCCACACACCATATAGCATCGCAACAAGACATCAAAATCAAACTATCGTATTAAGATGACACAAACCACGCGTTGTACAAGACAACGTCAAAAACATGTTGCACAAGACGATAAAAATAAGAAAAAACAAAGTAAAAATCCAGATGTTTGTGTAAAAATCCATATTTTTGTAGAAAAACCACTTTATTGAAAAGGAAAAATGGTAGAAAATAGATGAAGAGGGGTGATTTCAAGCCAAGAATGGCAAAAAATCACCCCTCCTTGCTTAAAGAAAATGGGCTAGAAGGAGAGAGCCAGGAAAACTGTAACATATAGGTTTTTTCTTTCATTAAAATATAGATGTTCATACTGGAACGTGATGTTCCAAGAACTCATAGTTATTTAGGTGGCAAGGTGCACCGAGGCGCAAAAGCCTCTTGGGACCTTAAGGCATAAGGCCTACTTGAGGCACCGAAGTGATGCGCACCCTACCTAATGTAAATAAAACTTATGTATCTCACTAAATATTGTTTATAATTTTTATCTAATAATAAAATACAATAAATTAAAGGACATCAAACATCACTAATGTTTCTCATCATTAGAAAAATTCTAAGTTCCAAAACAAAATAAACATTCATGTATCTATATCAAATTCTAAATTAAGAAAATCATCATCAATATCATTCTTCTCATTATCAATAAACCTTTTTTTCTACTTTTTAAATTATATGTCATAATTTTTTCTTGTTTTTACATACTTTTTCAAAAATGTTATATATTTTGTACATGATTTTTCAGAATTCGTTTTCTATTTTTTCATTATTTTTCAAAAAAAAATCCTATTTTTTTACATAATTTTTCAAAAAAATTTTCACCTAATTTTTACATAATTTTTTCGAAGTTGTTTTCTATTTTTCAAAAAAAAAATTCCTATTTACATACATAATTTTTTCAAAATTTTACCTATTTTTATATAAATTTTCATAATTTTTAATATTTTTTCCTATTTTTTTTACATAATTTTTCAAAAATTATACTTATTTTTACATAATTTTCCAGAAGTCATTTTCTATATTTTTTAGGACAGATTTACCATTAAGGGTGAGTTTAGAAGAAGTTATTTACAATTTATTTGAGCTTATCTTCTCACATAAATACTTTTAATAAAAGTTATAAGTATTTGGAAGAGCTTATAAAAATAACTTATAAGCCCATTTTAGCTTATTTCAACAAAAGCTTTATGGAGAAGCTTATCATAAAATAAAAAAACTTATACGAAAGCCTAAAAATCGATATCTTAATGACAAAGTTATCATTCAGACAAATTATGTATAAAATAGGGAAAAAAATTCTGACATATAATTAAAAAATAGAAAAAATTCGATTATAATGATGATTTTCTTGATTTAGAATTTGATGTAAATCCATGAGTATTTATTTTATTTTGGAACATAGAATTTTTGTGATGATAGAAAGCATTAATGATGTTTATTATTTTGTTTTGAAAATGTTTGTGATGATGGGAAGCACGAGTGAAGTTTGATTTTTATTTTTGATGTACTTTCTTTTATTTTATTTTATTATTAAATGAAAACTATGGGACAAATATTCGACTTATATATAATTTTTATTTATATTGCAGAGGCAGATCACTTAAAAAATCTATGCCTCAAGAGCATCTTGTGTCTCAAGGCCGCAATAGGCTTTTATGCTTTAAGGCCCCAAGAGGATTTTATGTGTCTTAAATAACTATAAGCTTCATAAGATATCATGCTCACTTATGGTAGTTGCCCCAAATATCTTCAATTTTGAAGTTAAAAAAACCTATAATATTTAGCTTGTATAATGTCTTTTGATGCATATGAAACAAAAAAGTAAAGATGAGAGAATTGTTCATTAGCTATTTTTTATATACTAGATATTACATTTGAATAATAAATGTTTTAGTATATAATAAATTCAGACTTATTTTACCTTTTTTATTATGGTTCGTGATATATATATATATATATATATATATATATATATTATATAGTATATATAGATGATGATGTTATAAGCTGCTTATTCACAGGTTATGCTTGTAGCTATTATTTAAAATGCTTTTGAATATATATATATATATACAGTTATATTCAAACATTTTAAAATGTATAAGTGCTTTTTAAAGTATACCAAACACACACTTATTGAATAAAACACTTATAACATAAGCTCTCATCTCATAAGGTTTTATAAAATAAGTGTTTAACATTTTAAAATAATGTAAAAGCGCTTTTTAAAGTATGCACCCAAACACAAATAACTTATTGAATAAAACACTTATAACATAAGCTCTCATCTCATAAGGTTTTATAAAATAAGTGTTTAATAAAGTCATTTACCCAAACATAACCTAAGATGACTAATTTTTAAGCTTCCTTATAAGCTTTTTCAGCTTTTTTTTATAAACTTTTCCATGAAGCTTATTGAAATGTGTTTCAGTTATGCTTATAAAGGTCATATAAGTTATTTTCATAAATTCTTCCAAACATCTATTATTTTTTATCAAAAGTACTTATGTGAGAAGATAAACTCAAATAAATCGTAAATAAACTCTTCCAAACGCACTCTATGTCCAATTCGATGCACATACCCCTGGAGTACCTTGAGGCATTTCTTTATTTATAGCCTTCTATTTATCAAAAAAGTAAAAAGTTTATAGCTTTCTATATTTATAACCTATTATAGCATCTCCAACAATGGATCTCTATTTTCAACTCTAAATTGACATCTTCTCTATTTCAAAGCATGGGTACCACATTTTGTGGTGTGTGTGTGTGTGTAAACTCAACCTCAACAAAGATCCTCTCGTTTTCAACCCCCAAATCATTATTTATTCTTTCAAACATTCATTTTTAAAATAAAGAATATTTTAAAAATACGATATATGAAATACTTTATTTTTATTTAAATATAAACTCGTATTAAATAAATTAAATTATAATAAATAAAAATAGATTAAAAAACCTAAAAATATTTTTTAAACTATTAAATTACACTATAAAGCATTATATTATATTAGAAAATATAACAACATTTAAAAAGCTATATAATGAAATTACATTAAAATTATAACCAAATGATAAAAATAAAATACAAAAACTAATATGATGGTAAATCACACCTATAATTTCCACCTTCATATTCATTAAAATTATTAAATTTACTATCACTAGGACCACTTGATCCACTTGCTTGGGATTTATGAGTCATTTTTTCAATAATCTCTATTTTTTCACCTTAAAATACTCACGCTCAAATGGATCAAAAATGGAATCAAGATTTTTCTCAATAATCTTCATGGGAGCATTGTTGAATTGAATGTGATATCTATTCTGAAAGTTAATATGATGGTAGATAAAAACAGAACAATTTCAATGATTCATTGCTCATCATAAACAAATCAAAAATAAAAAAGCTCATTATGCACTTCAAAATGAATTAATTGAGCATTTATAATAAATGTATAGTAACAATTTTCTTATAGTTAATGTATTAGTTTAAGTAAATGATGTGCAAAACATCATATGATGTAATTTCTATGTTCTTATTTTCAATTTGAAGTTGTATTTTTATTTCTAAGAAATGATTACCTTAATTAATTAAGGTTTTAATGTTTTATTATTTAACTCCAACCAACAATCTTCATTTTTAATATAATTGAAAATAATAAAAATTTATTACATCATTGTCAAACAATAATTTTAATAAAAAAATAAAAAAATTATATTTTTTTATAAATTATTAAAAATAAATTAATACTGAAAAAGAATATATTAAAATCATTTAATTATATATGAAAAATAATTCAATATTAATAAAATAATAAATAATAAAAATAAATATATCCTAAAAAAATAAAAAAGATGTTATGAAAATATTATTAAATATTTTATTTTATCATTATTATAATAAAATAATGAAAGAATAGTGGTATAATTGAAAAATAATGTTTATTAAATATAGGTTCTATTATCTTTATAATTAGATTATGAATAGTGAATCTCTTATGGAGATGTACTATTCATATCTTTATTTTAGAGATAAAAATAGAAAACTCGATTTTTACCTTAAAATCTCTTTATATAGAGAAAGAATAAAAAATAGAACATTATTAGAAATGCTCTTAAAAGACTGATATTGAGATGACACCTCTATTAAATCAAAGATGAAAAGGGAAAATGATAAAAATGATATTATGTTGACGGTGGAATAAAATTATATCTAGTAACGACATCTAAACTACAATATAATAAATTGTTCTTTAACTTCTCCTTTTCTTATATTCTATTTGTTTTAAATGTTGAACGCTTCATCTTATGAGTTAGGTATGATAGGTAAGAGAGATATAATACTTGATTAATAGATTAATTAATTTCCTTATAATAAAAATAATAAATAGATAAGCCCTCAAACAAAAATTCAGGAGCTGATTGGAACCAACGTATGAATTTGTAGAAATAATATGTGCAGTCAACTCCATCACAATCCTACGAACAGTGGAGTCATAATATCCCAAAGATTTTTGATCCACGTGTCATGCTTCTATTTCAAATCACTACAACTACTGTGGATACGAACGCACCAGATAAATCCTCACAGGAACAACAAAAGAACCGTTAGAGCCCAAAAAATGATGCCTCTTAACGGCTACTTTTTCATCGCCTCAAAAACGAAAAACCCCAACGCTCATGATTCAATAATAGACCCTTAGCAAATCTCTATTCACTCTCACATCATTTTTTTTTTCGATTGGAAATTTTTCTAAAGTCTAGATTCACCAACGACGTACCAAAGCATTTCGTAGTTCTTCAATTCTTATTTCAATCGATCGTCATGGATCTGGGTCGCGTCTCTGAGGCTGACAAGTCCTCCGAATCATCTCCTGTCTTGGAGAATAGGGAAGACAATGTGAGCGAGGCAGCGACGGCGACTCTAAAGTTTGGCAAGGTACGTTGTTGTGTTGAATCTTTGATTATTTGTGAGTTTGAATGTTGAAAAAAATGGTGTGAAGGACTTGAAAACGTTTTTGGAAGCGTTTTAGACAAAAGAAATTGTGGTAGTTAAAGGCACTGGTTGGATCTTGAAAGAGGAACAAATGGGAAGGAAAATGATTAAAGTAGCTTCAGAAAGAATCTATTTTAATGTATTTTTGACGTTTTTCTTTCCGTTCTAAATTTCAAATACATCCTAATTGCTTTTCCCTTTTTGGATTCTTGATTTGCTTGTTAATGTAGTGATTATTTAGGGCATATATTGATTTATTTTCTTGAATTACTGTATAATGCTTTTTTGTGATTTTACTGTTGATTCAAATTTCCAATATTTGAATCACAGCATATTTCTTGTTTAGATGATGGATCTTTGTTTCATTTTGTTCGGATCTGATGGAATTAGAACCCTAAACTCAAAGATTTGGATTCCGATGTGTTAACTATTAGGTTCATTTGTTTGGATTTTTGAGATTTCAAAACCCAAGCTCTAACCACCGTTAACCCTTTCGTTTGGATTTGGAAACCCTAGTAATTGAAGTTCTTCTTTGGTTGACGTTTAAATCACTATTTGATATGGAACCCTAAGAGCAACTCCAACGGGAGTTGCTATCAGGGGTGCCATACCCGTAACTGCCAAAATGGCACCCAAATCACCAAAAACCATGCTCCAACGGAAATGGCATCGAAGGTGGCAAAATGTCATCCGTGATGTTGGAGTACCATATTTCCAACTTCTCGAGAGTAGACGCAGTGAGGATGCAAAACAGCTACTGATTACTTCCCGTGCATCTCAACTAAGAGATTCTGGTTTCGAAATTCTACAAAAATACGTGGGTATCCGCGAAAGTTTAACTTACTCGATACGTCAAAACCCCAAATTTCACAGGGAATTTTACGTAAAGCTCGTAGCAGAAGCTTTATGAAGAGGCAAGAAAGAAAAGCAGCAAGGAAAGAAAGAAAAGAAGATAAGCAAAGGAAGATCTGCTACTAATTATGCAAAGGTGTAGACCTATTCTCGTGAAAGGAGGAAGAGAGTCTGCTCGTGAAAGGGGTGAACAGAAGAAAGAAAGAATGAGAGTGAAGAAAGTGAAGAAGGCTCTAAGGAAGAAACGCAGATTTCCTCTCTTTAACCCAAATTTTGATTTTTAAACGGGTTTCGATAAATCACTAATTTTTTAAATCGATTATAAATTTTATTTTTGATCGATTAATTTGTATACTTTATAAATTGCCTAATATTTAAATTGATTATAATTTTTTTAATTAATAAATTGCTCATTCTTTAAATTGACAAATTGATTTTTTAAATTTAAATTGATAAATTGATAAATAGCACATTATTCAAATTAATTATATATTTTATAATTGATGTATTTATTTCAGATACTTTTATAAATTGCCCATTCTATACTCATTTAATTTTCATTAATATATAGCTCTAATCCCAAGATAATACCATTTCGCTAATAATGTAAAAACGTGGGGGACCTATCTAGAACATTTATGTCATTCAATGAACCGTGCAGACCAAAGAATGGCTGTCCAAAAGATCTTAAGATGTCACAACTTCTAAAATGATTGTCGGGTTCATGACAATGACCGCATACATACCTTCCCACGCCGGGTAAAGACAATTCTTCCACTTCCACCCCATGCAATCAATACCCCTAACACGCCGCCAAGAAAAGCCATATTGAGCTCCCATTTGTAAGAATCGACAGCCAGGACCTCAGCACGGTCGCTAAACATCGCAATAACAGCCACAAACCTTTCTCCTGATCTCTCATTACTACAAAAGTTTCCACTGACATCTCATCCATAGAATCTATTGGTGTTCCGGCAGTGGCAATTCTATAAGCAATGTTATCTTCAAAGGGATGACAAACCGAGAACCCAAACTTCATCTCAGATTTTCGACAGAAGTATGCATCATATCGTTTCAACCTCATTACCCGAAGAAAAGAGACGCACTCATTCGAACCCTCCTTCGAAAAACTTTCATATACACAATGCAAGAAGAATCACAATGAGCTGTGAGTCTCACGACCTTCAACTCTATCACGACAACTATTGTGGCTTTGAACGAACCACGATTTGCTTCCTCTTATCCGCCCTCGACTAAACCCTTCTGACCTTCTACTGAATGATATCCAAGTCATCATTATCTTCTTCTTCAATATCGAGGACTTCTCCTAAAATATTAGGAAAACGATTCATATAACTTCGATGAACGAAAAATAAAGGAAAGGATAAAATAGTCAAAGAGAAATCAATTTATGTTATAATCGAAGATAGATGTAAGATAGATGGATGAAAAAACATGAGAAAAATTACTCATTAGTAATTTAAAATCTTTATTTTCGGCTGTTAATTTTCAAACTTGAATTTCAATCCATGAAATTTGAAATTTGAATTTCGGCGACAAAATTTGAAATTTGAAATTGTTACTATACAAATATATCCGCAATTACGATCGCATGGTAAAAAATATACCCGTTAAAATATAACCGCAGCTTAATTATATTTTTAATAAAAACATTGAATTATTAAAAACTGCTATTCCATTTTCGTAAGACCTACCATCGGTTAAAACACCGCTCGCGGGAGCCAAAATTGACTGCTCGCGTTGCAAAAATGGCATTTGGCACCCCATTTCGCAACCTTATCGGAGCGTTTTGTAGTCGATCTCTTGTGTGTTTAGTATTTAATCCATTCAAAGCCCTACCGTCTAAACATATTGATATTACCATTGGTTTGAATTATAAGTCTAAAAATTGAATTCTTGCCATTTATATTCTATTTTTGTTTTGGAGCCTTGATGTTATTATTAGGCTATAGAGAGAAAAATTCAAGGAAAAGAAAATGAACAGTACTAAGTAAGAAAGAAACTGATTTTTTTTTTTTTTTTTTTTTTTGATAGGTAAGAAAGAAACTGATTATAATCAATTAAAGTTTTCTATTTTCATAGTCAAGTTTAAATCACTATTTGATATGGAACCCTAAATACTTGTAGTCTGTGTGTATTTAATCCATTCAAAGCCCTGCCCGTCTAAACATATTGATATTACCATTGGTTTGAATTATATTACCATTGGTTTGAAACTGATTATAATCAATTAAACAGTACTAATTGAAGTTCTTCTTTGGTTGACGAAATCACTATTTGATATGGAACCCTAAATACTTGTAGTTGGATTCCTGTGTGTTTAGTATTTAATCCATTCAAAGCCCTGCCGTCTAAACATATTGATATTACCATTGGTTTGAATTATAAGTCTAAAAACTGAATTCTTGCTATTCATTTATATTCTATTTTTGTTTTGGAGCCTTGATGTTATTATTAGGCTATAGAGAGAAAAATTCAAGGAAAAGAAAATGAACAGTACTAAGTAAGAAAGAAACTGATTATAATCAATTAAACTTTGTTTTCTATTTTCATAGTCAAGTCAAATATGAGATGTTTAGACACTTTTTTCATGTAAGGTTAAGAATTGCTTTTACTTGGAATCATGTTATTTCTCTGGATTTGTGCTTTCTTTCAGAGTCTTGGTATTTTTTTCTTCGTATCCAATAATGATTTTTCCATTATTTTCACTGTCAGGTCAAATGTGATTTTTGTATAGATTTATTGGAACTTGAAAATTTTATCAAATTATTGAATTCATTTGTGGATATTTGATGGAATGGTACTTTTAGTTAGTTTTCTAGTCAGACCCTTCTCCAATTTTCAAGGGAAAAGGAAATTTATGATATGGAACAATAACTAGGCTTATGATGCATGAAATTTGCATAATTGCATAAAAGGAACAATAACTAGATCATCTGATTGCTTAATATCACAACTTTTCCTCCATTTTTACGTTTAATATTTTTATACGTGGTGCAGAGTAATAAAGTGTGGAAAGAGAGTGGTCAATCAACAGCAAGTGCTCTTAACAAATTTACATCACAAATTAAGAAGCCCCCTCATCGGAAAACTTCTCCTATCAATTGGTTCCCACGTAAAAAGGTGGACTCCTATTTAAACAGAAAAATAAAACTACTGCAGGTAAACCTTTATTCCTTTAATCTCACTCATTGGATTCGTTCTTGATCTCTCAAGATTTAAGCAAAGAAGAATGCTCATGGTTTAAGAAAATGAATGTTTTTGTGTACGCTAAGCAGGAAGTAGGTGGCATGAATTCTACTCTTGGTGAGACTCTAGGCGATTCAAATCCTCATTATTCAAGAGTTTTGAGAGAAAAAATTGCTGCTAAAGAGGCAGCACAAAAGGCAATGGAGGCTAGAAAGGCTGCAATGGTGGAAGCATCTTGGTGCCGGATACTCAATGCAGCTAGGTAAACATTCTTTGAGACAGTGAGAAAGGGAATAACATAATTTCTGGGATGTTCATACAAGTTAATCGTTTTTGCAGGATCCAAAGCAAAGAAGCAGAAGCCCTGCTGTCTAAAGCTGAAAAGAGTGTAGCTGAAGCCTTTGAAGCAGCAGCAGCTAAGGGTGTTGTCATGTATGATATGCCAAGTTGCTCTCAAAAACCTTGTGAAATAGAAACGTCCTCTTGTAATGGAGGAGGATCTACTACTCACACTGTTGCAGCATCCTTTGAAACTGCATTTGAGGTAGATAAGGAAGTAGCTGCTGCAGTCAAAACTGCATTTGTGAAGCTGGCACATTGCCGTTCATTCAGTGAAGATGAATTCAAAGATGTTCTATGGAAAATCAGCCAGAATCCAGATACAGGTGAAAAGAATGAGGTTTCCGGTTTTTCTTCAGAGAATGAATCAGATATTGGGTCAGAGCTTGAAATGGAATTTCAGAAAGATGGTCTCTGTTCTCAGGAATCAAAAGTCAAAAGTTGAATGGAGAAACGGCACAAAGGGGATACAAGAGGCAGGTTTCTGAAAATTTGAATACATCAAAGCTTGTTGACATTATGCTTGAAAGGATTAAATGTTTGAAGGAAGATGAGCTTGCCTCTCTGGCCACTATAGTTGCAACATGTGGATTAAATGCTGCCTTGGCTGAAGCAGAGAATTATAAGCTGCATGATCTGGATCCTCCCACTGATTATGCTGCTGGCCTTACTCAAAATTTTTCCAGAAGAATGTCTTCCCTTGGAACAGCAACAGCTAGAACCTCAAGCATGCAGTATTTCATGGATGAGCAGATGAAAAAGAAGAGAGCTGAGTCACAACTCCCAGGCCTAGGTGAGTGTTTGGTCAAGCACATGTCAAAGCTAGAAAGGGAGATTCTAGAGGCAAAAAATACTAGTAGGAATGAGTCCAGTCGGAGATCTAGGGAAATCCCAGATAAATATGATGACGGAGAGGGTGACTCAGATAAGTCTAAGACTCTTCCAGACTTGAATAGTATTCTTGTAAAGCATTCTTCAAAGTTTGACAAGGAGATTGGAGAGGGAAAAAAGAATTCTGGAGAACTGATTGAAATTAATTGCAAGAATTTAGACAGTGATGCATCTGAGGCTGTCCCTGACTTGGGATCTGTGCTAAGAAAGCATTCTTCAAAGCTTGAGAAGGAGATGGAAGAAGCGAAAAGGAAATGTGAGATAATATCTGAAAACGATGACAAGAAATTTTGTCGAATGCCAGGTGGGGCGCTGCTAAGTCACAGGAAACAAGATGTTATTGTTCCTAGTCTAGATAAGTTTCTCGTGAAACGTGTCTCTAGACTTGAAAGAGAGGTCCAAGAAGCAAAGAGCAGAAGTAAAAACTGTCAAATTGAAGGAGGTAATGAGGTTACACTAAAGAAGAAAAATGATTCATATACTCCAGTCACTAAATCTGAAGAAAATATTGGTTTGCACAAGGAAGCAGTCAGTCATGCAGCTGTTCCTAGCCTTGATAAGGTTTTGGTGAAACATGTTTCAAGACTTGAAAGAGAGGTCCAAGAAGCAAAAAATAAAAGAAAAACTGATGCAATTGAAGGAGGTGGAATGGTTACACTGAAAACAAAAGTCAACTCATTTAGTTCAATCACATGTTCGGGAGAAACTGTTAGTGGGAAAGAAAATATTGACTTAAACGAGGAAGTTGATGGAAAGGAGTGTTCACGTGAGCTTTGTGAGCAGATTGAGCAAGAAGATATCAAGAGTTTGGACAAAGTCCTGGTAAAGCATATATCAAGACTTGAGAAAGAGAAAATGAGGCTCAGTTCGCAGGAAGAAGTGCTGAAGGTGAAGAGAAGTGGCGTGAAGCAGAAGTTTGAGAATGCAGATAGTTTGGACCAAATTCTAGTCAAACATAAATTGAAACTTGAAAGGGAAAAGATGGCTGCTGCTCAGCAACCTGAAGACCAGGTTAAATATTCTGTAGCTCGTAGAGAAGCAAGAGATAAGGAGTTGCAAGAAGCATGGGGAGGTTTGAGCTTAGGGAATTCCATACGTCCACATCTTTCAAAACTTGAACGAGATAAGGTATAATGCTGTTACTCTGCCCTCTATTGTTTGCAATATTAACCTTATTTATTTTGGATATTGTTTAATTGCTTGTGATTCTAAAAACCATATTTATTTTGGAACTGCCTAACTCTTTATGGGCATGGATGTTCAGGCTGCTTGGATTAAAGCTGAGGAGGAGGAAAGGAGGCAAGCTGTGAAACAGTCATAAGTTTCAGCAAAGATCTCTTTTATCATGATTTTCTAGTCAAATAATTTGTAAAGATATCATTGATCAAATTCTTAGAGAAAAACATAGCCCTGCACTGGAACAGAACAGTTATTGGTCAATCTATGGGTGACCAACTTTTGGAATGCATAAAATTCTAATCTCATTTTTGCATATCATTTCTCTGATTTATTCATTGTCCCAATGACTTCTTATCACAAATGCATCTGGTTTGTCAACTTTACTCTGTTCAATTTTCTAATATTTGAACCATACCAACTTAACAACTAGCATTCTTGTTTGTTCTCTTCATGGGACCACTTCTTTCTATTTAGGCTGCTTGGACTAAAGTTGGAGGGGGGTGGGGGAAGAGGGGAGCCCAAGCTCTGGAGGAGGAGTGGCTGATTTGATTTATCTTAAGGAGCTTATCAATCAATACTGTTTTATTTTTAGTGCTTAATACTAAAATAGCTGGTACATAATTCATTGAAGACATTCCTGATATATTAGCTTTTCTTCCAAAAATTGTCTTTTCATGTGTTCCTTGATATACGGGTAGTGTTGGTTCTTCATTACTGGTTGGGGTTTCCTCTCTCTGACGGAATTATCAAAGCTGTAAGGAAGCCTTTCCTTTAGTCATATCTTCGGTTAATATTTAGTAAACAACTTGTAATCTAATTTTATATTCTGTACTGAAATAAGTAGATCAGTTCATACTTCCTAGGAGGGCAAGCTTCATAATGTGCAAAAAATTTTCAGCAAAATAGCCGGCTTTTCCTAGTCTGCCTCTTCAGACCCCATACTGCATTTCATTTCTTTGATTTCCTTTTCATGGTCTAAAATTTGATTTTCATGTCCATATTGTCTTTATTCTAATTAGCGCATCCTAGTTCCTATAATGATATGGAAACTTAGAAACTGGTCTTTTCTTTTTTTTTCTTTTTCTCTTTTTGGGTGTTTTGGTAATTCCTTTTGTTTAGATTGCTTGAGAATTAGCTTAGGAATTTTAGTTCCCCATGTTTGTGCTGCTTTTGAACTAGAGATGAATATGCAAATGCAAGAATCCGGACAACTAAACAAAGGTTGGATTTTTCCCCTCCCTCAAACTTTCTCTTATATTTACAATATCTTGACTTTTAATTTGCACTAGCATTTTGGCTTTTTCTTTTTACCAATAATACTGACACTCCTCCTCTCCCTGCTTATGCAAAGTGGAGGAAAGATTACACAGCTGGTAAGATATTAGCTTTGTTTGGGTTTTCGGTGTGTAGGGCAATCAGGTTTGTTAGTGTGACCCATTGAGGGGGTCAGTGTGGTCTTTTACTGAGGGGAGAGAATCAGTTCGTTGGGAGGGGGAGGGTTATATTTGAGGAGGAAGGAATGCATATCTGAGAATGCATGATGAGTGAATTTCAGGAAGAGGGGGTGTGGTAATTTTCTCTGTTTTTCAGATCTTTGAAAAGGAGAATAAATTGGTGAGGATTTGTTTACCTGAGAATTAGAAGTGTTGATCTTATCAAATTCATTTCTGTTTTCCTATTTGGGCAGGTACCCCAACAAAGCAAAGCTATGAGATCCTATTACTGCTGGTATCTTCTAACTCAAAGAATTTTTTTCCCTCTCAGAAACTTCATAATAAAATGCATAAAAGAGTGTTGTACCACTGTTCCTACTACTGCTGAGTATATTGGAAACAGAAAATAGATATATATCCATTTGGATTGCAATGAAACATGATAATGGGGAGGCATATTGCTTAGTCTCTTTTATATATTTGTTGTTTTCTCTGGATTGCAATGAAATGGGGTTGTTAGTCAGCTCATACTTCCCCAAATTAGCTGATAAATAGGCTTGGTCCAACTCTGAGGCCCTTCTTGTAGATTCCTCGTTGATCAGTATGCTCTTAATGAAAACAATGTTCTTAACTTTTTCAACTAGAATTTCCTTTCTTCATTGATGTTTTGTGGAAAACCAAAGGGAATTATTCATTCTCACCGTCTAGTGCCTAGTTCCAAAAGTGAAATGACACTGCAGGAATTATGTTCAATGTTTCCTGGGGCTGTTAAATATAAAACAAAACCTTGGTCAATGTTAGTAATAACACACCCAAATGGATATCATGTTACTTGTTTCTATTCAATTTTGGGTTTTTTTGTTAGTCCACTTTGACAAAAAAAGGTTGTACAGTTTGAACATTTATGTGTCCTATAAATTACTGGCTCCAAGAGTTGGTTAATCCCTTCTTTACCTTTCTCTTTTTCAAGGGAATTCTTCCAACTATTTCTTGGTGGTGTTGTTGTAGTCACACTGTCCCTGAGTATATACGGTGACTGTATATTGCTGCGGTTGGAAATATATTGCAAAGACATATTGCTGTGTCCAACACAGCCAAAAGCTAATAATAAATAGAAGTGTCCTTACAAAAACAAAATTGAGGTTCAAACAGATACTTAGACATGTCTCTGTTATATGATTTTGGGAAATGTTTCTTTCTTTGGTCAACAAATTCAGTAGAACTTCTTCAGCTCTTCTCCAGTGGAATTAACTCTGTTCGGGAGTTGAAAATCAGTGTAAGGTTATATTTTGAGTCATTTGCTTTTTTTAATTTAAATACTAGACTGACTAGATGTTTACTATTCATTAATGTAAGAATCTTCATAATTGATGCATTTTCAGATGTTCCACTGGGGCTGTATTTCTCCTTTAATCATGTTAAACAGTCAAAATTCATTAGAGAGATAAGAGTTATTTATTTTTTCTATTTAGAAAAAAAAATAATAAACATAAATCAAAATTGTTGAAGATGCAGCTTGTAGAAGGTCGGAAACAGATGAAGACCATTGGTTGGCAGGTTCGAGACTGATGGTGTACCTGTAAAATTAGCAGTAGGTTGGAGAGAACAAAATAGACTGAGGCGTGTATAAAACGCTATCCTTAGGAATTTGATTTCACAGAGCAGAGGATAAGCTTTGGAACAAGAACAGCAGAGTGAGAACGAGATTCAAAGTTGGAGAAGAAAAAATGAATTTGAAAAAGTATATCTCAAACTTAGAACCCATTTGAATTTATAGGCAAAACTATGGCCTTGGATTGTAAGAATTAAAAAACAAACGGTTTTGTATTTACTGCGATTTTATGATTTGGACCGTTTTGATTTTAAATACACAAAAACCAAGGTTTTTATTTAGGCAAACAAAACCCGAGTCTATTCATGCGCAGGAGGGTGCAAATCCACCCATTTGCGTTGATATACTTTTTCAACTCTATGAAAAAGTCCAAACCCTACTTAATTAGAACAAAATTTGTCGCAAAGGATCGAGTAAGGTTCCATTACTTAAATCTTAGTTGTTATGACTTAAAGATTCTTCTATTTATTTTTTTTGAAAGGAAAACTAATTTTATTGATTCAAACTTGCAAAAGATCAATAGAATATAAATTGTTAAAATCCATCAATAGAATATTAAATCAATACAAAATCTTCAAATTTGATAATATAGACTATAATATCTATGACTCCAACTCTTCAATATACTATGACCATAATCTGATATATTTGATGATTAATTTCATTTTGTCTATCTGAATCGCGTAATACAAATAAAGCGTCACCGACAAAAAACACTATATCTTAATAAACCGACTACAAATCAAACACAACAATAAGACCATGACAACACAAAAAAACAAGAAAATACGTAAATCTTTGCAGAATAACCACTAATAAAAAAATAAAAAAAATTTAAAAGCTTATCTTTAAATAAATGGTCAAGGTGACAACCACAAAAATATGTACGGGGTTCCTCTTAGAATCTTAGATATCTCAAGATCTTGAGCTAAAATTCTACCCTTTCCCCTTTGTTAAACTACCCTCAATGATGGTTTGTGAAAGTTTTCTAAGTCGACCTCTAAACTTTTGAAAATAGATCAACTCTATGCTAAACCCCTTATTCTTTTAAGATCAACTCTATGCTAAGTCGACCTCTAAACTTTCGAGTGTAGGTCACATTTGTATGCATTAAGCTAAACTCTGCTTCTTGTCTATGAGCATAGATTATCTCTTTGGAAAAAGCCAATGCCAAAATGCGCACAAATATGTCCTTTCATAGAAAAGTCGACCATCATCAAACCTTAAGTAGTATAATCCAACAACTCCAATGAGAAAAAGGCCTCAACCATATTCTTTTTAAATGTTTGGTTAAAAGACATCAAATAATCCAAAATTTGTGAATATAATCTTTCACATGGTTTTTTTTTTTGAAAATTAAGTTATTTTGGATAAAATGATCTTATTCATTTAATGTATGTACATTATCTCTTAAAAGAAATGGTTACTTTTTGTAAGAAAAAAAGGCATTTTTGTCAAAATCATGTCAAAATTTGATGGAGGAACAAATTTCCAAAATTGAGTTTCTAAAGGCTTTTTTTAATCAAATCACCCATTCTTTTTCAACCATCAACCTAATGTAAATATTACAAATTTCATTTATTGTGTGCATTCATAAACTTGCCTTACCTATGGACTTATGATGATAGAAACTATCTTAAGAGGAGACAGATTGTGAAATATGTGTACCTAATGTCGCAAACTTGTTCGCAAATACATGGAAACAAAATGATGAGGGAAATGAAAATTTACAAAGAAAGAAAAGAAAATTATAGGAAAAAAATAAGGTTTATCATAGATGGAAAAGATGTCGAGTCTCGTGAGGAGTCACGATCTCCTTAAAACAGATTCGTCTTCTCCTCTAGTCCTCGAAGACTATTAGATCAACATCTATTTCCCAGGATAAAACGGCGTACAAGTTGCACCATAGCTCCTTGATACTACTTCGACGAACTTAAACTATGTTCAAACCTATCACCGTACCAATAATGCTCGGACACAAAACTAACTTGATTCAACCTTTACACACACAAAAAACCTGAGAAAAATTGATATGAACTTTGAAGAGGGAGGCTCATTTTATAGAGACAATGGAATGAAAGTCGTTCATTCCTATGAATGAATGTCATTCATTCCTCCATTTGGAATGAATGTTATTCAATTGTTTTTTCCTACAATTCCCCACATGAATGACATTCATGATCAAAAGCTTCAAAACTCCTAAAACCTAGGTGATAGATTCAACAGTTTAAACCTGCATAAGAGAGGTAGGTGTCACCCTTTAAACATTCCCTTATAAAAATATGTTTACTCTACTAACTAAATAATAGACATGATGTCCTTGAACTGTTCTACCATTTGTATAGATGATGACATATCTTACACAGGAATCTTCCTAACACATTTTAATTCTCACTTTTATGTCCTGTTTTGGCCATGGACATGCGCCTGATTCTATAAGAGTTTAATAGGGATCGTGCCCTATTCAATTCCCTTTGAAGCGGATCCACTTCACTCTTACATTCAATCTCCTAATTCAAGAGCAACTCATATTATTCTTATTTGACTTTCCATTGTACAGAGATCATTAAAAGCTTCTTTTACTAGTATCATTTTTTCATTATAGGAATATATAGGGAAAATCCCCACAATGATAAGACCAAGTCTTTATAGTTTAGTTGTCTCTTTTGAACCTAGATCTTGGGATCTCCAATCAACTAGGTTGGGTGTCCACTAAATCGACTTATTCTTTTATGGGCTTTAGTCTCATTCATTTCGATGACTTTTCAACTAACTCTCTATTTAACCCTTTGATTAGCGGATCCACAATGTTATATTTGGACTTTACATAGTCTAAAGAGATAACCCCAATCAAGAGTAGTTGTCTGATGGTATTGTGTCTACGACGAATATGTCTATACTTATCATTATACATACTGATTTATGTTCTACCAATAGTAGATTGACTATCACAATGTATGCAAATTGGAGGCATAAGTTTTGGTCATCTCGTAATATCCTCTAAGAAGTAGCATATCCATTCCTCCTCTACCCCACATTTGTCCAATGCTATAAACTCAGACTCTATTGTGGATCTAGCAATAACCGTTTGTTTGGAGGATTTCCATGAGACTGCCGCTCCCCCTAGTGTAAACACATAACCACTATGGGATTTGAGTTCACATTTGATATCCACATTCGTATCATCATTAAACCTCTCTTCAAATACAAAGCAGATATCTTGTATAGTGTAGCCTATAATCACGAGCAAAATATAAGTACTTAAGTACTCTCATGATTCCTTGTCAATGCTTGGCTCTAGGATTATTCGTATAACTACTCAATTTACTAACCGAATAGGCTATGTCTGGTCTTGTATAGCTCATTAGGTACATCAAACTGCCTATAACTCTAGAGTATTCTACTTGAGAAATATTCTTCCTTTTGTGCCTCGATTAGATGTATTGTTACATCAATCGGGTGTTCTAGAAATTCTTCAGAATTGTCCTATCAAACTTTCCAAGAATATTATCAACATAGTCAGACCTAATTTTAGAAACGAGTCCATCTTATGTTATTAAGATTTTTATTCCTAATATAACACCAGCAAGTCTCATGTCTTTCATGTCAAACCTTCAACATATTCTTAGTAGATATGATCATCTTATCATCACTTCTGACAATAAGCATGTCATCTACGTACAGACATATAATGGCATATCTTTGTTATGTATCCTTGACATACACACACTTGTTACATTCATTGATTTTAAATCCTTGTGACTTCATAACATTGTCAAATTTCTCATGTCATTGTTTCGTTGTTTATCCATTGATTAGTGCCCGTGCTATTTTCAACCCTATTTATTATAGGTTTTGAGTGCGTTTTTGTACTAATTATTCTGAATTATCCCCATTGTACATTAAGGTCCCTACTATTCTACTCTGACGCATTTTTATCAAATTTTGCGCTTTACGTTAATTATGCTAAAATTGTTTGCGGGAGTCGATCCAAACACGAAGAATTCGGAAATAAACTCAGCATTGTAAATCAAAGATCGGGGCGAAAGAAGAGCAAAATGTGAAGAAAAACGGAGCACCGCGTAAGTGCTGCCACCTTTCACCGGTGCATCCCCACGAGCAATCGCTCCTCCGCCAGCCGTTCTCCTCGCATTTCACGCCTCGCTTTTTTTGTTACGTTTTTTGTTTCTTCCTATTTTAACCCCCTTGTAATAGCTTTTTTTTTGTTTTGGTTTTTTTGGTAATTTCATATACACCGAGCACTTCATATAAGCCTCTCAGCCTGCATACAAACTCATCTCACTTGCCTGGGCACACAGCAGGGGCGGCGCTTTCCAGCCTCTTTTCCATTTTCTTTCATTTTCTTCCCTTTTTCTCGACTGTGCCAAACATTCCTCTCAGGATGACAACTCGTAGGATGAGCCAAGCAGGACCTCTTCTTCCTCAAGAGCAGGGCTACCGGGCAACCCGCTTTTAAGGTAAACTTTTGGTTCCTCTATTTTTCACGGAAGAGGTTTTGACATTTTGAGTTCCCAAATCTGCAACTCTAGGTTTAAAGCTTTTTGATGACCCTTCTTTGGTCATCACTTGGCAAGTTTTTTAGGTTCGGCAGTACTTAGCTTTAGATACACCGATATCCATTATGTCTCCTTTACGAGCCACCGGAGGCAGGTTAAGGGTTATATTTTCACCGGTAGATGCACTTTTGATCAATACTTGGTAATCTTAGGGCCCTCGTGGATGCTTATTATTAGGTCCACCGGAGATTCATTAGTTTCCCTTACGAATCATTGCGGATGGGTCAAGGTGGCTAGATTTTCACTCGAGGAACCATAAATGTTAAATAAATGCTTTTCATCAAAAGGAAAAATTATTAGGGTTTACTGCCAATGAAGATCCTGCTCGAGATGACTATATGTCATCTCTCCCCAACGCGAGAATGAACCCTGACCTCTCGCTGTCTTAGTTAGGACCTAAAACCCGATGTGATACTTCAAGGAGTTCTTTTCTTATTTTTCTTCATTTTATTTTCGGTTTGCAAACCATCGACTCCCCTGTTTTTACGAAACACAGAAAATCCAAATTGGAATTCAATTTTAATTTCAGCTGCCGTCGTTGTCTGAAGAAAACCCATCCTGTGTTAGACCCTAGAGCCACTATCTTTATGATGGCTTTGCTTTCGTCGATGTAGGAATCCTAGGTTATAAGTGGTGATTAGAACACCTGCACTTGGCATAAGCGAATTAAATGGCGTCGTTCTTGGGATGGTGCCCTAGTGCAAAATGACCATGTATTGAGCACTTGATCCTCATCACAAGATCACAGGTGAATTCTTTTATTTTCTATTTAGCAATTTAATTAGTTTGTTAATTTTGGTTTCTTTGTATATATTTTTAGCCTAACTGCCTTTTTTGGTAGAGTTGTTTTCATGTTTGGTGTTGCTTGGTTCTTAGCTGCGGAAATTAGGTTCCGAGTGGGTTAGAGATTGTAAGTAAGTTGAATTTGAGCCCAATGGAAGAAATATCTTGACCTCACCAAGCTGGTAGATTTTAGCTGTGGAAGCTCGGGAAGGCGATCAATGCTCAGCTAAGTCGGAAAATTGACACCTGGAAAACAATGTAAACAAGAGGTGATGGATTTCAAAGTGAAATGGAGCATAAATTTGACAACTTTGCGATTACTCCATTTCCAAGTCTACCATTCGACATGTTCACGAGAGGAGTGAATCGAGGAAGAGTGTCGATTGACACACCACGGTGGAGGAGCAATGTAAGCGGTAAAGAAAGGAAACCTCCCAATGCGACTAAAGGGGTGTGGAAAGGAAGAAATGGAAGAGCCTCGAGTCCTTGCCCCGAGCCCTGAGCAACCCCTTTGCTGAAGCACCCGCCATAAAGGCCACCCCGTCATTACACCTTACGCAAAACCTCGAGAAGGTAGTGGCCAGCTGTTGGGAGAACCTACGCCCTGACATCAAGACCTGAGCAGCCCCTTACCACATTTGCATGACACAACGGTTGGTTTGGGTGTTGGTTCGGATTTGGAGCACTCGAACCTCGGCATTTCTAAGCTCCAACAATTCGGCTGACCTCCGAAGGCTTAGGAATTGGTTTAGAGGAACACTGATCCCCCACTTTTTGTTCGATTTTCTTATTTTATTTTATTTTATTTTGATTTCTTTAATTTTCTTCTTAGATTTTTCTAATTTTTAGTTAATATTTGTTTTTTTAAGCTTAATTTTCAATTTTTGCATTTTTTCTTAATTTTTTGTGTGTTTATTTTGCGGGTTTACGGTTGAATTTTTTGGAGCGAGAGAGCGAAATTACGAATTTTAAGCCTGCAATTAGCCTTCTGATAGATACTTGTGTCCTCATGCACTATTTTGTCTTTTTATGTTATATATTATTATTATTATTATTATTATTTTATATATATATATATATATATATATATATATATATATATATATATATATATATATAGCATATATATATATATATATATATATATATATATATATAAAATTGTCTCTCATATATTTAAAAAAAAAAGAAATTTTTTGTTTCGCTCATAACTTTTTCATCCGAACTCTGTTTTAGATGTTTTTGGTATCGTTGGAAAGCTTAGAGAGTGTAGAATCTAAATATGGCTAGAAAGAACACTTTTGAAATTATTATGAATGTATAATTTTAAAAATGCTCCAACCCCAGTCACTTTTTTCTCTTTCTTCTCCTAACTTGTTTATTTGAAGCCCAACGAGTGAATAAGGTGTCGATGGAAAGCTGCGAGAGTCTCCTATCCAAAAACGAGCACATATTATCAGGAGGTAACACTTCCTTCTCACAGCTTTCCAATCAAGACCCGGTGCGGATAATGTGACATTTGGTTGGGGAAAGTTAGTGAAGGAAGATGGCATTTATTTGTTTTTATTTTGAACAAGCCCATTTAGTAGTGTTGGTGGCTTGGTTATACATACATGTTAATTTTTCTAAATTGCACCACTTTTAATGGTTTTGTAACACCGCAAGTTTGAAAAGTTGACTTTCTGTCTAATTACATGCTGTTAGATTGAATTAAAATGCACCAGATTGAGTGAATGATTAGTTGAATTCTTGTTGTATTAACATTTTCTTCCACCTTTAGCTAACCACACAGAGCACATTAGGTTTTGATGATAGTACAGAAAAACGCATGACCTTTGCCTTGATAACCTACCACCAGTTTCGTTGACCACGCTTTGTGGTTAGGACCCCATGAATAGAAGGCTAATGTGTCTTCTAAAAGAAAAGAAAAAAGAAAAGAAAAGAAAAGAAAAATTATAGCAGCTTGCCTTGAAACAGAGCACGGTCAGGGGTTTATAAGTGAGAAAGCCTTTAAAGCACAGTTACTTTTTAAAGCCCATTTGGTTGGAGCCACCGACTTAGTGCTACGCTACAGGGTGGATAGGTGGAGTTTAGCTAGTTGTAGGTGTTGGAGTTTTTTGAAAATCATTCGAGTCAGGGGTGAAACTGAAGAGTTAGTGGTCGAAAGATCCTTTATGGTTGGTGCCCTAAGCCTTAATTGGTTGAGTCATCGGTGAATCCCATTACATGGACTTTGGTGAGAATTAAAGTCCCTCGAAGCCATTGCACCCCTACAACACAAAAAGAGTTGTGGAATAAGAGTGGGTCCTGATCTATTTAGATTGGTTAGCATACTAGGTTGTACCAGTAGCTTGGTTGGGGGGAGAGTGCAGTTTGGCAGTTTATTGTTGGTGATCGAAATGAGCACTTAGATTTTGGTGGAAGTTCTGGTTGAGTCATCGAAGGCTCTTTGATACTCCATTTTATGGCATTCATTCTCTCGAGGTAGTTATTAGTGAGTTTCGGTAATTTTCATTGAGGTTAGGCGTACTTCTTCACAACCTTTTTGAACTAAAACCTTTTGTAACATAATTTTGTTATCGTTTTTATGCTCTCTTTCTTTCTTTCTTTCATTTGCTAAGGGACTAGCAATGTGTAGGTTAGGGGGTGTGATTAGTGCTCAAAAATTGCTATTTTGAACCCTGTTTATTACAGGTTTAGGTGCTTTTGTGTACTAATCATTCTAGTCTTTCCGATTTCTTTATTAAGGCCTATTATTCTACTGATCGCATTTTGTGACAAATTTTGCAGTTTTTACTAACTAATTATGCCAAAATTGTTGAGTCGATCCAAACACGAAGAATTCGAGTCAAACTCAGCATTGTAAATCAAAGATCAAAAGGAAAGAAGAGCAAAATGTGAAGAAAAATGGAGCAACTGCCAAGGAGTGCTTTGCCCGCTACTGCTTGGCCATCCCTCGACCTTTGTTCCTCCAGCGGCTGTTCTCCACGCATTTCACGCCTCAGTTTTTGTTACATTTTTGCTACTTCCTATTTTAACCCTTGTAATAGCTTTTGTTTTGGTTTTTTTGGTAATTTCATATACAGGCACTTATATAAGCCTCGATGCAGCCCTGAAACTCATCTCCAGCTGCGTCGGCAATACGAGAGAGGTGGCGGTTCCCTCGACTTCAGCACTGCATTTTCTTTCATTTTCTTTCCTTTCTCATTTGTCAAACACTCCTCTGGGGATGACAACTCGAGAGGATGGTTGGCTGGGCCTCTTCTATCCTTGAAGAGGGAGGGCTCTTTGAAGCGATGGTTTTAGGAGTAAACTTTAGTTCCCTGGCCACTCCACCTTGACGGGGTTTGACATTTTGGTTCCAAATTTGCAACTCTAGGTTTAAAGCTTTTGATGTACTTTCTTTGGCCAATACTTGGCAAGCTTTAGGGTTCGGTGTATTCTTAGCTTTAGATACCGCTGATATCCATTAGTTACCTTCTGAATACTTGGAGGTAGGTTAAGGGGTTATATTTTCTTGTAGTGCATCACTCTTTGATCAATACTTGGTAATCTTTTAGGGTTCGTGGATCTTATTATTAGATCAGAGATTCATTAGTTGCCCTTTACGAATCATTGTAGAGGATGGGTCAAGGTGATAGATTTTCACTTGTGAGACCTGAAATGCTAAATAAATGCTTTCTATCAAAGGAAAATTATTAGGGTTTGGTTTTAAAGTTAAATGAAGATCGGTTCGGGAGATGTTATATGTAAATCCTCACATGAAATGAACAGGACCTCTCGGTTATAGGACCTAAAACCAGTGTGATGCTTGAGGAGTTCTTTTCTTATTTTTCTTCATTTTATTTTCAGTTTGCAAATATCAGCTCCTGTTTTTGCAAAATCGAAAATCCAAATTGGAATTCACCATTTTGAACTCCAATGCAAATCATTTGTAAGAAGAAAACCCATCCTGTGTTCGACCCTAGAGCCACTATACTGCAGTAGCTTTGCTACGTCAGTAGTAGGAATCCTAGGTTATAAATTTTGTTGATTCCGAACACCTACTTGGCATAAACGAATCATCCATGCAATGATTTTACTAATTTACAGACTTTCTTTTCTTGTCCTAATGTCACATTCATTAATTTTAAATCCTTGTGGCATCATAACATTGTTAAATTTCTCATATCATTGTTTCGGTGCTTGTTTTAATCCATACAATGATTTTACCAATTTACAAACTTTCATTTCTTATCCTGGTGCAGAAAAACCCACAAGCTACTCCATATAGATTTCTTCATCTAATTCTCCATTTAGAAACATTGTTTTTACATCCATTTGATGCACTTCAAGATTTCTCTAGTGTAGCAATTGCAAGCACCATCCTTATGAAATTTATTCTCATCACAGGAGAATATGTGTCAAAATAATCAAAGCCTTCAGTTTGTTTGTACCATTTGATCACAAGTCTTGCTTTGTACTTGTCAATTGATCCAAGTACTTTCCTTTTCATCTTGAAAACCCATTTGGAACTTAAAGGTTTACAACTTGTTAGAAGATCCACTAGTTCCCAAGTGTGGTTTTATAGTATGGAATTAATTTCACTCTGTATGGCCTCTTTCCACATGAGACCCTCTATAGAGTTCACTGCTTCTTTATAACTTTGAGGTTCCCCTTCGAGCATAAAAGTTAGAAAATCTAGACCAAAAGATTTTTCTATCAATACTTTTTTACTACGTCTAAGCTCAACCTCACTATCTTCATTTTGATCTTGACTATTTTCATTAATAGTCTCCAACTTACGTTTTGATGAACTTGATTCCTCCTTGAATTTACATGGAAATACATCTTCAAATAATGATGCATTCCTTGATTCCACTATCATTTTCTTGTGATTATTTGGGATATTCGACTCATGAACAAGAAATCAATAAACACTACTATCATGTGCATAACCAATGAAGATGCAATCAACAACCTTAGGTCCCATTTTCATCGTTTTAGTTGGAGGAACTACCACTTTAGCAAGACATCCCCATACTCGTAAGTATTTATAGGATGACTTTCTTCATTTCCATAATTCATATGGAGTCTTTTCCACTTTCTTTTTAGGGACTTTATTCAAAAGGTAATTAGCAATCGAGACTGCATCTTCCCACATGTTTTGTGGTAGACCAGAATGATTAGCATTGCATTCATCATCTCTTTTAAAGTGCAATTATTTCGCTCAGCTACTCCATTGGATTGAGGCAAATAAGGTATTGTGGTTTCATGTACAACCCCATTTTAATCACAAAGGTCAGCAAATAACGATTCATACTCACCACCTTGATCACTTCTAAGAACTTTAATTTTCTTGTTGAGTTGATTCTCAACCTCGTTTTGTAGAGAACAAATTTCTCTATTGCCTCATCCTTACTTTTAAGTAAGTACACATAACAGTACTTGGTGCTATCATCAACAAAGGTAATCAAATATTTTTTACCACCTTTTGTTTGTACAAATTTCAAATCACATATGTCACTATGGATTAAGTCAAGAGGTTCAATGTGTCTTTCAACACTTTAAAAAGATGATCTGGTTAGTTTTACCTCAACACAAGTTTCACACTTATGCTTTGCATCAATTTGGAAAGTTGATATATGATTTAAATTAATTAATCTACGCAATATATCATAATTAACATGTCTTAATCTACCATGCCATAAATTAGAAGATTTCAGAGAATATGAAGCGAAATACTTTGCTTACTATTCATAATAAAACAATGATAGTCATTCACATTCAGCTTCCACTTTTATCCTCATATACCCTTTTAGAGCCTTACATTAAATAACCAAGGACCAAACCGACATGTTGATTCAAACACCATCCGAAATCCATGATTGTTCAACAATGAACCAGAAACTAAGTTCTTGCAGATTTCGGGTATATAAGACATTTGTTAGAGTCACTTCCTTCCCATAAGTCATCTTCAATACCACTTTTCCTTGGCCCTTAATTTCAGAGGTGGCAGAGTTTCCCATGTACACCTTTTCCCCAATCTCAATTAGTTCAAAGGTAGAGAACATATTCTTATCCGAGCACACATGGTGAGTAGGACCAATGTCAATCCACCATTCCTTACAAGTTAGATCCTGAAGTTACCTCGAAGTGTTGTGAGGTCAATGTGCGGAAAGTCCTTGGTGATGCCATCAACCACATTGGCTTCCTTGGGTTTGTTCCTCTTTGGTAGTCTACAATCTGAGGATTTTTGACCTTGCTTCCCATAATTGAAGCATTTCCCTTGAAACTTTTAGAAATTCCCCCTTTCGGTCCCATCTTGTTGCCTTTCCCTTTTTGTTGGCTTTCTTGAACTTGTAATATTAACCATGTTTCACAAAGTTAGCCTTAGCCTTGCTTGGATTATGTGCCCCTTTCTACTCAGATCCCCTATTGGCTTCTTTAATGCGAAGTCTAATAATTAGATCTTCGATGCTCATCTCATTTCTCATATGCTTGAGGTAATTCTTGAAGTCTTTCCAAGCAGGAGGCAGTTTTTCTATAATAGCTACAACTTGAAAAGTTTTGCTCAACATCATTCCCTTAGCATGTATCTCATGGAGGATTACCTGAAGTTCTTAGACTTGACTAAACACGGTCATGGAATGTACCATTTTGTAACTGAAGAAATGGCTCACAACAAAATTCTTGGCCCCAACATCCTCAGTTTTATATTTTTGGTCTAGTGATTCTCATAGCTCCTTGGTTGTTTTCTTATCTGAATACACATTGTATGAAGAATCAATCAATCAAAGAATTCATGACATAGTTTCTACATAGAAAGTCAAAATGTTTCCAAGCATCCACAACACTGAAGACTTGGATATCGTGTTCTTCTTCTTTGAGCTTAGGAGCATCTTCAATCAAGAATCTTGCTAGATTCAAGGTGGTCAGGTAGAATAACATCTTCTATTGCCACATTCTAAAGTTTAGTTCATTAAACTTCTCTAGCTTTTCTCCAGGTAAAATAGAGATAGGCATAACATTAGGCATCACTAGCACTTGTGTCATAGTAGGGGTTGCCACTTAGGCGGATCTGATTGGAACAACATTGTTAGATTAGAAGTCCATTTTTTTGCAAATTTGCTTAGAAAATGCGTGATTTTCTTTATTCTCGAAAACTAATTCTCGGAATGAGTGAAAATATGTAACAGTATTCCTAGAAAGACTAATTGAGTTATAAAAACCCAGGCCAAAACCATCCTCCTTAGGTAGAATATTCAAGTCCTAGGAAAGATTGAAAGGGTCATAAATGGTCTTGCTTGAATCTGACTTCTTAGACATGCTTCTACATGTCGTAATTTCCATTTTCCTGAGTTTCAAAGGAATTATGACGAGGAAACCCACAAAGTGAGTGTAGAGTTTATTCTAATAGGCTTATCTCCTTATCATATATTTCTCGCAATACAAACAAAAACTAATCATATAGCCTAGTGTGGACCCCGCATTTTTGGCTATTATCCATTTCCCACTAAAAATGCGAGACTCGTTTCGTATTTAAAAAAAAAAACCATTTTTAGAAAACGGCTTGGAGTCGCCACTTATTTTTGTTTTATTTTAAAAGGGAAAACAAAATAAGAAATAAAAACCCTAAATGTTGTGAGTGTCATGATCTTTAGACCCGCTGTAATGGGCTCGACCCGTTGGTAGTAGGTCTAGATCGCATGACACTAATGCCTAACTACTCTTCATTGAAACTTTGTGATTTTTCAGTTAGGGAAAATACTGTGTTTGAAATGTCGAGTGTGGAAGGCTGACAGGACTGGAAAATTCATGCGTACCTCGAATGCAATGGAAGGTGAAACGTGTTGAATTCTGCAATGTGTGTGGGTAGTGCACGTCTCGATATACAGGGCTCGTGATCGCGACCTGATTAATTGCATGCATTGATATGTACCCCCTATAGGGGTTGGAGTTCTGAATGCCACTTCTTTTACCATTTCACAAAGGCTTTATCACATTGCGAGTTCTTTTCTCCTGTTGCCCCTGAATCGTTGGCTTCAAAACATAAGTAAGACTCTCGGCGTCTTCGATTTTGAGGTAAGTTTTTTAAAAACTTTGTTTGCATTACTCACGCAAGGTCGTCCCTTGGATTCATGGGTGGGAGTTCTAGTGACAAATCTGTAGGTGGTTTCTGGGGTTAAGTTTGGGGTTATCCCATTAGGTTTGGTTATTAGTGTGTTATCAAACCTCCATAGGGGTTTATTTTATCTCTCGGGGTTTGACTCCTTTGCCCTTTAAGGTCTTGGTGATCCTTTCTTTTCCTTTTATTTTTTATTTTATTTTTTATAGTAGCGGCGGTGAGAAGAGACTTCTACCAATCGAGCTGGGCGTAGGGGAGGAGCCCCTAAGATCACCCACTACAAGCAGCCTTGTTGCTGCTATGTCTATGGAGGAGTTGAGATTCTTTTGCCAAGTCCCAACTGGCATTAGTCTGGAGTTTTTGGACGGAGCAACTGTCTCAACTATAGGATGGACAAATAAAGGTATCTACTTCACCCGAGAGCAGTTTGTTAAGGGACTTCGCTTTCCCATCTCATCATTAATGACACAGTTCCTGCATTTTACCCGAGCACCTCCTACTCTCATACATCTAAACGTCTTTCAAATTCTTATGGGTTGCAGAGTGCTTAACTCTCTTTACTAGTTGGATATCTCACTGGTAGAGATTTGTTTCATTTACACTTTGAAGCTTGGGATTGAGGGCGCCTATACATGTTATTACAGTCCTGTTACAATTTATGGCTGGGCTCTGGACTCCCACCCCCAGACCCAGAAGTGAAAGGGGTCTTTTTGGTTAAGGGTCCATGGTACGAGACGCATGGCTCTCCAAGGCTTCCCTTCGACCTGAACCAATCTCTTTCCTTCCCAAGTTTGCCTTAGCTTAATGGATCTATTTTTTTTTTAGATCACCGTGTTCTAACGTGACCCTTTTCTTCAAACTTTGCAGGTAAGCATAGGCAAGGCCGACTAGTTAGCTGGGTAAAGAAGGCCAGTCTGGAGCGTATATTGATTCTCGAGATTACCGAGGCGAAGCGTAATCGCGAGCTCCTCCTTTCCGTGAAGAACTTGCTGGAGTTAGGTGCTAACCCCTTTTGTTATATTGTCCACAGTCATCCCTGCTGCTGAAATGAGCTTATTAAGGGGGCACATTGTTCTGTGACCTTTTCAATTCCTATTAACACTTGTGAGTTACTGCTCCAAGAAAGCAGGAGTCCATAGAAGAGGCCTTGAGTGGAATATGTACAGGTTCGACCAATTACCTTTAGTAGAAAGATGTGAGGCCCCATTTGCGAAGAAGAAAGAAAGAAAATGAGAGAAAATAAAGGTGGACAGACTAAGGCTATCGGCGTAGGACTAGAGGGCTTCATGGATTGGACAGATCGAACTGCTAGTCAGCCGACTAAGGAAGAGGATGACGACATGTCAAGCCTTACTGCTAAATTCACCACGCGGATGCGCAAGCGGCTGCTAGATCCTAGGGGGAAACTACCCCTGGCTTTGAAGTGTCAGGAAACAAGCGTTCCAAATGGTATGAGTGCAGGTGAGAGGAAACTAAGGCAGTCCAGTTGTTATCATTGTTGATTCTACGGCAGACGGATACCTGCTAACTCTGAAGGTATTATCGCTGGGAAGCTCCTAAAGGCCTTGGCGTCATAGGGGATGGGGTTCCAAGCGGGGGCCAGTGCTAACGAGGCGGTAGGGGAGGCTCCCATTGGAGATAGCTATTGGTTGCTGATGTAGCTAGGCTTGCAGAATGCCTCCAGAAGTAAAGAATTTAAAGGGTCTGAGGTTGGTGCTCAGCTCACCCATCATCCCGATGAAGTGGGGCTTGACCTTCATCGGTCGCTATCCCAGTCAGATGCCGCCCTAGTCGATCATCGGCCAAGCTGGGCCTTTTAAACTAGAGGATATTTCTATCGGCTAACATGAGCCTCATCCACATCGGCCATCGAATACCGGTGGTGGCGCTTACAGTACTCCATCCCTTCCACACCAGTTATTTGGGTAAAGAAGGAATTCCTACATGCGCGTGGCTGAGGATGGAATGCACATATGCAATTTCAACGAGACGGCAGGGCTGGTATGTTCTAACCTCTTCTCACTCCCCCTCTACTTTTTGTTTGAACGCAAATTCTCATGTCGTCATTTTGTTATAATTCCGCCTCTTTTACAGGCCGTCATTGCCATCCAGAACATGGCCCATCAACATAAGGAACTCCATCTCCGGTTAGACGATACCGAGCAGTTGCGACACTATGTTGGGTCCGCCGTCTCCAAGCACAATTCTCTAGATGACGCCCTTGGCAAGGCCAGGGCTAAGTCTAGGTACTGGGATTAGAAGGACAAGGAGGGCACTAATAGAGCCACGGGAGTGAAGAAGGAGAGGGACGAGGCTAAGGAGGAGTCTAAGATTGCCTAGCTAGTTGTTGTCGCAGTGGACGACGCAAGGGAACGGGTAAAGGATGACTTGGCTAGGTTCCGAGACGCTCTGGCGGTTGCAGAGGAAGCCACGCGCAAGGCCGAGGCTGAGACTGCCCGCTTGGAAGTTGAATGGACGTCCCTTTTGCTGGAGCTGGGGGCGGTAAAAGATGAAGTATCCTCCCTTCGATCCCAAGCCGATAAAGACAAAGAAGCCATGGAGAAGAACTACCAAAAGGCTTTGGAGGTGATCTTCGCATACGGCTACGGGTGTTGTATGTTTAAACACAACATATGTGGAAGCCAACCAGAGGTTCCAAACGGCATGCCCGACTCCTCTAACCCGCTGCATCCCAAGTTCTTTGTGAAGCCTAGCTGCCCCCTAGCCCCAGTAGTCGCTGAAGCGGCAGCAACCGATGTGGATCTAATTGAGCCGACCAAGGATCCTGAGGAGAACGCCTCCATTGAGGATCAGAGCTGACTTTGCTCTCCTTACCACTTCCTTGTTTGTTTTTTTTTTTTTTTTTTTTTGCAATTTCTTTAAGGGGCCCCGTTTGGCCACCAAGGATCCTAAGGCGTATTTTAATGAAATGCGATTTTTGGTATTCTCATGTAACTATTTATCATCATTTTTGAAAATATTGGCTAGGATAGTTAAGTCTTTTAGGAGCTAGGAGCTGGTAGAGATTGTGCTTGGTTCAGCAAGCAAGGCAGCATTCCTAGGCTTTAGCCAACAGGCTTAAGAGCTACTGTTGTGCTTAAACATGTGTCAACAGGATATGAGCCACAAGGCTGGCTCTTTGAAAGTGTCAGTAGGCTTAGAGTCACATCTCTGGTCTTTTGAAAGTGTCAGTAGGCTTAGAGCCATAAGTCTAGTCTTTTGAAATTGCCAGCAGGCTTAGAGCCACAAGTCTAGTCTTTTGAGAGTGTCAATAGGTTTAGATCCACAAGTCTGGTCTATTGAAAGTGCCAACGGGCTTAGAGCCACAAGTCTAGTCTTTGAGAGTGCTAGTAGACTTAGAACCACAAGTCTGGTCTTTTGAATGGGGTCATTAGCAAAGATTGAAAGAAAACACTTCAAAGGAAAATTTTATTGAATAAGGGAACTTTATTGATAATACTTTTAAAGATGCGAAGCATTCCACACCCTAGGTACTAGGGTCCCGTCTAGTTTATTGAGTGCATATGAGCCGGCTGCCCCCACCTTTACTACCATGTACGGCCCCTCCCAATTAGGTTAGAACTTGCCAACTGTCAGGTCAACCGTGTTTTCAAATACCCTTCTTAAAACTAGGTCTCCGACTCAGAATGTACGTGGCCTTACACGCCTGTTATATAGATTTGTCATCCTTTGTTGGTACGAAGTTATACGTATAGAGGCTGCTGCCCGAAGCTCGTCTACCATATCTAGGTCTTTGGTGATGGCTTTAGCACTAGTCTTTCCAGGGATTTCAGTTCGAATTGTGGGCATCCCAATCTCTGTAGGAATGATTGCTTCCATCCCATAGGTGAGGGCGAATTGTGACACTCCAGTCGGCTTCCGGTTGGTTATCCTATAGGACCAAAGAACTCTTGGTAGCTCGTCCCCCCATTTTCGCTTAGACGAATGTAGACGCTTTTTCAAAGCTGTCAAGAAGGTTTTGTTGGATGCTTCTGCCTGGCCATTACTCTGTGGGTACCGCGAGGTTGAGTACAAATTTTTTATCTTCAACTCTTAGCAGAAATTTCTATATATGCATTGTCGGAGGCGTGGCCCGTTTCGAGTTGTCAACTAAGGTATTCGAGCAGGCGAACTGATGCTCCTCCACATCATCGAAGACATCTTTGTCTTTGATGGAGGCGAAGACTTCAGCTTTTATCAATTTACTAAAATAGTCGATGGCAACCAATAGCATCTTTTTCTAAGCTAGGGTGATAGGCGTGAGTCCGACTATCTCGATACCTGGCTGGGCGAGATTCGGGAGCGCAGTCAGTGGCTAGGTCTTGATCAGGCATCCTTAACACCGGGGCTTGTCGTTGGCGTGGTCGCACTTCTTGGTGTAGGTAGTCGCATCTGCTCTCATGCTTGTCCAATAATACCCTTATGTATGGGCCCTGTGAGCTAGAGTTCTGCCGCTCGGATGATTTCCGCATACCCCTTCATGGTGTTCCACCAGCGCATACTGCCCCTGCTAAGTGGTGAGACACTTAAGATACGACTCGTCTAGAGACCGCTTGTATAATTGCCCGTTCACTAAGGAAAACCTTACCACCTGGACCTGGACTTAGACCTTGTGAGCTTCAATTATGTTATACGGAGTTACGAACTCGATAATGCATTATAAAGATAGCTAAGAATACACCTTCATCGATTTGACTTACGTCGATTGTAATAGGCGAGACAGTCAAAAAGTGGTCGTGAGAAATCACGGTTTCTTTTTATTGGGATGGATCGTGAGTGCTTAAAAACCTTTCAGATTATACTCAGCGTCAGTCTGCATTTTCATGTTGATTTGGCATTATTTATATAATTTTAGTGTTAAATTCCTTATTTAGTTTTGTTTTGGAATGCAGGCATGATGAGGCGAAAAGAACAACTTCTGGAAGCCATTTTGGAGAAATAAGGAGCATGCAAGGAAGTCAACGCCCACGTGCTGTGACGTCTCCACGTCTTGGCGTCTCTCCTTTGTCCTTGACGTCTCCCGTCGAGAAGCGTCACCGTGTAGAAGGCGTCTCACGTCGCGGCGATCACCAGCTCGGCGTCGGCTCAAAAATGCGCATCTCATCATTCCATCTGAGGGCTCGGGTTTGAAAGAAAGGGAGGAAAAGGACGTGCGGCGGAGGATGGAGTGGAGGAACCTGCGGCCACGGACAAGGATTTCTTGGATTTTTGTATTAGTTTTTTTCCTTATTGTTTGATTATTTTATGGATCGCATGAGGATGTCCTTCATATTACATATATTATTTCTTTCCTTCATGATGTTCTAAACTTCTTTCTAGAGGCTACATCAAGCCACATCTGAGACCATGGATTAAGTTAGCTTTCATGTGTTAATCAATTGTTGTTAATTTATCACATCTGCTCTATACGCATGTGGAATTATATGATAATATCGTGATATTAACATACTTGTGAAGATCCAGAGATTCGAGAGATGAGGGTATTCGAGGGATAGATAGAGTAGCCTTTAGCCGGTCGGGTAATAGAGATATTAAGAACTGAAGGTGGTTTGAGGTTGAACATTAAGCATTTCGAATGCCGGAGTCGAGGTGAGATATACTCGACTCTATTCACGAAAATAGGCGAATATACCTCGAGAGAGGATATCGTAGGCAAGATCACTGTATTGATATGTTATAAAAACAATCCCCGAATAACAACATCTTGGGAGAATAATCCATGAATGTGAGGAGATTTAACCTGGCTCCTACATTATCATTCACCAAATAATAGTTGGTCTGAGTTAGTATCTAAATTCCATCTTAGAATCATTTATTCAGATATTGTCTGAAAGCCAGAACATCTGTAGTCAACTTACCTTTCCCTGTGGATCGATATCCGTACGTGAAGTACACTATATTACTTGAGACTCTGTGCACTTGTGCATAGGCATTATTTTATACACGCGTAATCGGCTGTCCAAGTTTTTTAATGCCGTTCTTGGGAAGGCTTAAATTGATATAGAGTAGTAAGCACATAGATAATATTCTGAATTTTTCTTTATTTTTTTTTATTATTTTTACAAGTACTGGTAATTGGGTTTTGTTAGTTGGTGTGTTATTGCAGTACAGGTTTTAGTGGTACACATGCGGCAATGGCAAGATTAATCAACACTTGTGTGATCGAGAGCCGAGAAAGACTTACGCGCAGTTGCGTCGAGGCGGAGAGCGGAACAGTAGAACTCGATAGTCATGGAAAATCTTTGAAGAACAAGATTTTGGCGTGGAACAAAGAAATTTGGACCCGCGAGTAGAGACTAGAAATCAAGCGCCCCGAGGCCATTCATACGACCAGACGATCGTGCGTGCTATTAGATGAGTTCGTTTCTACCTCGGCGGTTGACGGCAATCGGCGTATGATCAAGCAAACAATTTTGAATTGAAGTGGAGTCACGGTCTGAATGCTTGAGTATATTATGGACCTTACATGAACCGAACATGCATTTGACTAACTTCCTCGAAGTTTGCGATACCATCATCTGACGGGGTCACGGAAGAAGCCACACAGATTGCGGTTATTCCGCTCTCACTCGGGGATAGAGCCAAGCATTGGCTAACAGTCAACCACGGAACTCATTACTACATGGAGGCAGAGTTGGTACAAAGTTTAGACAAATTCTTTCACAGCCGAAGATTGCACAACTAGTGAAATCATCCCATTTGGACAACTGGAAGGAGAACTTGGCGAGAGAAGCATGGGACTGAGTTCCATGGTGTGCGGAAGTGTCCTGCGCCCAGGCTAACGGATGGATGCAAGTCCACACCTTCTACAATGGTCAAAATTTGCCCGACGATGATAGATGCCTGTTGGAGGATCATTGATGAAGAAAACCGCAGACCAGTATGAGATATTGGAAGATCTTTGCGGCTGACCTTGTCGGTGGCACAGAGAGAAAGATTTACCCGATTGAACCTGATGAGTGCGCAGACAATGAAGTCCTCGATAATCGGTAAAATCATGGCCAGCACGGCTAACTAAGCAGTTGAATAGACAGCGAGCGACTAATGCCATACGGACCGACCCACACACAGGGCTGTGTGAATTTTGTGGGGGTCGGCATAGTAAATGCTTGATTGTCGGTCGGGAAACCTATCGTAGAACCAAGCTCGATGCGTGTCGAGGTTTAATCGAGTCGATCACGGCAAGGGCCCAGGTATGGGGTAATAGCTACCGAATCGGAATCGGGGACAAGGATGGGCGTACTTGATCGAACCCCGGAATAATCCAAAACAACCAAGGGTATGGATGGAGGAACAATCGGAACAATGTCTGTAATCCAGGCCAAGAGCTAATGAATAGCCCCACGAAGAAGGCTGGTTAGAGCAAGCTCTGTGCGAATGTTAACTTCTCATTAGCGTTTATGAATGAGACCAAGAGGCGAACATGCAATGACAAACAACCGGGTTAAACAATCAGCGGCCTGTGGGAGTTTGGAGCCTGAATGGGCGAATGGCGAACTGCCACAGAAGAACAGCAGGGTTCTTTCTTAGGAGCAATTCAGAGAGTAAATCGAGAAGAGAGGGAATAGACACGTTAAAGCGATCCTGCCCAAGAAGTGGGAGAGATTTGGAATCCACAAGTACAACCCCATTCGTGACGGTTAGAGGCGAGAGATCACCACGGCCCGGGACGGAAAAGATGATGCGATCGAAAAACTGATCCACGGGAGAAGCTTGATCGGCGAGACCTCTAGTGAAGCGAAATTTGACATATCTGGGTCCCTTACCCCTGGCGTCTCGAAACATAAAAATTGGATAAGCAATTCCACGAAGTTTATGGATGTTTTAGCTGCATATAAACATCCCATTTGCGCGTGCCTTGAGCAAATGCGGTTATGTAAAGTTCATGAAAGACATTTTTGTCTCGGAAGAAGATTAGCGGACTTTGAGACGGTAGAAGCTTAGCAGAGAATGCGTGCCATCCTTCGAGCTACCATGGCTTCAGACCCGGGCGGTTTCACTATCAGTGCACAATTGGAAATCTTGTTTTTGAAGCTATTTGTGTGATTTGGAGTGCCGGCTGGTAATCTTATGCCCCTATCCATCTTTAAGCGTTTGGGATTAGGAGAAGCGGTCAGGCCTACGATCACTCTTCGACTGCGGACGGATCTTTGAAGCACGAGAGGGATAATGAGAATATCTTAGTAAAGGTCGACAAGTTTATCTTCGAAGTGATTTCATGGTTTTAGACATGGAGGAAGATAGAGAAATCTTCTTGATTATCTTGGGAAGACCTTTTCTGGCAGCGAAGCGATGATTGATGTGCGGAGGGCGGCCCAGGCTAAGAGTACAAGAAGAAGAAGTGAAATTCAATGTCTTGAGGCGATCTGGCCTTGACAGAAGTGATACGTGTAATGGATTTGATATAGTAGAGCTATAGTGTCTAACCAAAGTGGTCTCGGCGACCCTTTGGAGACTAGCCTAGTGGCGGTGCAAATGAGAACTTTGATACTTGAGGCGAAGAATCGTTAAGTGGATGGATTCTTTTATAGGCACAATAGAAGGAAATACTTGAATCGCTAGGCGAAGGGGCTACTTGGCCGGTTCATCCGATTGAGAGCAAGCACCCCGAGATGGAACAAAAACCCTCTACCTAGCCATTTAGTATGCATACACAGGGTAGAATCTTATTTACTTGATGGTATTTCATCATCCCTAGCGAAATGGAGGAGGAGAAGTTATTGAGAGTTCTTGCGAATCACAAACAAGCACTCGGATGGTCTCAGGCGACCTAAAAGGTCCAGCCCATACATGTGCATGCATCGTATTTATTAGAAGATGGCCACAAGCCCTCAGTGGAAGCCTGAGAGGGAGGTTGAATCCGACAATGAAGGAGGTAGTTCGGAAGAAGTTTACAAAATGGCTGATACTAGGGTGGTTACCACGGGTTCGAGGGACGGCGCATGGGTAAGCCACATTCGGGTAGTACCAAAGAAAGGGGATAAGCTGTATCAAAATTTGAAAACAATATCTTCTGCCATCTAGAGCAGTGGCCAAGATTGGAGAATTTGTATTTGACTATAGAAAAGCTGAACAAGGCCACTCGGAAGAATGCTTTCTCTGCCATTTCTAGATCAGTGATCGTTAATGGGTATGAATATTATTGCTTTTTTGGATGGATATTCGAGGTTACAACGAATAGCCATAGCGCACGAAGATCGAGGAGAAGACAACATTCTTGCCCCTACTAATTTATTCGCTTTTCCAGCGGATGCCCGCTGGACTATGTAATGCTCAGTACTTTTCGAAGATGCATGATGGCCATATTCTCGACATGGTAGAAAGAGCGATTGAGATTTTCATGGAGCGATTTCTCGGTAATGGGAAATTCATTTGACAGTACCTAGCAAATTTGGCTTTTCGCAAGATGTGAAGAGACCAATTTAGTACTCAATTGGGAGAAGTGCCATTTCATGGTACAAGAGTGTGTTCTTGGACATCGGATTTCTGCAAGAGGGATAGAGGTAGATAGGGCGAAGATTGGAAGCGATTGAAGTTACCTCCTCATACGTGTGAAAGGGATCAGAAGTTTTCCCCAGGCCATCTTTGCTTGGATTTTATAGGCGGTTTATAAAGATTTCTACAGATTGAAACCATTATCCAATTTGTTAGTCCAGGGGATCCCATTCGAATTTGACTCCCAATGCGTACATGCTTTCACTGTATTGAAGAATAAGTTGATCTCAGCTCCTATTGTGGTAGCTCCAGATTGGTCTTTTCCATTTGAGCTAATGTGTGATGCAAGCGATTATGCAGTGGGGCGGTTTTGGGGCGAGAAAAGCGGGAGAAGATCTTTGGGTGATCTACTCACATAGCGGGACGTTGAATGATGCTCGGTGAATTATGCCACTCTGGAATTTGTTGTATCGTCTTTGCTACCGACAAATTAGGCCATATTTAGTGGCAACAAGTCGTGGTGCATCTGCGATCGATCGGCCATTAAGTACTTGATGACCAAGAAGATGCAAAACCCCGATTGATTGATTGGTCCTCTGTTCTGAAATTAGTAGAAATAAAGGATAAAAAGAGGAGCACTGAAAATTTGGTAAGCGGACCATCTATCGCGTTTGGAAGGAGTGAGAGATGATATTAGGTGAGCGATGAATTTCGGATGAAACTTTGCTGTGAGGATAAGAAGGCAATTCCTTGGTTCGCAGTTATGTGAACTATTTGGTAGCGAAGGTGATTCCACGAATTGCTATCGAGAAAGAAAAAAAAGGTTTTTCGCACACACCTTAAGCACTACTATTGAAGGCCTATTCTCACAGTATTTGTCAGCGTCGGTGATAAGGAGATGTGTGCTGAAGATGAAATGCATAGTATTTTGAACCATTGTCACACTCATCGTGTAGTGGACACTTTGGTGGGCCCAAAGCAGTGGCAAGTTCTCTGTTCCAAGACTACTGTGGCCTTCCTTATTTAAAAGATGCTCATCTATTTGTTTCAATTGTGACAAGTGTCAACGAATGGGGAACATCTCTAGAAAGAATGAGCCACCTATGCATCCCTATCTTGGAAATTAGTTGTTCGATCTATGGGGAATCGATTTCATGGGACCATTCCCTGCATCGTACAACAATTTGTACATCTTGTTGGCAGTGGACTATGTTTCCAAGTGGGTAGAAGCGATTCCTACACGTACGAATGATGCCAAGGTTGTGGCCCCGATTCTGGCAGTGATATCTTCCTCACGTTTGGAACTCCTCGAGCTTTGATCGGATAATGGTACACATTTCTGCAACAAGGTAATTGATAGGTTTTGCAAAAGTATAGATGCATGCATCGCACATCCCTTGCATACCACCCACAATCAAATGGACAAGCGGTATCAGCCAGAGTAAAAATCAAATACATTCTCGAGGAAAGACGATCAAAGCGACTCGGGGGGATTGGTCTAAAAGATGAGCGATGCACTCACGGGCATATCGTACGCATTTAAGACCCCTTTGGGTATGTCCCGTTCGGACTTGTGTATGGTAGAGCTTGTCAAACTTTCCCGGTGGAATTGGAGCATCGAGCTTATTGGGCTCGACAGCTAAACATGGATGATTACATTAGATTTGGTGGCAGTACTTCAACTCGGTGAGCTTGATGAGTTCGAAGCGAAGCATGTACGAGAGCGCCGTGTTACAAGGGAAAAGAGACCAAGGTACGGCATGACAAACACATCCTCGAAAGAGTTCTGAAATAGGATGACAAGTTCTTTATTCAATTCCCGCCTAAAAATATTTCAGGAAATTGAAGTCTCGATCGTGGACCTTTTCTGATGACAAAGTCTTTTCCCATGGAGGAGTAGAAGTTTCACACCCTGAGAAAGGGACATTCACAGTCGCGATTCAACGTTTGAAACCGTACTATGGTGGCGAAGTGTTGGCAGACAAGCAAGTCATTCCTCTAACGACCCTTGACGGTATAATCATCAGTGCACGGGTTTTGCGTTCTTGCTCTTTATTGAGATCCGGAGTTGTCGAATACTGACATTAAACATAGCGCTTCTTGGGGAGGCAACGAGTGTTCTTAGAATACGTAGTTTTAAGTTCTATACGTTATTTTGGCAATTTTTGGTTTCTAGTAGTGTTCATGCTCAATGTTTTTGTTTATTGGTTTTAATTGCGGGAGGAAGCGTGGGTGCAGTCTTCACAGCGTGTTGATGGCCAAGAATAAGTTTCGCACGTGGAAGTTCTCGAAAAAGTGGGCTGCATAATGTCGAAAATCTCATGAGAGACCTTCTACACATCGCGTCATGTGGAGCTCCCACGTCAGCGGCGTCATTTTAACGCACTTCACGTCACGTGGCGGTAGGATTCTCACGTCGCGGCGTCATTTTTTAGCACTTCTGCGTCGCGTCGCGTTAAGGTTCTCACGTCGCGTGGACACTCGTGGCGGCGTCGCCGCCTGCGTCGGCGTCGCGGTATGGGCTCTGCACGTCGCGTCGGCGTGGACTTCTCCGCGTCGCTGACGTCGTTTTGCGTCGGCGTCGACGGTCACCTCCTGCGTCGCATTCGCGGCGTGAGTCTCCCGCGTCGCTTGACGTCATTTGATATGTCCTCTGCCGCATCGATTTGCTTTGTGTGACGTCGCCTAATCAAGCTCTACGTCACGTCGCGGCGTGGCCTCCTTGCGTCGCGACGTGGGGCGGATTTAAACCGGGGAATAGGCCATTTTGGCCTTCATTCGCACAAACCTCTCCGAAACCTAGCTCCTCACCATGCAGTATTTCGAGGACCTTGAAGCTCGTGTTCTCCATAGGTTGGGGACCTCCATCTTGCTTTCAGACCACTTTAGTAAGTCACCCATTGTAGCTAGTTTTGGATCATAGTGGCCTTTCCCTTGCTTGTGTATCAGATTCTAGTTTAGGTACATTAGACTAGGGTTTATTTCAGTGTTTTCATTTAGTCTAGAGTCCTTGTAGGTCTTCATTTCGGGTTAACTAGGTTCTTTAGAGTTACTTTGAGTCATATTTGGGTCGTGTTAAGTCTTAAGTAGCTTTTGAGTCCCCTTAGTGTGTATTGCACATTAAGTGTTTGAAGTTTTGTCTCGATTAGGATGTACGGCGGCGCGGCTTGCACATAGCGGTCGGGCGGTGAGGCCAGAGCTCGCCTTCGGCAGCCGCGTTTTGTAAGCGCGGGCCGCCGCGGATCGGTTTATGAATTTGCAAGCGGGTCATCGTGGGAAGGGGTTTCACCACCCCGAGAAGATTTTTAGGAGAACCATCGAGGCTGGGGTTGGCGTGCTCGCATTGCCAACCCTGTGACGCCATGAGCGTGGTTTAGGAATTCTACGCCAACCTGGCCTCCCACGTTATCAAAGGTCGGGGTGCGAGGTGTGTTGGTCGACTTCAGCGGAGTCGATCGATAGCTACTATGGCCTCGAGCATATCGCCGGGCCTTCGATCATTTCCGCGAGCACCACGACTATCATGAGGTCATGGGAGTGTTGACCCGGAGTCGGGGTGAGTGGGCGGATCAATAAGCGCCGAGTCACGCGGTAAATTTCAAGACGAGCATTTGGCCTACATTCCTAAGGTGTGGCCTTCGCTATCGCCGGCGTCTTATCACAGACGGCGAATGTGTGTGAGGTGGCCCTGGCGCTCCTTGTTTCAAACTACGCTATCTTACAGGATATACCATTTGACGTTGGGCAGGTTATCGAGGATGCCATCCTCCATAGGGATGCGAAAATAAACCTGGGGCACCCTTTTCTGATCTTCGGCTTGTGCAAGCAAGCCGGAGTGCCCCTTGACGACAATGAGGCCTGGCTTCATCCTATCAAGGCCATATCGGTCAAGCGGGACACACACAGTGTCCGCGGCTGAGTCTATGACTGGGACCACGAGCCCTCGAGGCGAGGGACGAGCTTCCCGGTCTCCGGGCTCGCTATAGTTCTACAGGTGACCGCCTGGAGGAGGGACATTGTGATCCTCGTCTCTACCTCCACCACCTCCACCCCAGCAGCCTCGGGCGCCCGTTCCTCCTAGCCCCTTCACGGGATCGGGACCGGGTGCTCCTCCTGTGACGTTTGTGGCGTTTGGGATGAGACTTCGGGAACACCCAGAGTCCTCGTTACTCGGGACATGGGCGCGTCTTCGACATGCCTGTGGGTCGGCGTCAGGGCCATCGTCTCCTGACGGCCCGGCGGACTATACGGCCCATTCAGCGCGGCTCTAGCTTTCCACGTGCCGCCACATACGCGGGTGATCTACAGGGGAGTCCCTTCCCTCTATATTTTGCTTTTACCAGTGGGGACACTGGATCTTTTGTTTGGGGGGGGGTATTTTGTTCGGATATTATGTTTTGCTTATCATTGCTTTATTTTCGTTGTTTTAGTTTTAGTAGTTTATAGTATTGTTAGTTGTTCGCATTTGGGGTGTGTTTTGTTTTTAGTATTGCATGCAGTTGTAGGTAGTGTTAATATTTGTTTGAGTTATTGTGCATCGCAGATTTTGCTTATGTTTGTGAGTCAGTTGTTAGTTGTTTGTTGTTTGTTGTTTTAGGATATTCATGCATAATGTAGTAATTGCATTCAGTTTTGCCATGTTGAAAATTGAGGATCAGATTTTTAGATTGAGTTCACTATAGATTTGTTAGGATACTTTGTTTGTTTGATGCTCGGTAATTAGATTGAATAGGTGAAAAGGCTAGTGAACCAATCCGGGTAGTCAGAAACCAATTCTCAAAAACTCTATCACATTCACACACTAGTGACGATCAGAGTATGCCTAGAAATGCAGGGCAAGCTGCTAAAATTAAGACGTGACTGGGAGATTCGAACCATTTTAGGTGATGGGACACCTAAACAAAGAGAGGATTGCCATCGAGCCCCAGCCAAAAGAAAAATACAAAAACATGAAAAGAAAAAGAAAAAAAGAATAAAAATAGGCATATGCATAGAATAAAGCGGGGGATCATCAATCGGAATCCAGGGCACGATCTGAGGGCCTATCAAAGCCTAATGCCACACGAGCAGTGGCCAGGAGTCATTGACTTCTTTGCGGGTTACATGGGACGGAAGATGGATCATTCACGCAACCTAGAGACCATCGATGTTTGGTTGAGTGTTAGGTGAAGTTTGAGAGGGAACTTAATGCTGGTGCCCTTAACCAAGCTGGTGGGGAGTCACGATGGATCCACATTTGCAGAACACTTGGCTAAAACTTCTTGGCACTAGGTCTTCTTCCATTTTGTTTTGGTACATAGGAAATTCTAAATATGTAGACATGAATAATTGGGTGCGTTCCTATCCTTGTCTAGTTCGATTCTTCCTGATAGGTGGGTTGAACTTAAGAAGTTTGGGAGTATCGGAACTCGGGCATGCAGGCCACCTACCATAGGCACGTAGGGTTTTAGAGACTGGCCATTGAACACTATGGGAGTGGATACACTAGTCGGTTCACATACCTCAATCGAGTCAGAAAGTCAAGTAGCTATATGCCTTCTTTGAACATCGAGCAAAACGGTGGATGAATCTGGAATCGATCCAATTGATCTCTGTTTTTCAGCATGGCATTCCTGTCTTAGTGTGAGTTGCATATTGTCGGGTGTGTGTCCTGTTTAGAGTCGGTTCTTGCTTGAGGGCAAGCAAGAAATTAAGTTTGGGGGTGTGATGAGTGCTTAAAACACTCAGATTATACTCGCGTCAGTCTTGCATTTTCATGTTGATTTGGCATTATTTATATAATTTTAGTGTTAGATTCCTTATTTAGTTTTGTTTTGGAATGCAGGCATGATGAAGCGAAAGAACAGCAGGAAGCCATTTTGGAGGAAATAAGGAGCGTACAGGAAGTCAACGCCGCGTCGCTGGCGTCTCCGTCAGCGACGTCTCGTGACGATCACCACGTCGCGGCGTCTCCGCGTCAGCGGCGATCCTGCGTCGCTGACGTCGACCAATCTGCATCTCGTCATTAAATCACGAGGGGCTCGGGATTTGAAAGAAAGAGGGGAAAAAGGGCGTGCGGCGGAGGAATGAGTGGAGGGAACCTGCATACGGACTTCAAGGAATTTCCTTGGATTTTTGTATTAGTTTTTTCCTTGCAGATTATTTTATGGATCGCATGAGGATGTCCTTCATAGCCATATTATTTCTTTCCTTCATGATGTTCTAAACTTCTTTAGGGTTACATCAAACCTGTCACGGATATGGATTAGAAGTTAACCTTTCATGTTAATCAATTATTTGTTAATTTATCACATCGCTCTATACACGCATGTTAATTATGCCATTAATGTCGGCCAATATTAACATACTTACCTTGAAGATCAGAGATTCGAGATGGGGGTATTCGGGGATCTGATTGGGTAGCCTTTAGTAGGTCGGGTGTAGAGATGTCCAGAACTTTGAAGGTGGTTTGGGGTTGAACATTAAGCATTCCCGAATCTGAGAGTCGAGTGAGATATACTTCCGACTCACATTTTCACGAGAGAAAATAGGCGAATATACCTCTAGAGAGAGGATATCTACGTAAAAGGCAAGATCACCGCCATTGATATGTTATAAAACGTCACGAATAACAGCATCTTTAGGAGAATAATCCATCGAATGTGACGGGGAGATTTAACCTAGGCTCATTATCAATTCTTCAAAACCAATAGTTTAGTTACGGTTAGTATCTAAATTCCATCTTAGAATCATTTATTGAGGATGTTAATGCAGCGAGAACATCACGTAGTCGACTTACCTTTCACTGTGGATCGATATCCGTCTGCGTGAAGTACACTATATTGCCAGAGCTCTGGCGTGCATGCATAGGCATTCATTTTATACCTGCGCGTGTCGACTTGTCAAAATGCGGCCCTCGCCACATGGTTTACTCTTTCATTCAAGCCCCTTAAGATATGTTCAAGCTTCCAAGCGGGAAAACTCCCTAGTCATTGCGGCTGAGACCCACATACACAGTCATTAATGCTGTTATAATGTTTCATGTTCTCAGTTTACTGTTTTACCATCGGTTGAGTCGCTGATATGAGGAGATTTTACGATGTCTGGTGTGCTGGAATCAGTCATTCTAGTTTCTTCATATTCGATCTCGTTATTAGATCGCGAGGAAGTCTAAGCCGAGTATGGGGTGACTCTACAACTTCTCCTAGTTGGGGCTTTAAGTTGCAGTAGAAGCGCCGGCTCACATGGCGAGAAGTGTTGATGAGTCAAATACTCATTGATTTTTAATCCATTTTTCGGCACGTGTTACAATATAGTGTGATTTTTATCTTTGAAATAGAGCATACCAAATTTATATTTGCGGGTTTTATAGCAAACTTGGCAAATACAACAAAGATCCAGAAAAATATGACCAAGGCAACTCACTCGCAACAAATTTTGAGGTCGCGACAAAGGACTTAGCAAACCATCGGTTTTTAAGTCACGACCTGAGTGAGGATGTTGTTGAAAAAACCCGAGTCAGCGATAAGTAATCTTGGGGCCATGATTAGTGTCCAAAAGTACAATTTTGAACTATATTAGATAGGTTTTGCATTACTTTTGTGCATTAATCATGTCATATAAACTCCAATTGAAGTGTTCATGTCATCTTAGTAACTTACTTATGCCATTTTAGACATGTTTTTGGATTTTGTAGGTATTTGTACTTAGGCTTCAACCACAATGCAAGTGTCAATCAGTTGAAGTTTAGTCTGATATGTGGCTGAGTAAATGGAAGAAACAAAGGAAAGGTGGAAATGAGATGCGATTGAAGACAGGGACGGAGGCATGCGAACTGACAAGCGGGAATTTTCGCAACTGTGCAACCAATTAGCAATCCTAGCGAATTTACATGTGTTCATAAAGCAGTTCGCAATCTATTGAAAATTGAAAAATTCATTTAACCAACTTGCTTGTTCCTTAAGCAATTATAAGAATTAACTTCTCTTAATGTTGTAGCTTAGCGAAATTTCGCTAACTCGCGAATTCAACACTTGAGTCGCTAAACACTTTACTTAAGTCGCTAGACCCTTGCCCGATTTAGCTAAACATAAGTCGCTAGTGAAATTCTCCTATGCTTGATTACATACCTCGTCATGCTTTGTAATTAATGACAGCCTTCAAACTTGGTTTATGCAGATTGTCCTACTCTTGCCTAGTTATTAGGGTTTTGGTAATTTCATACCTTAGAGGCTTATAAATACCCCCTCATGTTTTTAGCAATAAAGGAGGGGTGGATGAAAGTGAACCTAAGTTTTAGTGATTTTATAGTTCTTTCATTCTTTTTGTAAATAAATTGTTTTATTTTTAAGTTTTGCTTTTATTTTCTCTTCTCTCTCTTCTTTCTCTCTTCTTTCTTTCACTTTCCGGTACCAAACACTCCCGGGGATGACCTTTCGAGATGCCCAGCTCAGCTCCTTTCCTTTGAGGAAGGAAGCTAGCTTTAGTGGTGGGGTTAGCATATTTGTCATCTTGTACTAAAAGTCGGGTAGTGTATTTATGGCCCTTATTTTCAAAAATTCAGTTGCATAACATGGGATGTTATTGTCTTGGCCAATACTCTCACGTACTTTAGATCGGTGCTTCTTGTGGCTCTTTAGATGGTCATACTTGCCTCCCGAGTAGCATTTACATATTAGGGTTCTTCAGATAGGGTTAAATAACATTGACTTTTATTGTTTTGGCGATACTCTCCATACTTTAGGGTTCAGTGCTCGGGTGAGAGATGCACTGTGATTCTTTAGATGGTCTTTACTAGCCTCGGCCAATACTCTCCATACTTTAGGGTTCAGTGCTCGGGTGAGAGATGCGCTGTGATTCTTTAGATGGTCTTTACTAGCCTTAGAAAAATGATAAAGGAATGTTAGGGTTTTAAACAAAAAGGGGCCATAACTGCATCCTGTGTTGACTCACATAGGAGGATAAAACCTGAGGACATGTGTTTTGCCCCTGGCTTGTCAAGTTGGTGACCCTAAATCTTCAAAGTTTAATTTCTTCACTTTAATTTCAGTTTTACCCATTTAGGTTTTGCGATTTGGAGTTTAAGCGGTTTATAGCTTTTTGACATAAATCCAAAAAGTCAATAGAAGCCTTGTCATGCCCTAATACCGACCATTTTGGATGAAAACCCATCCCGTGTTCGATCTGAACCACTCTCACTGTGATAGCTTGACTACGCCTGATAGTAAGGGCTTTGGAGTGTATATAAATTTTGTTGATTTTAACTTTCGACTCTTGTGGCACGAATCAAATGGCGCCGTTCAAGTGGATAGTGCCAAACTACAAATGGTAAGTTGAAGAGTACTTGTGATCCACATCACAAGTAGAGGTAACATTACACCTCTTTTGCAACTTCGATTGCGAGGCGCAGTTGCTTCACTTAGCGATAGCTTGCCTTTGTTTGTTCGATTTTTCATTCGGTCGATTTTTTATTTTAGTTGGTACAATCTTTTTGCGAGGTTGTTTGTTGCTCTTTATTTGTCTCTTTAATTATTATAGCGTATGCAAGCGTAGGATCGAGACACTTAATTAGATTGAATAGGATAGGTACACAAATTGAACCAGCTAGTGAAGTTAGTGTACCCAGTGATACCATGGATCCCATGCACGAGGAACAGCGAGCTGACCAGGAACCCCATGAATCCAAATGCTTATAGAACCATGAGGGATCCCATCCACCCTCCTAGAGTTAGTGCCCGTCTGTATCATTCCTCCTAGCGATGATGTGCGGTGAGGCCATATTTAGTACCCTACTTGTATCATGGTATGGAAAATGAAAATCCATATACACATCTCTTAGGGATTTTGAGGAGTTTTCACTACCTTCAAGGAAGGTATGATGGACATGGATTTGCTGAAACTAAGGCATTCCATTGACTCACAAGAACAAGGCCAAGATATGGCTCCACTCATTGAAGACTCAGAACCATAAGAAATTGAGGGTGAAATTTATGAAATTTGAATTCTTGAAAAGTTCTTCGATTGCTCCTGAGACTAATAATTTGAAAAGGCAAATTTATACCTTTGCAGCTCGGGGATGGTGAGAGATTTTACGGTATTGGGAGAGATTTATGGAAACCATCGGTGCATGTCACACCATGGGTTTTGACACGTGGATGTTGGTGAATCACTTCTATGGTGGTAATGTCTCCTCCCACGTGAAACAATTACGGAAACTATGTGTGGGGGTAACTTTTGAGTAAACATCTGATGAAGCTATGGATTTTTGAACTATGTAATTTGAAACCCTCAAGCTTAGGATGAACCTAGTCTTTAGGGAAGTTGAAAGATTGGGGCCATTGAACCACTTGAGGGGCGACAAGTTGCATTTCACGAGAAGACACGGAGATGAAAGCGAAATTGATTAGTTTAACTTTCAAGATTGGATGATCTGGAAATAAAAAACCGGCATGAAATACAAACGGTAAATAGGTTATCTTCATCCCGATTTTCTTGCTTCAATTTTGAGTCAAATAGTACCACGAGAACCTTTGCCTAGAGAATGATCACCCATGCCATAAGTCAAAATCAACCACCCATAGATGCTCCATATGGTTGCTGTAATAACCACACAGTGGAGATATTGTCGAACTTGTCTTTGGAAACCTCAACCTCACGCTATGTACCCCGAGGCACAACGCGGTATTCTACCACCACTTCACGACCGGCCAAGCACCCACCTCCTCTCTGATGGAGCAAGCCATTTGTGAATGAGTAGGTGGTGGGAAATTTTAATGGAGGAGCAAAAGGCATCAATGCTCAGTTGACAAAAAAAAAAAGTGAATATGTAAGCTCCTTGAACAAGAGAATCGATGGGTTGGAAAGTATGCTTAGAAGAATTGGCGGCTGCGAGCATCCATAACAAGAATGGAAAATCATCGGCAAGAGGCGGGAGGGGTTCCTTCTCGTACGCAAATCCAGGGAATCCGTAGGTGACTATTCCGGTGAACCTCCCCGAATGGATGAGTAATTTGTCATTACCTTAAGAAGTGGAAAAGAGGTTGATCGGCCAATACCAGAACTTTGTTGAGGGAAACGAGAGAAAAAGGGAAGAATTGGAGCGGAACATTTTCTTGAAGGAGGATTCAATGAAACACTTGCATGCCACCTCCATTTCCCACGGGCACTTAGAAGCCGAAGAGAGCATCAATGAGGGCGGGTATTTTTAGAGGTCTTAAGGCAAGTGAAGGTTAACATACCTCTTTTGGACATAATCAAACAAGTCCCTGCCTATGCAAAGTTTTTGAAAGATCTCTGTACAATCAAAAAGGGGTTGGGCATTAACAAAAAGGCATTCTTAAGCGAAACGAGGTTGGCTCAGTCATCGTGCGAGACGGTGAAATCTGAGGATCCCGGGGACTGACTATCTCGGTTAACATTGGGAGGAACTGCATTGACAAAGCCTTGGTAGATTTGGGTGCCGGTGTCAACCTAATGCCATACTCGGTGTATAGGCGGCTAGGTTGGGAAGAGTGAAACCAACTTGACATCACCACATCTCTGAGCCGTCGTTCGGTGAAAAATACCAAAAGGGATAGTTGAGGATGTGTTGGTAAAAGTAGATAAGTTCTACTATCCGGTGGATTTCGTGGTTCTCGACACAGAATAGAAGCGGGGCACTAATCAAGTGCCCATTATATTGGGAAGGCCATTTATGGCCACATCAAATGCCATTATCAATTCTTGGGAATGGGGTCGTACAGCTCACATTTGTGACATGACCTTCAGGCTCAGCGTTTTCCATGAGCAATAGCGAACTAGGCGGGATGGGGAGTCGTCGATGAAGTTTGCACAGTGGTACTGCGGGTAGGAATGATGTTAATAAACAACGGGAAGAATTGATGGAGAACAATGAAGCGGTTAATGTAAGATCCACCATCCCTCCTATGACGGTCTGACCTTGCCACCGGAGACCGGATTGCGAAACAATGGGCGAGCATGAAGGCACCTCGGCACACACCATTGCATGCGTGGAGAGACTTCTCCTCCTTTGGACCACTCCACGAATCCCACGTTTGTAAATTTCGGGGTGGCTACTTTGTAGTTCAATGACCATTGTTCTCATTTTTAATTATTTAAACATCGTGTGTTTAAAAATAGTGATATCAATTAGAGCTTAATGATTGATTTTTTTTTTTTTTTGGGGCAGTAATAGTAGCAGTTGCAGGTAAGTATGCCCATCTTTATCTGGTGTGTAGTACTTTTTGTATTTCCATATTGGGTAATGGTTTTTCTTTTCAATTGAACCGTTAATTCTGATTGGACAATTGAATTGCTTTTTGTTACGAAAATTGAATCTTGTTTGTCACCTATGCTAGAACAAATGCCATGCGAGCTCGTTGTGTTAGATCCTTTGTTCGACATGCTCGACTTGAAATTTCCCCCTTTATGCTATTTCACACCTTTGCCTCTAGATTGTGATAGGTTGTAAATTTGTATGCCTCCTTCCACTTTGCCAGCTAGGCCTTAGGCATGTTGACAACCTAGAATGGGTTTGAGTTACCAGCAATTGAAGACCAATGTTGTCTTCCAAAAGGAAAGAAAGAAAGAAGAAAAGAAGAGATAAAATCGTGAAGTTTTGCTGAAGCAGAGCACGGTCCGGGGGGTATATGGCGAAAGCCTTTGAGCAGATGCCTAAGCCTTCATTGGTTGGGAGTCATCGATTTTGTGTTCGTTACATGGGTGGATAGGTAGGGTGCTTGAATTGTAGAGTTAGCCTTGATTTTCGAGAAGTCGGTTGAAGTCCGGGGTGAAGCCTTTAGAGTTAGTGGTCTTTGATCCTTTTGGCTTGATGCCCTAAACCTTAATTGGTTGGGAGTCGATCGGTGGACCTCCCGTTACATGGACTTTGGTGAAGTCGGATTTTTAAGCATTGCATCTACAATATAATTGAGAAAGCAAGAGAAGTGTAACCGAGGCCTATCTTAATTGTTCAAGCAGTTTAAGGCCGTATCAATGCTAGGTTGGGGGGGGAAACAAATTTTGCATTTTATTGACTCAATCTAGATACAAAATGAACCATTAGACTTAGGTGGAAATCCAAGTTGAAAATCATGGAAACAGTGTTGTTCTAAAAATTGTTCTCTTATGGATTTTATTCTTGTATATAGGTTTCAAATGTTGATTTCAATTGTTCACTTTAAAGTAATGTTAGTTTGTATATAAGTACAATAACCTTTTTGAATAACAACCTTTTTGAAAATCACCACATGCATCTCCTTTTTCTTTTGCATTGCTAAGGGACTAGCAACGTTTCGGTTGGGGGGTGTGATTAGTGTCCAAAAAGTACAATTTTGAACCCTATATTAGATAGGTTTTGAGTACTTTTTGTGCATTAATCATGTCATATAAACCAATTGAAGTGTTCATGTCATCTTAGTAACACTTATATATTTTGGAGCATGTTTTTGGTTGTTTTGTAGGTATTTATGCACTTCTAGGCTTCAACCACAATGCAAATGATCAATCATGAGGTTGGAAGTTTGGTCTCGACCATCAAAGCCCAAAAATCAATGCGGAAAAACAAAGGAAAAGTGGAAATGAGATCTTGATTGAAGACAGGACGAGAGGCATGCGAGAGCGACAAAGCGAATTTCCGCAGCACGTTGCAACCAATTCGCAATCTAGCGGAATTTGCGGCGTTATAAGCAGGTTCGCAATCTCGGCGAGTGAAAGGTAAGCAACCAAAACACACTGCTGTTATACTTGAAATTATAGGAATTCGCTTCTCACTGACAATTTCGCTAGCTTAGCAAAATTTCAACTTGCCAAATTCGCTAAACACTTGCCAAATTCGCTAGACCCTTGCCAATTTCGCTAAACACTTGCCAAATTCGCTAATTAGCGAAATTCTCCTGTAGCGAAATTACATGCCTCGTCATGCTTTGTAATTAATCTTGAGCATGTGAGCTTGGTTTTATTACCCGATTGTCCTATAACTAGCCTAGTTATTAGGGTTTTGAATTTCATACCTTAGGAGGCTTATAAATACCCTCATGTTTTGTAATAAAGGAGGGTGGATAGGAAAGTGAATGGATTTTGGTGATTTGTAAGTTCTTTTCATTTACTTTGCTTTGTAAATAAATTGTTTTATTTTTAAGTTTTGCTTTATTTTCTCTCTTCTCTCTCTTCTTTCTCTCTTCTTTCTTTCCCTTTCCCGGCTGCCAAACACACCTCTTGAGGATGACAACTCAAGAGATGCTTGGCCTAGCCTCCTTCCTTTGAAGGAAGGAAGCTAGCTTGGTGGTGGGGTTAAGCATGTTGTCCTCTTTGTACCCAAAGTCCGCGGGTAGTATATTTATGGCCCTTATTTTCAAAGAATTGAGTTGCATAACATGGGATGTTATTGTCTTGGCAAATACTCTCATGCTTTAGATCAGTCTTACTATGGCTCTTTAGATGGTCCTTACTTGCCTCATTAGCATTTACATGTTAGGGTTCTTCAAATTAGGGTTAAATAACATTGACTTTTATTGTTTTGTGATACTCTCCATACTTTGGGGTTCGGTGCTCGGGTGAGAGATGCCTTTGTGATTCTTTAGATGGTCTTTACTAGCCTCGCCAATACTCTCCATACTTTAGGGTTCGGTGCTCGGGTGAGAGATCTTGTTGTGATTCTTTAGATAGTGCTTTACTAGCCTTAGAAAAATGATAAAGGAATGTTAGGGTTTTAAACAAAAGGGGCCATAAATTTGCATCTGTGTTTAGCTCACATAGGAGGATAAAACTGTGAGGACATGTGTTTTGCCTAACTTGTCAAGTTGGTGACTAAATCTTCAGTTGGAAATTTCTTCCTTTAAATTTCGGTTTTATTTCGATTTTGCAATTTCGGTTTCAACCATTCTGACTTTTGACATAAATCAGAGATCGAATAGAAAGCCTTACCTTCATGCCCTAATGCAAACCATTTTTAGGGATGAAAACCCATCCAGTAATTCGATCCTAGACCACTATCTTTGCGGTAAGCATTTCTGACGATGTAGTAGGAATTTTAGGTGTATATAAATTTTGTTGATTTTCTTCATTTCTTGTGCGCGAATCGAGGCCCAAGAGGAAGGGATGTTGCGACATGAGACAGGATGCGGAGAGAGAGAAAAAGCTTCAAAGAAGGATCTTGTCGCGACAACGTTCTGTATGTTGCGACACTGAAAGAAGACAACTCTTGTCGCAACAGAAAGATGATGTCGCGACAAGGAATGATAGCTTCATAAAATGACCAAGTCTCGACAAAGGATTTTCAAGTTGCGATATGATGACAAGATGGAGATATTATTCGAGGTTGCGACAAACGCTTCAGGTCGCAACAAGAAAGAAGTCTAGGCCAAACGAAAGTTGTTGTGACAAGAGAAAAGTTGCTAAGACAAAGAAGGGGTTTCAAAGAAAGATATTGTCACGACAGATTACGTATGTGACACCAAAGACAACTTTGAGTGTGACGGATAATTGATGTCTGACGAGGAATGGTTGCTTAATGAACTGGAAAGGTCTCCACAAGGGAATTTGTTGTTGCGACAAAATACAAGTTGAAGACACCAGTTGAGGTCGCGACATTGATTTCATGTTGCAACATGAAAATAGGCCAAACAATTAAAAGCATGTTGCAACTAAGTTTGAGCAATTGCGACAAGAGCAAAGGTGAGAAGGGCAACCATTCAGTCGCGACATACTTTCTAGGTTGTGACGGAAATAAAATGAATTAATTAAACGATTTATGGCGAGAAATGAGGTTCTTTGTAAGGGCAAGAAATTCAATGTACGAAAAAAAAAAGGCAAAAAATCGTAATTTCGATTCTGAAATTGTAATTTCGGTTAAAAATCCCCAAATTTATTCTCTAGATCTCGGATGGCCAAGCAGTTTCATAGTTGGAATCGTCTCGTGAAATCTAGCTAGCCGCGTAAAATTCGTTAAGTTACGAGACCGGTCGAATATTTTATGAATTTTGAGTATGTCTTGATGACTTGGGGCGAGATTTTTTACAAAAATCTCGGAACTCAGAAAATAGCTTGAGTTAAAATTCTTTTAAAATAATTGAAGCCCGAAAGAAATAAAATTTACTGGGGAAAGAAACGAGGACCCCGGGTTTTGGGGGAGGCGTCACGGCTGATGTCGAGCCGGTATACGAATACCTAGGGGCTTCGGGTTGGGTATCCATCATAACTTGGGTGGTTTGATGTAAGTTAGGTATGAGATTACTGAAATCACGGGACAAAACTAGGACCATGCATGCATGTGTTTGGTGTGTTTGTGTGATTTGATGGTGTGTGTGATGGTGTGTATGCCATGTTGTATGTGTGATGATGGTTTGGGTGCTAGTGATTAGCACAAGGTTGTGTTGTGATTGTTTGTGTGCTTAGGTAAGAGCACATAAGTGTGTTGAGTTTTACAGTGAGTAAAACTGGAACAAAGAAAAAATAAATAAATAAATGAAATAAATTTTAATTAATTTATTTGGTTTAATGGATAATAAACTAAAATTTTAATAAATTTTAAGGTTGAACACTAGGTGTAGTGTGAGAACAGGAGGTTGAAAAATTTTGGACAAACTGGTCCAGAATAAAATGAAAAAAATGAGGTGAGAAAGAAAATTATTTTATAAGGTTTTGATTAGTAAAGCAGAGAAGAAAATGAATAAAATAAATTTTTATAAATTTATTTGAGTATTCTGGAAAATGAGACAAAATTTTGGAAAAATAAAAATCAAATCAAATCAAATCAAATTTGACAAAATTTTCGAAAAATAAAATTTTCAAAAATGAAATTTTCGAAAATAAAATTTTTGTTGAAAACAATATTTTAAATGCAAAATTGATTGTCTTGCATTACATGAAATGCAGAGACGATGTATCTCTTGATTTATGTGTATAAATAATGTCTAATTTGTGTTTATGCCTTAGAATCTTGTATTGAGATTTAACTTGTCATTAGGCGTACAAATGGCTAGTTGAGACGAGGACAGAGGGCGATCGAGAGTGCGGTGGGACACCATCGGTGTTTGATCGTGACTTTCTTGAGGAATTTGTAGGTATTGCAAGCTGCTTTAGCTATACATACGGGCTGATATAGCAAGTAGTTAGGAGGGTCACCAGTAACCTCCGAGGAATTTGAGGCATCGTCACCTCGGAGCATTCATAGAGGAGGAGGTCAGATGGTGTGAGACCATTGGTTCATCTGGTTATGAGAGGTGTTGGAAATTTGTGGAGTTACCTGACCTTACCCGAGTTAGACTAGGCGTATTCCTAGCTAGAGGTGATGCCCCAGTGGTGATGAGCGAGGACTTAATGGTCATTTTGAATTAGATTAAATGATAATGAGACCTTAGAGGAGCCTTTGTATGTGAGTTCTCCCCTAGGGATTAGGGTGAGAATAGGGATGATATGTCGAGGTTACGAGTTGGAGATCTCGGGGACTCTACTCATAGTGGACCTGAGGATCATGGACATGTCAGAGTTCAATGTCATCCTGGGAATGGATTGGCTGACAGCTTACAGGGTCGTTATCGATTGTGAGCATAGGAGGGTTCTGCTTCACCGCAGGGGATGGTACTCATGTGATATTCGAGGGGAGACGAGCATGACGGGCTGGGATAGGTATCTGAGTCAGGGTGTCGGGACGAGTTAAGCGGGTTGGCTAGTGAGCCTTACCTATGGGACGGAGGCTGGACTTAGATCTACCTCGGTAGTGTGCGAGTATGGATGTTTTCGGATAGGCTACAGATTTGCCTCAGCGTCGAGGATGTGAACCCGATATTGAGTTACACCTGGTACTTCACCCGTCATGACTTATAGGATGGCAGTTGAGTTCTGAAACTTCCGGAATCAGTTCATGGGAGCTATTGGATAAAAGGGTTCATTAGGCAGGAGCACTTCACCATGGGGCGCTCCGGTTCTGTTTACAAAGAAGAAGGACAAGACCCTTCGACTGTGCATTGATTATCGGCCGGTTAGTAGGGTTAGTCAAGAATCGGTACCCATTGCAGAGGATCGATGATTTGTTTGATCGAGTTGAGAGGGCGTGAGTCTACTCGAAGATGAACCTTACGGTTACCATGTTGAGTGTTAGGGATACGGATATCCTAAAACAGCGTTTAGGACGCGGTATTGGGCACTTTGAGTTTACGGTGATGCCTTCGGTTGCGAATCGCCGGCGGCATTCATGGATCTCATGTATGAGATATTCCAACCTTATTTAGATCGGTTTATACGTAGTCTTCGTGGATGACATCTTGATCCTCCCGATCGGTGGAGCATAGTATCGCTTGAGGATCATTTCTGATTGTTAAGAGACCATTAGTTGTACGCGAGTTCGGTAAGTCACGAGTTTTGAAAACTACTTGAGGTGAATTTTAGGACACATGGTGTCGACATCGGGAGTGTCGGTCGACCCGAGAGAAGGTCGAGCGGTGATGAGTTGGGAGAGGCGAGAAATCAATCTTCGAGATCTAGTTTCTTGGGATTAGCTGGGTATTGGGGTGGGTTGAGGATTTCTCGAGGATAACGCGGCTTTTCTGTTAGGTTGATGGAAGGAGGAGTCGAGTTTGGAGTGGGATGGCCGATGGGGCATTCGGGAGTTGAGGGCTGCCGGCTCCATCTTGATCAGTCCCGGACAGGGTTAGGGGTACCTGGTGTATTGTGATGCCTCGAGGGCCGGATTAGGATGTGTTTTGATGCGGTCAGGAGGTAGTGGCTTATGGTTCTCGTCGAGTTGAAGAATCAGGCAGAGTGCCTCCGCGACATGGAGTTGGCGGTAGTAGTCTTCGCCTTGAAGATTTGGCGCCACTACTTATCTCTGCGGGAGTTCGAGGTGTACTCGGACCATAAAGTCGAAGTATTTTTCACGTGGCGGGACCTCAATATGAGGCGCGCGAGATGGATGGAGTTTAGAGGATTATGACTTCACTTTGCATTACCATCTGGTAAGGAAAATGTAATTGGTTGATGCACTCGATTAGTCACGGAGCGTTGGCTAGTGGCTTCTCGGGGTGGAGGATGCGACGTGGGCGGTTTTGAATACGATGCAGTAGCGAACAGAGTATATGGGGAATTGATGGCCCGCAGTCTCTATTGACGGTGATTGAGTCCCGGTGGCGGGGCGGAGATAGTGTCCATCGGGGACCAAGTACGGTCAGTCGCGGTGGCGGTGGACCGTTCACATAGATGGTAGTCTTGATGAGGGGCGGGTAATGGTTCCCTGATTGGCCGGGTTGAAGGAGATTCTCGGGGGTTTCCTTTGCTCTCGATTTGCCGTGCATCCAGGTGGCACGAAGATGTATCAGGATCTTCGATCGCCAGTACTATTGGAGTGGGATGAAGAGACACGTAGGGGACTTTGTTCGGCCCGATGTCTCACATGTCGGCGGGTTAAAGTGACACGAGAAGCCAGTACTTCAGCCATTGGAGGTGGTAGTGGAAATGGGAACGCGATCACGATGGACTTTGTGACTACTTGCCACGCGGATGCGTGAGAGCATGGCGCGGTATGGGTGTGATAGTATGGTGGCTCACGAAGTCGCACATTTTCTATGTGATGCGGATGACCTTCGCCTTAAGTGTAGGTAATACATTCGAAATGGTCAGGGTACATGGGTACGGTATCCATGGTATGGATAGAATCAGGGTTTACAGCGCACTTTTGGAAGAGTTTCAGGCTATGAACGCAGCGGTTGACTATGAGTCTGGCGTTCCACATAAGCGGATGGTCGGTCCCGAGAGGAGCCTCGGGTATTAGAGGGCGTGCTACGAGCATGCGTCTGGATCATAGAGCGTTGGGAGGAGCATTGCCCTTAGTGGGTCGCCTATGACAGTTAACTCGGTGAGTATATCTGGATGGCGCAGTAGCAGGGCCTTGTATGGGGGGCCATACGGAGTCCTGTTGTGTTGGGCCAGAGGTGGGAGAGGCTCCGTCACTTGTCTGGTTTGATTAGAGACACCTCAGGGGTGAACGTCACGACCAGCGTCTTCTCACGGCTCAGGCCGGCGAAGAGCTATGTGTGCGACCGTCGACCCTTAGAATTCGAGGTTGGGGATCACGCGTCTTCTTGAAGGTGATGCCTAAGATGAGGAAGTGGTCGGGTTCGCGACGTGGGAAGCCTCCCGTAGGAGTTCATTGGACCTTCGAGATACTCGAGAGGTGAAGCGCGGGTGCGTCAGGTTAGCGTTAATGCCCCGACATGTCGAGGTGTCCACGGGTATTTCACGTCTCCATGCTCACAGGAAGTATACTCGAGATCCGACTCATGTAATTGGATTGAGGACGGATCGAGGTTGACGATGGGACCTTTGAGGAGGACAGTATGTATTTTGGATATGGCAGGGATCGGGTTTTGCGGCATAAGGCAGTGAGGCTAGTAAAGGGTTCTATGGAGGCACTATGGGTGGAGGTCACGTGGGACCTTGAGGACACGTCACGGGCCCACCTATCCCTTCTTGTTTAGGGATGAAAGTGCGTGGTTTTAGTCGTTTAAGATTCAAATGATTATTTATGCATGGTAGAGTGCACGTTGCATATGCATGTGAGTGATTGTAATTGTCACAATTTCGGGTGAAATTCCTTTGGGAAGGGGAGAATGTAAGACCCGAAATTCCAATTTACGAAAAAAATCGTAATTCGGTTAAATCTGGAATTTATTCTCTAGATCTCCCGGATATTGGCAATTTCATCGTTAGATCGATCTCGCGAGATAAATTGTAGCGTAAAATTTAGTTAAAATTTGAGGCAGTCGAGAATATTTATGAATTTTGGGTGATAAATGTGCGATGAAACGAGGGCGAGATTTTTACAAAAATCTGAACTCAAAAAAATGCTTGAGTTAAAATCATTTAAAATAATTGAGCGAAAAGAAATAAAATTTTTCGGGAAGCGGACCCCGGGTTTGGGGCGTCACGGCTGACAGGTAGAATTAAAGCATTATAGTCAGTCACGACCTACCTTTTAGGTTGTGACAGAAAGTGCAGTAAGGAAAGAAACAACTTGGTCGCAACCTAAAATTGCATGTCGTGACAAAGGAACTAATCAAATCATTTTCTTTTGATGTCACAACTTGAATAAAGGCAGAAGACAAACAAATGATCTACATGACATAAAGGGAAAATTTGTGACTAGTAATGCGGTGACGAAATTGTGTCTCGACATGAAAACTAGGTCGCGACACGGGCTGATAAAGGAAGGATAGCGGTCGTGACATGGAGTTGAGGTCAGCGACATAAGTGGAGACCCGAGGAAAAAGTTGTTGCAGCAAGAATCATAACTACTATAGTGAACTTAGTCACGCGACCATGACAATTGCGTTAGAGCAAAGATTACAGAAAGAAGAAACTTTAGGCGAAACTCATGTACTTGGCGAAAACTGGTACTTAGCGAATCAGGGGATGAAGCATGACTTAGGCGCGACAAAAGAAAGCGGAGTCGTGACAGCAAATGAAGATTTGCAAACGATGTTGTGACATAAGACATCAAGTCGCGACTCCTGCAAGCTCTAAAACAAAAGAGAAGGATTGCGACAAGTAATTGAAGTCTGACAGACTTGTAAGCTTATAGCTGCAAACTTCAGTCACGTAGCTCATTTGGAATTCGCGACCTAAAGCAGTGAGCTAGGCCATTTAATTTGAGAAATCCACTTGAAACTAACTAAATTAGGCTCACCGGTGTAAAATGTATAAATAGGTGTCTTTGCGTCAGGAGGAAGCAACTCTTCCGGAACCCAGATCCTTGGGGGATTGAAGAAGACTCACTTGTATATTTTTAGATTAGATTAGTTAGAATCATTTTGATATTTTTGTTCTCGTCCCAGACAATGTCGTTGAATTGTGAAGGCTGGATCAAATCGTTCGATCTCTTTTCAATTATTGCCTGGAATTAATGAAGTCCAAACAATTTCTGGAATTTGTTTCTTTTAGTTTATTACAGTTACAGTGGACGTTCTTGATCAATACTCCATTGTCCATTGTGATTATGTATTTGAGAAGCACAACTTCCACTTAATGGAATTGTTGATTAGTTATAGTCTTTTATGTATAAATTAGAAGGAATTTCCTGGATTTGAGATTTATTTGATTGATGTTGTTCTTGAATTGATTTGTTCCCAATATTAGTATCGAATATCCTTTCAAAGGCGTATTACGCTCACGATTTCCCGGGAGGTCCTCACGGGTGACACGAGGATGAAGATTCTTGAGCTTAAGACATTGATTTGTGGGTATGTTAGACCCTACATTGAAAGAATGAAAGCTCGAGTTCACTTCGATAAATTTCTAATTCACTCATAGTTGAAGTTGAAGAGGATTATTTATCAATTTAAATAACCAGAGATTTCACCTTAATCTGATGGAAAGATCTTGATCATGCATTAGTGAGATCCCCAATCAAAGGAAAGGGAAAAATCCATCGAGATCTAAGGAGGAGTCATCATTGATTTGCGGAGAGGTTTTGCGATGGCACAGGACAGGGTGTAAAGAAATCTGCCGAGTCTTAAGAAATGGGTATGAAGAATTGAAAAAGAAAATTACGGATCTTATAAGAGTGTTAAGATACAAATGGCGATTAGATCATGTCTTTGAAAGAAGCGAGGACCTCGAGTAGTGAATTATGGAAATCATTTGCGTTATTGACATCTTTGACAAGTCAAATCGAAAATCGGATTGAAAATCGATAGTTATAATGCGAAATTGGTGTTCCTGTGATTCCTTCTCAGTGTTCATTTCTAGCGAAGGCGGTCGATTAGTTTATTTGTTTTAATTCAAATTTTATTTTAATTAGAGGGAATATAATATAGGATTATCTTGTCTTTTAAATTCAGTTCAAACCGTGCAGGAATTTACAAATAATTAGTGGATCTTGAGTAGTTAGGGTAGTTGATTTCAAAATTCTTGTCAATCTCTGAGGGAATAATATTTGAACTTGCATCCAATTTTTACTACTTGTATGACCTGTGCACTTGCAGTGTCTTAGGCTAAACTCATTTTATAATTTCCAGAACATAAGACCATTTTCTAATTTTCAAACATCTAGCTCCAATTTTGGTCCCCCTTTGCGGGGGGTGTAAGGCTCCGATAGAGATGTTAAAAATTGAGTGGTTTAGTCTATACATTGCTTGACGAACAAGCGTCGATCCATTGAGAATCCACCAAACCTTTGTTATCTAGTCCACGTCCATTTGGGAGTTCTACTAAAAATCTACCAATACTGCCCGGCTAATGCCAACCAGGTTTTATCACCCGAATATCGAACTTCGCTTGAAGCTTAGTCGCCGCGGGCCATCCTTCCTGATGGGTCAGGCTTGTGTATAGTGTTTCGCAAAGGAAGATTGGTTAGCACGACTATAGGGTGTGCCTGGAAGTAGGGGTGAAGCTTCTTGGCTGCCATGTGGGAGGCACAGTAATCGGCTTGTTCGAGGTAGATGTCTGGGAGTTTAAGCTACGCGGGGATTTTCTTATGAAGAATATTGGTCTCACTGTTTCGATTTTATGTTGCTTTGAACAAGGCTGCACTTACTGAACCGACCTTTGTAGTAGAGATATAGTGTGTATCGCTGCCGCTTGAGCTAGTCGAGTGGAGTTTGATAAGATATTGTTTGATTGCCATGGCTTGGTCGCGTTCCTCATTCGGTAGGCCCTTTTGGCTCCTTTGAAGTGACAATGGCTTTGGCAGATCCGTGAAGCGAGATATGAACCACCCAGAAGTGCTAGTCGGTCGATCAATTGCTCTCCTTTCACCGGTGGGCGCAGTCCATTATATGGCACTGGGATTGCCCACGATTGTTGGCCTCTATTCTCTTTGGTCTGCGTAAACTGAAACTGCTGAAGCGACTCTGGCGCGTTGAACAGTTTGAGTTTGTGCATTTATATAAAGAAACTCTATGATCTTGAATAATCTAAAGCGTTATCTGAACATACAAACATAGTGCTGTAGTTTCCTTAGGTATTTACTGATAAGCGTTAGAATTCTGATTCTTATCTTTGATAGTTGTATTTTCTTAATGAAAAATACGTATGAATATTCTGGCGGTGAGTGGGTGAGAAATTAGTTTCTGTTCAAGCGGGTGCATGGGAATTTGATGATATCCGAGATGGCGTCAAAAATGCAGCCCGGTATCCATGCTGACTACGAAGTCAACAATTTGATCTATACACGGTAAGGGGAAGCTATCTTTTGGGCACGCTTCGTTGATGTCAGTGTAATCTATACATTCTCGCCACTTTCGGCCTTTCTTTGGAACCACCATTATGTTGGCTAGCCATTCAATGTACTTTACTTCTCTAATGAAGCCTGCTCTTAGTAAGGTGTCCACCTCCGTCTGAATGATCTGATGATGATCCAGGAGAAAACACCTTACTTTCTATCTCACTTGGTTTAGCGTAGCGATGATGTTTAGTTTATTAGAGGCCACCGTTGGATTAATTCCAACCATATAAAATTGGCTGGCGACTGCTATCTATGTTGCTTTCGGCGGCCACGAGTAATAACTGTTCTTTTTAGGTAAATCAGGTCGAGAGAGAATTGACATAAGTGAACTTCTCTGACCCTTCTAACACTACTTTTTCCAAGGAGTCCATAGCTAGTGGATCCTTCTCCTTCTCCCTGATCTAGGCGGCGAACTGTGATTGCTAATTGGGGGCTTGATCCTCGAGGGGAGGGCTTTCGAGGCTCTTCTCCCAACTCTGTTCCGGCATAGATAACTAATAACACTGCCTTTTGGATAGTTGACTGCCTAAAAGGCTAACCTAACCAATGTTAGTCAGATAACTAACCATTTGGTAGTAAATTGAAAGAAACGGCTTTCATCTACCTCTGGCTTGGCTTGATCCCATTATGGCGTTGTAAGGACCTAAGTCTCACAACAACGAGAGGAGCAAAACTGTGGCGAAATCAGCCCGGGTGGCCCTCACGGGGAGGGTGGCGTCTCTAGTGTTACGGTGGTCGCACCATTAAACGGAGGAGAATTCGCACGGGTGGGTGATATCCTGGAAAGCCTCATGCGGTTGAGCGGGTAGTTTATGTCATCTGCTATCTTTGCGGGATCCATCAATACCATGTGCCTGACAAAGCCGACGATACGGAGAGATTTAGTACCAATGCATCATAGTAGGGCACAATAATCATATTCGGATTGACATGAGGGGAGGTTATGGGGCCATCTATGGGCTTGGTTTCTTCACGGCTGCCTTCCGTGTGGATAGCATTTACCCTGGCTTTGACTGTGGTAGCTCTTAAGATCTTTTTATGTTGGCGCTTTGACTAATACAAGTCGTTAGACAGGCCGCCCAGTATATAATTTATGACTGGTCTAGGTTTCGACGGAGTTGCGACTCCGACTGCAATTCTGTCTGCTGCCGAACTTAACTCCTCTCTATGGTCTGCTACTTTGATATACCTCCTGAGGTGTTCGGTTTTGACCAATTTTTCCACTAAGAACTTTAGGCTTCGGCACCTTTTTGTTTCATGCCCATGATCCCTATGATAATCACATCGCAAGGGTTTGTTTCTTTGTGAAGGATCTATCTGGATCGATGCAGACCATTTAAACTCTAGCAAATCACAAATGATGGGTAATATCCTTTCATACGAGATGTTCAGGCGGGTGAACTACGGGTCTCTTTTTTTTCTGTGACTGGTCATGGGACCGCTTTCGGCCTCTGCTTTGCCCTCCTTTAGACTCGGACGACTTCTTTTCAAACAGCTTATGTCCCTTGGTTGGCTGACTTGTAATCATGACAGTTTAGGTTGTGACATGGATGTTGTCCTCCAGCATTTAGTACTTATCGACCCGCCTGTATAATTCTTCCATTGTCTCTAGAAATTAAAAATACTTGGCCCGGAATAACGGTGTGGGCGGCCCAAAGCCTCTAAAGTGGAGGACGCATCCATGTTTGTGGATTACACCTGCGAGCAAACACTTGAATCTCCTTGTGAAATCTCGAATAGATTCCGCTTCTTGTTTGAGAATCGCCTATAAGGAGCGATGTTCCTCTTTTGTCGCATCAAAAAAAGGTATTGCGATACGAATGCCGCCCACAAGTCATTGAATGAGTTTATTGAGTTACGTGGGAGCTTATGAAACCAGGCTAACATGGGCCCCTACAAACTAGCCGGGAAAACTTTACACAGCAGACGGTCGTTGACAGCGTTTAGTATCATTGCTTAATTATAGTGAAGCATGTGATCGTGAGGTCTGGTACATCCAAACATGTAAGCGGTATAGCGGGCCGTAGGAGCTTGTAGTCAAGGTGGTTGCCACAGGAATTGAGGAAAGCATGTCACGGGTCCGGAGTGGGCTGGCGGCAAATGTTGGCTCAGTAGGAAGGTGGGATGTATCGCGGCATTGATGGCATCGCGTTTGCGAGCCCAAATCTTGACGAATTAAGCCGGGGGCTCCAATCGGCTAGTAGCCCCCTGCCTTCTTCTCCTTGATGGGACCGCGTCATAAAAGCATCGTTAAAGGTCCCGAGACCAGTGCAAGGTTCTGCAACGACTTGGCCTTGTGTTCTTGCTAGTGAGGAGGCCCAGTGGGAGGAACTCGAGACTGACTCGTCATCTACTGGGGCATCGACCTCGTTTGGGATAATGGGATCCTTTACTCTGTGAGGACGGATGCAGGCTGACGGTATCTTACACATCTTCCACCGAGCCGTCTTTTATTCTGAGCCCGCGATTGGTTGTTCTCACTCTCTGAAGCATTCAACGTATCCACCTTAACTCCTTCATTACGCCTTGCTTGCTCCTCATATTTCCTCTCCATGCCCTAATGCTAATGGAGGAATTGATCTTCTGACAATTGGATCACCGGATTAGTTGACATTGCAACTACCTCGAGAGAATCAAGTGCGGAAGGGGGAACCAACAAAGTTCTAGGTAACGAAGAGTACAGTGGGCCGGTCGTTGTAGTCAAGCCCTTTAAACTTCATTAGCGAGACTTTCTCTTCGATTCCATAGAGCGACTGATTGTTCTTGTGAGCGTCACGACCTCCGGAAGTGCTTAATGCCACGAAAATACCCTAACAGTTTTATAACATGTTCATGGTGTAAAATAAATTAAATTATATTTTTTCCGTTGTTTAAATGGCTAAAAACGAAAAATGATAAAAACTTGAAAATTTTACAAGAGCCAATAAATTTGGTAAAAATGTCAAATGAGAACCTAAAGGTCATAAATGAGTAATTTAAGTGCTAAAGTACAAATGAAATGAAATGAAGTGGAAATGAAAGTGAAATGAGGCTTTAAAATGAGAAAAATGAGAAAAAGCCAATTAATGTGCTAGCCAAACATGGCATTACACATGACATGAGGATAAAGACCAAAGTAGTCTATGGAATGCCCATTTGGGCATTCACATTTTTTAGAGAAGCAAGGGGAGAAGGAGCTAGGGCTTGGGAGAATAAGGTATTTTTGGTGTGTTTCTCTCCATTCTTGGTCTATCTTTAGTCAAATCAAGAGGGAAGAGAAGGTTTGAAGAGAGCTAAGGTAAAAAAACTAACCCTAACTCCCTCTTTGATGATTTTGGATTTGGGGGAAAAACCACAACATATGTAAAGGTGATTTTGATTGATTTGTAGATCAATTTTGGAGTTGTTTGGGTTAAGCTTCAAAGTGCTTTTGGGTTAGGATTGGTTTTGAGGAATTTTTGTATAAAGGAAATGATAAGGTTTCAAATGAGTTGCTGTCAAAATATTTTCAAAACCCCCTGTTTTTGTTTTGGCTATAAGTTAAGTTATAAACATCCAAATTGAGCGATTCCAATTGCTAAAGAACCATAAGAGCTAGAGATACAAATGTATAGAAGAGACTAGGAGAAATTGTAGCTCTAAGGCTCCCGAATATGGGCTTAAAAGTGGGTTTCGGTATTGATGAATTTATGCTACATTTTGGGTGTAGTTGGTAGTGTTTTAGTAGTAAGTTGAGTTTCACTCATCCAAATTGAGTGATTCAAAATTCGAGGTAAAATAGTCTTCTAGGGAAATAATTTACTTGAAGGAAGTGTATGCAATTTGTAACCCCAAAGTGCCTATAAATCCGTCAAAGTTGAGTTATGTCTGAGAACAATGTCTGCTTTTAGGTAGAGTGATGCGGATGTAAGCGCAATAACTTTTGTTTTGGTGATGCAAATTGGATGATTACAATTGGAGAAGAAAAATTAGAACCATAGCTTCAAATTAGTAGAATGAACCATTACCAATTTATGGATATAAGACCCCTGAAATCGAGAATAATAGTAGATAACCGAGTGAGTTGAGCATACCGACCAGTTTGGCATTAAAATGCCTTAACTTGAGTTTGGGTGATCGAAATGAGATGATTCTGATTCATACTTAAAATAGACTCATAGAGCTATCATTTTCTTGAAGGAAGCATGAGCAAAATATGGCTCATGTGTCCCCATAAAATTTTGCAAGTGAAGGTGTATTGGGTAGACATCAACCTTAACCAAAATCTAGAATACTAGCGATTTTTCTTGTGTTGTTCTTTGATAGTGACATATTTATGATGGATTAGGGGTTGGTGGCTTGAGGAAGCAGCCTAAGGGTGGGATTCGAGAATAGGAATCGGGCGACAACCTTTTTGGGTTTGTTCTTCCGCCCATTCCTTGTTTTGGTTTTGTGTTTTGTTTGACAAAATAAATATAAAAGGTTTTATATGAATATGCATGTGTGCTCCGTTTTAGTCATAAATGAATTGGTTTGTTCTCCACTTCTCTCTCTTTATTTCTAAAATGTTTGAAGGATTGTGAAATAAGTGGATTTATTGAAATGAATTGCGATAAATTGCATATTGATTTGTTTTAAATTGGTTTGATACAACTGATTGTAAAATGAATTGCACATGAAAAATTGCATGAGTATTGAAAACCAAGTATTTGGATATAAATGTATATACATTATTGTAAACTTCTATGAATGATTTGAGCGCCTTTAATAGAATGTTAAACTTTAAATTCGAGTTAAGGATAGATTGGTATACCAATAAGGGTCAAATGAGCAGTACTACGCCGAAGGTAATGATGTGTCACTCCGATCCGTAACCCAATAGGACAGTATCGGTAGTGTTCACGAAAGGATTTTTAATAACCGGTTAGTAGCCTAGCGGGACCGTACTATGTTATAAAACCTTTTTCATCTTAGGCTGCTTGACTCGAGGCGGAGTGCTAGATGATTCGATTATTTTATGCGCCGAAAGAAGGATGAGTTAATTAAGCAAAGGCTGAAATGAAAAGAAAATTTTGAAATGCATGATTTGTGTTTAAATGATTTATTGCATATGAAACTACATGATTGAAATTACCAATGAATTGTCATTTGAATGTATACGAAATGAAAATATACATATATGTATTGTACCACATTGGTCATTGAAAAAATTATACAAAGGCATCGATTTACAAAAATGCGTGGTTACTTAAAGCTGAAATGAAGAGATAAGCGTATAAAACCCATTAGGCATGAAAATACTTAGCGCGTTGTTTATATCAGCGTAGTACAGTGAATAGGTACGGAAAAAGGCACGACGGTCGAGTCAACATGAGGCCTTACGAAGTTGAAGTAAAGCTCTGACCCTGCATTCATGAAATATATTTGACACTTTTTGTACAAACTCTGATTTTTTTTTGTAAATATTTTGGTATTGAAAAGGGCTTATAATGCCATAATGTATAAAGGTGGTAAATGAACCAAATGGGCATGTAATGCCATATTTAATGAAAAATGTGTATTGAAAACAAAATGATGGGCCCCCTTCAAGTTGAATTAGTATATACAAATATATTTTCATAAAGATAAATATCCTTTACAAAATGAGCATTGGAAATGTGTTTTACTGAAAAAAGAAAAAGGAATTAGGTGTCTCAGATCCGATTCAGCCTCCGGGTCGAGTCGGGTATGGCGGTGCAGGCCGTCACATTTTTAGTTGTATTAGAGCCTAGGTTTAGGCGGTTCTACATAATGATTTTGAAATTTTTTTTGTAAATGATTTTGAAATTGTTTATGACATGAAAAGTTCAAGCCCCAATAGTGTTGTTGTGAATAGAGTCTATAGAGATTGTCCTATTAGAATACGAGAGTATGAGTTTCCGATTTTGCAAAGTAAGGGGGGTATGCAGCTTCTCAGCCTATAGACGAAAACTGATGTGCATTGTGTGTGTGGCTAGATATTAATTGGAAGACAAGGGTTGATTGGGGTTTTAAGCGACCCGACAACTGTTCAAGCATGGAACTAGTCTAGCATTGATGGAAGCATACAATGCTTCAACTTTTCAATTTACAGGAAAGGCAAAACCACTAAACTATAAGGGCAAAATGAGATGCAAAAGTATAGAAAAATAGAGTTGTATTTTATATATAAAGGTGTATTTCACAAAATTTTCAGCTTTTGCAAAAAAAAAAAAGGAAAGCAACAACCTCACAAATATCTGAAATGGGCTTTATGTTTGGACATGTGTCTAAGTCAGAACTAAAGTCAATAGTATGAACATCACTTCCTTTGCTCTCCGTAGTGAGACGGAAAAGTGAGTGGAGGGGAATAGTACCTCAATGCGTGATGAAGAATCATCCTCGGCTTTGGGCCAGTGAGGCTGCTGGGTGGAGTGGTTGAATATTGCTGTAGCTGCAAAACCAAATAAAACAAGCTAACTGAGCATCAAAAGATCAAAAGCGAAACTGAAATTTAACTAAAAACAAAACCAAGCAATTGTATTATAGCTAGTGACTTCTGAGTTACTACAGAAGCCACTTCCAAATGTGTAGCCTATGAGTTTCATGGGGGTCACAGGAGAATTTCTCCACATGCGTAGTGTCTTGCATAGCATAGGAACCGCTCTTTGCCCATTGACTTTGAACACTTTGTTATCATTTGGGTTGAGCAGGTCCACTAAACCATTAGGGTGTGCTTGATGAATGATGCATGGTCCAGTCCATCTTGATTTGAGCTTGCCCGGAAAAAGGTGGAGTTTAGAGTCGTAAAGTAGGACTTGGTCCCCCTGATTGAAGTTCTTCCGGATTATGAGCTGATCATGCCACTTCTTTAATTTATCCTTCGCAATTTTCGAATTGAAGTAGGCGTCATTCCTTAGCTCTTCTAACTCATTGATATCAAGGAGTCTTTAAGGCGGAGCTTTTCCCGTGTCGAGTTAAATTCTTTATTGCCGCCCCATGCACCATTTTCAGTTTCCACGAGAGCGGAGTGGCATGCCTTGCCATAAACTAGACGATAAAGGGGACATTAGAGGATGGGTCAACATGCGTTGTTCTATATGCCCACAAAGGAATCGGAAAGCGAGAGACCAATCCTTCTGTTTGAGTTCACCACTTTACTCATCGATATAGTCTTGATTTCCTGTTGGCTAGCTGCACTTGTATGGTGAGAATGGTAAGGAATTTGGCCACCTTGTGTTTGACACCATACTTGGATAGGAGATTCTCAAGAGGTTTGTTGTAGAAATGTGAACCTCCATCATGATTATACTTTAGGGACTCGAATCTGGAAAATGTTCTCCTTTAAAATTTTCAATGCGGTCTTGTGGTCTCACGCTCACCTGCAGCCTTTGCTTGACCAGCCCATTAATAGTCAGCTCCAGCTGAGAATGTAAGTATATCCGAAGGAAGTAGGAAATGGTCCCATGAAGTCGATGCCCCAAATGTCAAATAACTCAACAACTAGAATAGGGTTCAGTGGCATCATATGACGACGAGAGATTTTTCCCAACCTTTGGCATTTGTCGCATTGTTTGCACATGGTATAGGCATCCTTAAACAAAGACAGCCAGTAGAAATCTGCCTGCATCACCTTCATTGCCGTTTTTTGGGAAGCGAAATGACCTCCACGAGGAACCTTGTCATAAGCGTGGTGAGTATCTGGTTGTTCTCCTTCAGAACACACACTGCGATTATTTGATCGACCTGATGTTGTGAACAAATAGGGTTCTTCCCAATGGTAGGAGTGGACTTTCGCATGGAAGAACTTCTTTTCTGTGCTTTCCATTACGGCAACTCCTGTTACCAAAAGTTGGCAGTAATGGGCAAACCAAGAACCTTGTCCACCGGTGAGTAGAGCTCCCTACGGGAATTCATCATAAATTGGAGGGTCGTGGGTGTTGTTATTACTTATGGTTAGTACGGGAAAGGTGGTAAGCAACAACATTTCCACACCACTGCTTATCAGAATGCACTTAAGTTGAACTCACAGTAGTAGAGGACCCATCTAATAAACCTAGCCTTAGCATTTTGCTTAGTGAGGCGAGATATTTCAAAGCGAATGATCGCGAAGATAATTATTCTGCCCCTATCAAGTATGCGGAACTTGTCGAGCGTAGACGATAAGCAGCCAATTCTTTCTCGGTGGTAAAGTAATTCCTCGACTTCATTCAATGTTTTGCTAGCATAGTAAACCCACATCACGGTTTTCCCTACTCTTTGTCCAAGAAGCTCAGAAGCGGCGAGTCACTTGCATCGCATAACCTCGAGCAAATTTGCCGGGTTAGGGGCCCCTCATTGGTCATGATAGTTAAATAAGCTTTGAGCTCTTCAAACCCTTCTTTGGCGTTAAATCGCTCAAACTTGGCATTTTTCTAGAAACATAAAGTGGTTTGGTAATTTTGAGAAGTCTGTATGAACCTCTGTAGAAGCTGCATGTCCCAAAAAATTGCCTCACGGTAATGTAGCATTCGTAGGTGGAGCGGTTTGGAAATCAGTCAACTTTTTCTTTATCAAGCTTCAATTATTTCTCCGAAATAATATGCCCCAAATGCAATGCCTGGTGACCATAAAATGGCATTTCTCTAGTTCGGCACTAGGTTTTTCCTATGCTTTGTGCGGGATGGTTTCAATTTGATTAGGCACTCCTCAAAACTCCCTCCATAGTATAATATCGATCCCGTATAAGCCTCATGTCGTTCTAAATCGGCGAAAATCTTTGAGGCATACATCGTTGAAATGTGGCGGGAGCATTACAAAGGTAAAGGCATCTCACCATGCATACGTGCGAATGGGCATGTGAAAGTTGTCTTTTCCTGGTCCTCTGTAGCAATCTCAATTTGGAAATATCCTGAATAGCCATCGAGAGTAATAGAAGGGTAGCGAATCCTCTCAAGTTGATCCGCAAATGGAAGGGAAGAATGATCTTTCAGGTGTTACTTCATTGCTTTGCGATAATCGATGCATACCCTGCCACGGCAAGGCGAGTGGGTATCTCCTCTCCTTTTTCATTATGCTGCAGTGGTTACCTTTGATTTCTTGGGTACTACAGGTTGGATTTCGCGGTCTTTGTCTTATATGGGTATATGATGCCCGACACTGACAACTTTAAGACTTATTGCTCCTAACCACTTCTTGCATATGTGGGTTCATCATACTTTATGGTTGCCTCCATGACTTTGCCTCCTCCTCGAAGTACATGTGGTGGGTGCATCTTTGCCCAGACTGATACCCTTTCATCGGCCGATTTTCCCACTCGAGGCTTGCTTGTTACGTTTGAGGACTTGCGACGGGCTACTCTACGTGTAGTCTTTGAGCAAAGATGAAATGACCTTGGACATTACTCATAGTCTTCAAATAAAGCATGCTTAAATCGAGGGCGGAGGCTTGAGCTCTATTTTTGGAGCTCTTGATTTCCTCTCCCAGTATGCAATGAAATTCATGTCTTAACTTCTCCCGATGTCCTGCACAGTTTCATGTCAGCTTCTTCTTTGCTTTCTTACGCTTTTTACTCGGTCAACTCTTCATTTAGTATATCCGGTATACCACGCTGATCGACTTGTTCCTCGAGATGGTGTGATGATGCATACTTCTTACGGGACATCTTCCACGCGATTGCATGCTTTTTACTTAGGTGGAAATGTTGAGCTCACAGGGTGAGTGTTTAGAAGGTGAGGTTGCATGACACCATTTCTGCAATTGATAATTGCATTAGGGTGACCAAGAATGGTCTCCCCGAGATGATAGGTACATAGTGGCCTAGCTAGCTGCTGGTTACGTGTCAGTACAACAAAGTCCAGCGGATAGTAGAACTTGTCAGCATGTCGGGACATCTTCAGCTGTCCCCCTTAAATTATTTTGATTGACCTATCAGCAAGAGACAGTGTGATGGAGGTGGGCTTTAGCTCCCCCAAGCCAAGCTGCTTGTACATCGAATAGGGAGGAGATTCACACTTGCTCGGATCCATGATTACTTTTCTCAAACAGTGCCTCCTATATTAAGCGAGATGGTGAATGACGGGATCTTTATATTTCACTGGAGTCTTGCATTGGATAATGGCACTGACTTGTTCAGTCAGGAAAGCTTTCTTGTTGACATTTAACCCTCTTTTCATTGTGCACAAGTCCTTTAAAAATTTTGCATAGGTAGGGACTTGCTTGATCATATCAAGTAAGGGAATGTTGACCTTTACTTGCCTCAACACTTCTAAAATTTCGGCCTGATTAATGGCCTTCTTTTTAGTTTGTAATGATTGAGGGAAGGGTGGGGATGGCTTATTTTTCTCAACGATGCAGCGATCCACTTTACCTCTCAGTTAGTCTCCATAGCTTCACCTTACGAATTACATTGCCTTGGGTGATGGCTTTATGGCTCTTTTCCACTCCTCAGTGTGATGATTGCCTTGACCTCATTCAATTTGGAATTCAGGTCACTGGAGGAGCTCACTTCATGTAATCCCCTGGGGTTTGGTTGTGTCTGAGAGGGAAATTTTCCCTTTTCTTGCATCTGCTGCTGGCTAGTCAACCTGGAGACTGAGTACTGCAGGTCATCTATTTTTTTGTTGAGAGTGCCTTCCAGCTTTTCGATTTTCTGTGTGGTCTGAGCATTCACTGTCTTCTGTTCTTCCACGAAGTGACCCACTACCTTGCTCAAATTTACAATGGCGCTCTGAGAGACGGTGGAGTTATTCTTATTGTGAACTTTGTGGGAGTATAAGCGGGGTTTGGCTCCCGCGATAAATTAGGATAGTTCCTCGATTTGGATTGTAGGTGTTCCCGTATGGAGCACTTATTGAGTGCTACTTTGATCCACTATGTTTGCCTGCTCTTGCATCAAATCCCTAACTGAGGGAGCAATTGAACAGTGATCTCCTTGGTGACTAGTGGATTGGCAATTAAAACAGGATTGGAGAGGTACAGGCATTTCAGTTATTGCCTGTACCTCATGCTGATTTCGCATTTCTAGCTCTTCCAATCTTCTAGTCAAAGAAGATAGCTTGGCTTTCATTTCCCCATCCTCTGACAGTGAATAAATGCCTCCCCTTAGGTTTACTGTGTGCTTCATTCTCTCTACCTCCCTTGGGTTTGGCTAATCCCATCCCTTAGAGGTTTCAGCCACATAGTTGAGGAATCCATAGCTTCATCGGGATTCTTCAGCTGAGGAAGTCCCCTCCACTACATGGTCTCGAGAGTTGTTTTCATGGAAGGGACATTCCGTCGTGAAGTGGTTTACTAGCATCCATGTCAAAGCCATGGTGAGGGCATGCGCGATAGTTTCTGAATGCCTTTCCCATCGCGATAAAATTTCATTGTCATGGTACAAGGTGTAGATTTGTGCCAATTGTTGGTCTTGTGTCGCGTGAAGAACTGTAAAAATTCTTCACGCAGCTGCCTTTGATTACGATGGTCCTTGGCCTTAGTGGTCGCCAAATTTTAGATTTGTCTTTGATGGTCAAAGGGAAGGCTTTCAGCTTGAGCAAGTCCATATCAAATGCACCCTCCTTGAAAGTCGTGCAAACTTCCTCAAAATCCCGAATGTGTGTGTATGGATTTTCATTTTCCATACCATGAAAAGTCGAGGCTTGAGGGCATAAGATAAGGCCTCCACTCTTGCCACATCCTCGTGAGGTATAATGCGTGAGGTGCACTCACACTGAGGTGGAGTGTATGTGATCCCTCATTGACTTGTAGGCATTGGGCTCTCTATGGGCTGTTGAAGCTCTTGCTTTCTTCGAGGTGGGGTCTCCGTCCAAGTTGGTGTGTAAACTGATTTACCTTGTTCATGAAGCACCTAGCCTTTCCAATCACTGCTGGTGTTTATATCCCCCCTTTGCATAAACTCTTATGAACCTGAAGAAACCAATATGAGCTACAAAGGGTTGATGTTAGTTAAAATCAAAGCCGGGGAAGCTTCGATCTGCACGTGTATTTTCAAACTCCCCTGCAGTGAAATTTTCAAACTCCCCTGCAGTGAACTGCAAGTGGGGAAAATTGGTAAAATAAAAAAGAAATGAGAGTTCACCAACACTTGTGATGTGGATCATAAGTTCGCAACTTCTCTTTCTCACTAGGGCACCATCCCCAGAGCAGCAGCCATTTGATTCGTTTGAGCGATGATTGTTCGAATCAACAAAATTTATATCCTAGGATTCCTACTATTGACATAGCAAAGCTACTGCGGTATAGTGGCTCTAGGGTCGAACACGGGGATGGGTTTTCTTCGTGAGAGAAGAGTTGCAGTGTATTGAAAATGGTGTTTTCTCGTTGGATTTTTAAGGGTTTGTGAAAAACAGTGTGGGTGAATGGTTGAAAACTGGAAATAACTTGAAGTAAAAAGTTAAGAGAGAATTCCTTGAAGTCTCGGGCCACTGGGCTTAGGGTTCTAAGTTAACCGACATGTCCTCGGATCTTTTTCCTCGCGTTGGGGAGCATGACATATAGTCATTTCCCGAACCGGATCTTCATTTAGCTTTAAAACCTAAACCTTTAAAGTTTCCTCTTGAAAGATGGCATTTAATGAGCCTGGTACTCCCGGCTTGGTGAGAACACACCTCTAAGCCTACCTTGTTAACTAATAGGAGACAACTAACTGGACATCAGTGGATCTAGTGATAAGTATCCACTGAACCTAAAAAGCTTGCCAAATACACGTTAGGGAGAGCATGCCTAAGAGATTTAACCTAAGGTGAGAAGCAGGAACACAAATACCCTTAAATGCAAACATAGAAAGCATGTAGGGAACATGCGGCTTTGCCTAAAAACCAACACGATGGCCTTCCCCTTCAAGGATGAGGGTTTCCCAGTCGAGCATCCTTGATTTGTCATCATCGAGGGGTGTTTGGCTAAGAAAATACAAGAAAGTGAAAGGAGAAAGGGAGAGAAAATCACAAACCCGGTAGGAGAGGAAGCAGTGCTTTTGACATTGATTGATTGATGGAGTGAAGTTGAAGTTGATTTACAAGCAGATTGAGCTTATATAGGTGCTTTCAGTAATAGGAAATTACAAAATGTGCAAATGAACGAAATTACATCAAGGGTAATCTTGTTTTAAAACCACAGCGGAGTGCGATCAAAATGAGGCCGCGGTGAGGCGAGTGTTGCGAAATTCGCAACTACGAAAGATTCATTAGGTTCGTATTCGCAACTCCTCTGAGAGAACCTGCGAGGTTGCAATTTTTACATAACCACAGCAAAATTTCATGAGCTCTCCTTCTCTTCAGCATTTTGCTCCAAAGCCTCCTCTGTTTGATCATCGTCTTCGAATTCGACTCAGGGTTCATAGGCGTGTTTGAATCGGATTGAAGATAAAAGGAATTATTTGTCACAAAACTACAATAATAGAGTACAAAATGTGATGCGAAGCCGGACCTCGATGCATCGAATTAGGTTATTTAAGTTGATTAGTACACAAAAAGTGCATAAAACTTGCTATAAAACAAGGCTCAAAATATCACTATTGGTACTAATCAATTATTGAATGGAAACCACCGAGAAATGTCATGAAAGTGCGTAGTTTCCTAGGATTGGCAGGTTACTATAGAAGGTTCGTTAAGGGGTTTTCAATAACAATCAGTTCTATCAAATCAATTTAAAACAAATCAATTTAAAACAAATCAATTTAAAACAAATCAATATGCAATTTATCGTAATTCATTTCAATAAATCTACTTATTTCATAATCCTTCAAACATTTTAGAAATAGAGAGAGAAAAGTGGATAACAAACCAATTCATTTATAAATAAGCGAAGCACACATGCATATTCATATAAAACACTTTTAAACATTTTGTCAAGCAAAGAAACCTGAAAACCGAAACAAGGAAGGAAGTGTGAGAACAAACCCAAGGTTATCAGCTCATCGATTCTGTAACACCTCCTTTTTCTAACAATTTAGCGTCGCTCGATACCAAAATAAATGTAAAGTCAACGCTCTCTTGTCTACAGGCCTAAATCTTTTTTCTTTTTCTCTTTTTTTTTTTTTTTGTATACTGTAGAATATATAATAATATACATCAAAACATTTGCGGTAAGCCCATCATTTTGGGATAAATTCCACATTTATACAATATGGCATTATATGCCCTTTTCAATCAGATCATTTACAAAATATATCAAGTTTTCAATATCAAAACATTTACAAAAATAAAATCAGAGTTTATACAAAATGGTCAAATCCATTTCATGAATGCATGGTCGGATCTTTACTTTGACACTGCGAAGCTTTGACGTTGACTCTAAATCTCTGTGGTCTTTGTCCTCATTCCTGTTCACTCGATACCTACACGATAAAATAAACAACGTGCTAAGCATTTTCATGCTTAGTGGTTCTATAAAATTCTCTCTTCATTTCAGTTTAAGTAAATCATGCAATGTTTATAAAATAATGTTTTTGTACATATATATATATATATATATATATATATATATATATATATATATATATATATATATATATATATATATATATATTATTTCATTACATTCGATTACAATTCGTTGGTCATTTCAATTTATGCAATTTCATATGCACTAAATCATTCAAATTACAAATCATGCACTTTTTAATCTTATTATCATTTTGCCCTTATCGAATTTAATATATGTTTTCAGTGCACAGGATAACGAATCATTTCATTTACATTCAATTACAATTCGTTGGTCATTTCAATTTATGCAATTTCATATGCACTAAATCATTCAAATTACAAATCATGCACTTTTTAATCTTATTATCATTTTGCCCTTATCGAATTTAATATATGTTTTCAGTGCACAGGATAACGAATCACCAACACGGTCCCGCTGGGCTGCAAGCCAGTATAAAAACGGTTTTACCCAACGCGGAAATGCGGTCGGGTTGGGCTGTTGGCTTGGTTATTAAAAATCAATTTCGTGAACACTCTGGAATATTGTCTGTGGGCTCTGGATCGGATTGACACTTCACATTACATTTAGTGCCCGATCTTTACTAATTTGACCCTTATTGGTATACCAATCTATCCTTAACTCAAATTTAATGGTTAACATTCTTTTAAGGGCCTTCAAATCATTCAATACAATTTACAATAGTGTATATACATTTGGATACAATAATTTATTTTTCAACATATACAAATTTTCATATCACGATTTATTTATGTCAGTTGTCTGAATCAATTTAAAACAAATCAATATGCAATTTATCATAAATCATTTCAATATTTCACAATCAATTTTGAAACAATGAAAGAAAAGTGTAGATCAAATTTTCACAAATTTGAAACGAGACATTGAAGAACAAACCAAAAAGATTGTTGTACTTTGATTCCAATTCTCATAATCCCGTTCTTAGGTCAAGTTTCCTCGTCACCAACCCCTAATCCATCACAAATATGTCACAATTAAAGAACAACCCAAGAAAGAAAAATTAGTTGTGCATTCTAGGATTTTTGGTTAGGGTTGATGTCTACCCAATACATTTTCACTTGCAAAATTTTATGGGGACACATGAGCCATATTTTGTTGGTTTTTAAAGTTCAAAACAAAGTTTGCAACGGAAGATTTTTGTCCAGTAAATTTTAAAAATTAATAAAAACTCTTTTTACGATCCTATGGTACATGCATACTAATCAACAAACAATAAAGAATAATTACCTCAATCAAATTAAAGAGATGTTTTTTACGTAAGTAGGGTTGACAACTTAAAGATCTTTTTCTTTTCTTTTGCATTTTCCACAATCTTGAGTCGTTCCTCACTTCACTTGAGTGATATTGGGCGATCTGAGATTATGAGTTTGCTTTTAGAAGTCTTGATATTCTCGACACATGAGATCAAGAGGGGTTAGATGGAGGCAAAAAAGTGAAACTCTTTCTCTCTTTTTTTCTCTAATTTTATCACCCTTTGGCGCTAGGGTTTGCCTCACATTTATAATATGCCTTAAATTGATCTCAACCATTGGATCAAGTGGCATATTTAAATATTGAATTAAGATTAATTCAAATTAAGTGACCAAAGATTAAATAGGATTAATTTTTCAAATTAATTGTTTCATCCATACAGTAATTACTATTAATTAATTAATATTATTAATTTCTCACATTAACCGTTTCATCCATATATTAATTACTATTAATTAATTAATTTAATAATTAATTAATTAACATTTAATTATCGATAGTACTATATAGTTGCTATGAAACAATTTTTTTTTATAACTATGCCTTGAGGATTTCTTTGTTAATTTAATCATGCAGTGTTTCTGAGGAGGCGGCAGGGACTGTATGGACTGTAATTCCAAGCTCAATAAATTTGATAATTAATTAATTAAACTCTTTAATCAATTAATCTAATTTATTAGTTCTAGTATTATTCCACTAAAAATCTGAAACTGAACTCTTGTGATTACAGAATAATTTACGTAGATCATTACATGCAATTCAATCATCCAAAATTGGTCCATCATTAGAGCTAGGTGAAATTACCGTTTTACCCCTCTAGTGATATCTTTATCCTTAAGTTTCATTAATTCACTAGTGAACAGTTAATTTATAAACTGTTATAAATCGAAGCTCAAGCTATTGAGTTCGAATTAACACTTAAGGAACCAGTGTCGACTTCCCTGAAGGTTGGATTCCATATCGCAGGACTTGTTCCCGACTACCTATCTCATTAGGCCTCGAGGCGATGAGTGCACGAAACACTCATAGTATACCGCGTCTTAGGTTTTTAGTGTTATTTTTATGGTTAAATATGTATTTTTCCAGGTTGTTATCTGAGTATGACTGAGTCGGTGAATGCAGGTGCAGATGATGTGAAAAGGACGCAGCGTGAGCAAATTGGGTGTGGAAGCGATGCGGAAAGTGGCTGCCACGTCGGCGCGTTCAGCGTCGCGGCGTCTCCGCATCGCGGCGTTCCAGCGTGCGAGTCTCCCGCGTCGTGGCGTTCCAGCGTCGCGGCGTTGAATCCATTGTCACAGTCAGCAATCGAGAAGCGTGCGACGTCTCAACGCCGGCGACTCTCAGTGTGCGACGTCTCAGCGTCCGCGGCGTCTCAGCGTCGCGACGTTACCGCGTCGCGGCGGTCGGCCACGGGATACGCACCTGTCATTTAAAGCGCAATGGTTGAGATTCAGGCATCGGGAGCGTGCGAACAAGGGCGCGAATTCGGGCGGTAGTGACCACGGACTTAGAAGTACCCGTGATTTGTATTGTTTCTCATTTTTTTGGATATTAGAAAGATGTTTTTTGAAGTTAAATATTTTCATTTTCTCATTCGGTATGTTCTAGATCTATATCTGGGATTTGTATTGAACCACATCATATGTTGATGGATTAAAGTTTGTACTCTATATTATTAGGTTAATTTTATCAATTTATTTACATCACACTCTATATCTATGATTTCATTATATGGTGATGTCGGCCAACATTGGCACTTAATCTGCTTCGGAGATCGAGATCGAGATGGGGTTATCCGGGATGCGGGTAGAGCGACCTTCGAGTTGATTCGGTAAATGGGGGATATTACGATCTGAAGGTGGCATTTGGGGTTAGAACATTTAAGCATTTAGAATGCGAGGTTGGGATAGAGATTATGCTCAGCTCTATTCATGAGATAGGCGGGGATATACCTCGAGAAAGGATATCTAAGTAAGAAGATCCTTACCATACGTGACGACTTTATAAATATATTGAATAATAATATCTTTAGAAATAATCCATTGGAGCAGTAGCGGAGACACCTCTTCTAGTCTTAATACTAGTAATTCATTAGAATCAATGGCTTGGTGAATTTCACGTACTCAATTTCTTTCCTGAATGTCAAATGCATTGGATATTATCTACAAAATGAACCTTTGTAGTCGACACACATGTCCCACGTATCGATATTCGTACCTTTGGTACATTATATTACTTAGGCGACGCGTGCATCACCTCGCGCCCAGCCCACACCGCGTTTTCGGCTGTCAAGTTTTTGGCGCCGTTGCCGGGGACAGGTTTAGATTGATATAGAGAATAAAGCAATTGGATATTACTCTGAAATTTTCTTTACTTTTGTTTATTTTTACAAGTGCTGGTAATTTGGTTTTGTTGGTTCGTGTGTTATTTCAGTGTAGGTTTTAGTAAGTACATGCGACGTCGAGATCAGGTGCTTGACACTGTTTGATCCACAGGCGAGGCTACGCGCCTGGTCGCCCGAGAGCGAGGGGAGAACGCGGGGACTAGAGAGCCTACTTATTTATAGGCTTGGCTGAAGAGCCCAAAATCACTTAACATTGAGCAAAAGCGAGCCCCTGAGAGAGGCCGAAATGGGAATAACGGAAGAATCAAGCACCGGGCCGTTTATACGGCGGATGATCCTTTCATGCTACTGCGATGAGTTTGTTTTACCACCAAGCTGTTGTTGACGGCTATCGGAGGACGACCTCTGACTCAGCCGAACCAGCTTTAGGTGGAAGTCGATCCTTGATACGGATGCTTGGAACATCTTGTTCCATGGACTACCCCATGAGAACCGAATATGATTTGACCAACTTCCTTGAAGTTTGCGTACGTCCGTCTGATGGGTTCGAAGAAGCTCTCGAGGTGCGATTGTTTCCACTTTCACTTGTTGATAGAGGCGAAGCCTTGGCTAACCCGGTCGGCCACTAGATTCCATTACTACATAGGAGCGATTTAGTGCAAAAATTTCGACCAAGTTTCTTTGTGAAAATTTGCACAACTTGGCTGCAGAGATTAATACTTTTGGACAACTAGAGGGAGAACTTGGCATAAGCATGGGACGATTTCACAGTGCCACGAAAATGCCCACCTGCCGGCGACCCGGATGGATCACGGAGTTCATACTTTCTATATAATGAGTGGGGAATGCGACTAGAAACGATGATTGATGCCCAGTGGAGGAGGTATTTGAAGAAAACCATATAGACCAAACATGAAATCTTAGAAGATGACCAACTAATCGATGCTTTAGAAGAGGCTGCATTAAGCGGTGGGTGGCGCAGAATATTGAGGTCCTAAACGAATTTGGTTAATCATGCCTTTTGGTGACTAAGCGATTCATGACGACAAAGGCAACGACGCCATACGAGACCCGACCAGCCCCAGGAGTTATAGCGAATTCTGGAGGACAGCACAATAGCACGGAATGTAGGTGAGAGCCCTCTGATGGAGCAAGCCCGATGCATTAATGTCAAGGTTATTCGAGGTCGATCACGACCATGAAGGACGGTATGGGGAACAATTATCGGAAGGAATCAACATCGAGGCGGTGGGCGTAATAATCGAGAATCGAGCAGTCGAGCAATCAAGGGTATGGATGGGAGGAGATAATGAGGAACAACATGCCATCGAACGAGGTTAGTGAACCACCTCACGAGAGAAGGTGGATTTAGGGAACAAGCCCTTGCACGGATGTTAACTTCCCACTTTCTGCTTTCATGAATGGGACGAGCGAGCATGCAGCAATGAAACCTTGGGTTGAACGATCAGCGACACAGGTGAGAAGTTTTGGAGGCACAAATGGGGCCCGAATGGCGGCACCTGCGACGAGAAGGCGCGGGTTCCTTACCGAGCAACTCATAAATAAACCCGAGACGAGATGGAAATGAACATGTCAAGCCGATTCTGTTTGAGGAAGTGGTAGACTTGGAGACAATCCTGGAGTTATAGAGGGAAGTAAGCGGGGTGAGAAAGTCATCCAGCCCGGTCAGAATGATGATGCAAATAAGGAACAGCTTAATGAGAAGCAATCAGAAGAGAACTCTACTGAAGCAAAGGCCAGCCTGCCAGTTCCTTACCCACAACGTCTCAAGAAGCATAAACTGGATAAGCAATTCACTAAATTCATGGATGTGTTTCAAAAAGACACCATGATATATTTGCGTGCATGACGATGCCGGGTTAATATTGAAATTTATGAAGACGTGTTGTCCGGAGAAGATTAGTTGATTTCGGCTTGATCAACTTGGCGAGGAATGCGATTGCCATACTTAGAGAAAGGCTGCATGACTCGAGGACCGAGACGGGTTTCACTATCCCTTTGCACCATTGGAAATGCTATCTTGAGAGAGCCACATGCTTGGAATTTGGGGTGCCGACATTAATCTCATGCCCTTATCCATTTCAGCGATTTTGGGATTAGGTAAAGGCCAGCCAGCTTCCAATCACACTTCCAGCTTGCAGGCAGAATCTCATTCGAAGCATCAGAGAGGGAGTAATAGAAGATGTCTTGAAACCAAAAATTAGAGCAAGTTTATCTTTAACAGTTTCATTGTATTGGATATGGAAGAAGATAAAGAAATTTCATAATCTTGGGTAGACCGTTTCTTGCAGGCTGCGAGCAATGATTGATGTTTAAAGGGAGGGTAAAATTGAGGAATGCGAGGAAGATGAAGTCAAAGTTCGACGTGTTTAGACGGTGAGACACGGAGCGAAAGTGATACTTGCTTCATGGCGAAATAGTAAGAGGTTATAGTGTCTGTGAGTGGTATCATTGGCCCTTTGGAGGCTAGCCTAGTGGAGAATGAGTCCCGAGAGAACACAGGGTGAAGGCGAAGAATATGTTAAAATGGATGGACTCTTTCGGACCGCAATGAAGGGAAATACTTGAATCTACAGGCGAAGGAGGTTAAAGCGCCGGTCCCATCGAGTTTAGGAACAGCCACTAAGATGGAACAAAAACCTCACCAACCATTTGAAGTATACATACCTTTGGAATAGAATCTACACTACGGTGATTATCTGACATCTTTGGCGCAATGGGGAAGAAGTGTGTCGAGGTCATCGAGATCCACAAACATGCACTCGGATGGTCTCCTAGGCGATTTAAAAGGAATTCGCCCTTCTATGTGCATGCATCTCATTTTACTAGAAGATGGACATAAACCTTCAGTGGAAGCGCGGGAGGAGTTAAATCGCTGAGCAATGAAGGGAGGTGATCGGAAGAGTTTTAAAATGGCTTAGACAACTTTGGGGTGATTTACCCCATTCCAGGGCAGTGCATGGGTAAAGCCCGGTTCGGGTAGTGCGAAGAAGGGGAGGAACAAGTTGTCATCGGAATTGAAAACAACATCTTCTTTGCCTTCTCAGAACGTTTACACGAATTTGGAGGATTTGTGTGATTATAAGGAAGCTGAACAAAACCACTAGAAAAGATCATTTCCCATTGCCGTTTCTAGATCAGATGTTGGATCGATTAGCCGGTCATGAATACTATTGCTTTTTGGATGGATACTCCGGCTACAGCCAGGTATTCTCCTTTGAAGATCGAGGGAGAGGCGACATTCACATGTCCTATGGGTACAATTAGCATTCGGGACGGATGCCGCACGAATTTGTATGCGATACCTCCCAAAGATTGCTATTGATGTATGATGATGGCCCATATTCTACGATATGGTTGAAAAGACAGTGAGATCTTTATGGGCTGATTTCGATAATGGGGAAATTCATTTGACAGCTGTTGAAAACTTGAAGTTGTCTTGTGAGATGTGAAGAGACCCGACTTAGTACTCGATTGGGAAAAGTGCCATTTATGGATGCAAGAGGAGTATTGTCCTTGGACATCGGTTTATTGAGGATAAGTAGATGGGCGAGAAGTTTGAAGCAATTGAGAAGTTGCCTCCACCCTCATCGGTAAAAGGGATTCGAAGTTTTCTAGGCCACATATTTGTGGATTCATGGGCGGTTCATCGAGGATTTTCGCGGATTACCAAGCAGTTGTCTAACCTCTGAGAATCGAGGGATCCGTTTGAGTTTGATTCACAATGTTTATGCATTCTCTCAGTGTTGAAGGATAGAGTTGGTTTTGGCTCCTATTGTTGTGGCGGATTAGTCCTTTCCATTTGAACTTATGTGTGTGACACCGGTGACTTTCCCGCAATTAAAGCAGTCTTTGAGCGAAGCGAGAGAAAATCTTTGAGTAATCTATTATGCTAGTAGAACCTTTGAATGATGCTTTCGGGTGAATTAATAAACTCTGGAGAAAAACATTGACCAAACATGTTTTGCTTTCAGCAAATTTAAGGCCATATTTGATTGGCAACAGATTGGTAATTGCCTGCTTGATCGATGCCATTAAATTATGATGACTAAGAAGGCCCAGCGAAAACCCAGATTAATTCGGTGGAGTCTGTGTTGCAAGAATTAAAGCGTAAGTTAAAAAAGACGAAAGGCATTAGGAACCCTAGTGGTGATCATCTTTCCACACGATTGGAAGGGGCTGAGATGATGTTCCGGTGATAATGAATTTCAGGATGAAACTCATAGCTATTGAGGGACCAGAGGGTAGTTCCATGGTTCGCAGTTATGTGAATTATTTGGTGGCTAAGTAATCCCTCAGATTTAACTATCGTGAAAAAGGAGTTTTTCGCACACTTGAAACCTCTTGTGGGAGGAGCTAATTCTTTACAGACTTGTCTTTGATGGTGATAAGGAGATTATTGCCCGGGTAAAATACCGCGATGTCCCGAACCATTGTCACTACACCATGGTAGACACTTTGGTGGCGGAGAACGATAACCGGTGCTTCAATCAGGTTTTTCTTGGCCTCACCTTATTTGAGTATATCGAATTAGGAGTTTCCACTTGCTTGACAAATGTCAGATGAGGGGAACATCTCTAGAAAGAACGAGCCACCCATGCATCCCATTTTGGAGGTCGGTGTTTGATTTATGGGGGATAGATTTCATGGGACCATTTCCGCGTCGTCTGACAACTTATACATCTGGTAGCGGTAGACTATGTCTCAGAAGTGGGTGGAAGCAATTACTACGCTGGCGATGCCAAGGTCGTGGCTCGAGTTAAACGACCACGCATATTCTCACGTTGGAACCCCTCGAGCATTGATCACGTGAGATAATGGTACCCATTTACGCAGCTAAGGTAATTGGCGAGGTTTGCAAGTATGGTCGTCATGCGCATCTGCATACCACCGCGATCCAAGCGGACAAGCGAGTATCGGAATCAGTAAGTCCATTCTCGAGGAAAGGCAGTTCGCGGCTCCGAGGAAGGATTGGTAAAGATTGAAGATACACTGCGGCGTACGCCTGACATTTAAAACTCCTTTGGGTATGTCATAGTTCGGAATCGTTTTATGGTAGCGTGTCATCTTCCGGTGGGAATTAGACATGAGCCTATTGGGCCACTCGACCAATTAAACATAGATAGTACATTGTTGCAGGCGAGAAGCGTTGCTCCCGACTCGATGAACTAGGCCAGGTCGGGAGGCGGCTTGGCATGCGGCCCATAAGGGAAAAGACCAAAGAGCACAGCCTGACAGACACATTGCGAGAGGAGTTCACGGCGGGACTGACAAGTTCTTTTGTTCAATTCCCGCTCGCTCTTCGGAGTGAAGTCTGGAGTGAGTGCGGGCCTTTCCGCATTAACAAGGTCTTTTCACCTGCGATTGGGGCGAGAAGTTACACGTCTGAAAAGAGCACATTCACGGTCACGCGGCGATTGAAGTGATGTTCATTATTATGGAGGCGAGTTTCTTACAGACAAGCAAATCATTCCTTTGACAGTAGAAAACGAAGTGTAGTAAGCGATCATATGAGTTCGGGTCCCCGAGCACATTGAGATTCAGGGTCGTCGAGCTAACGACATTAAACATAGCGCTTCTTGGGAGGCAACCCAAGTGTTTCATAAACTTTTCCTTTTTCTGTGCATTACAAGTCCAGAGAGTCACCTTTACAAGTGAGGAGAGTTTCTTGGCCATGGGATCTCGATGTACACAAATTTTGGAGCCCTATCACGTAGCGTAGCGGCGTTGAGTCGTAAATCGGCGATGTTTCAGCGTCGCTGGCGTTTAAGCGTCAGCGATGTTTCAGCGTCGCGCGACGTTTAAGCGTGCGGCGTCATGGCCTGCTGCGGAGCGATCGCGTGGAGTTTCCAGCGTCGGCGTTGATTTTAGGAAGGTATTCTCTGTAGCGTCGGCGTGGATTTCTTGTCGCGACATCGATTATACTCTAGGGATGTCACGTAGTGAGTAATCCAGCGTCATAGCGTGAATTTTAAGTCTCTGCCCAGGGCATTGGCGGCGTTGATACTCAACGTCGGCGGCGTTGTTAATTTCCACTCTGTAGCGTGTGACGTTGCCCACGAGAAACGTCGCTGGCGTTGCCCATTTAAGGCGAAGCGGGGCGCATTTTGGCACTCGCATACCCATCCACTGCAGACCTAGCACCCATCCGCTTAGTCGCGCGGGCTCCATCTCCGCGCCCGGTCGGGCTCCTGCATTGCCCTCCGACCTTCTCTGGCTCATAGTCCCCTCTCACCTGCTTGGTTCAGACACTAGTTCCTTGTCAGTGGCATTCCCACCACACTTGTGCTTGGACACAACACCAGTGTGAATGTCTAAATTTCTGTTTAAAATTTCACGTTCGGGTCTAGGGGTGCCCCATAGGTTCAAGTTTGGGGCATTGATAGGTCTATTTTAGGGTTTAGTGCCTTTAGGGTCGTTAGTACACTTAGTAATTTTGGTTTTTTGGTGCACGCTAGGTGTTCGTTTTTGGTCTAGGTCGTTGGGTGACGTTGGGTGCCACCGTGAATTAAATGCAATGTACGGTAGCGAGTACTCTGACGGAGCCGATCCGGCGGCGAGGACCCGAGCCCCACTTACGATATCCGCGCGGTCCGTGAATGAGGGTGCCCGCCAGATCGGTTGGCACCATGCGAAGAACCCGATCGTTCATAAAGGAGAAAGGGTTTCATAGCTGATGACTTTTCATGAGACCATTGCGGCTAAGGGATGGGCGAGGCCTTGGCCCAACCACCTCATCCGGCGATGAGTGTGGTCGCGAAGAGTTCTACGCCAATCTCGCCTCCGTCCACGAAGAAAGTCGGGTCGCGGGCGTGTTGATCGACCGGTGCTTAGTTGATCAATAGTTATTACGATCTAAGAGCATGTTCGCCGGAGCCGTTCGATCGGCTCCACGAGCACCGACTACCAGGGTTATACGGTATTGACCAATGGTAGGGGTGAGTGGAAGGGAGTCAATAGTGCGGACCCATGCGATCCGCCAGGCCCGAGCATTTGGCCTTCATACCTAAGGTGGCATCACTTCATCACGTCGCGTCTTATTCAGGCGGCCAGGCGTGTGTGTGAAGTGACGACCCAGCGTGCCCTTCACGCCATCATACGGGATATGCGATGTTGGCGGGTTATAAGGAGATGCCATCCTCCATGGCAAGGCGCCGCAAAGATGAATTTGGGGCGCCCCTTCCTTATCTTTGACTTGCTGAGCAGCGGGGTGCCTCGGCGTGACAGTAGGGCTGGCTCCTTTGTAAAGGCCATATACATCGAGAGGGACACACGGGTGTCCAGCGACTGAGGGGGTGCATGATTCCGGTCATGAGCCCTCGGACGGGACGAGGCTGCGACCTATCCCGGGCTTTCGGTGGTATGGATCACCCAGAATCCCACAGGGAGGCATTAGCCACGATCCTCGTCCGCCACTTCCACGCGTCCGACGACCTTTGGAGCGGCTCCCTCCAGTCCTGGCGATCCGAGGACCGGGTGCTCTCCTCAGCTGGCGCCGATGCCTTACCGGGACGAGACCCGGGAGCAGAGTCCTCATCCTGCACGGAATCACAGGAGGCTCTTTGTGCTGATGTGCGTCTTATGCGCCCGATCGGGGCCACCATTCTTCGGCCGGCCCGGCGAGGCTTTGCGGGACGGATCGCCACCGGCTCGACCTTTCACCGGCCTCCACCACCACCACCGCCCGGGTGATCACGAGGAGTCCCGCTTCCACCTCTACTTTTGTTGATTGCAGGTGCGGGACCTTTGGATATTTTTGTTTGGGGGTAAGTAATCAAATTTCAAATTAAATTGTTTAGTTATGTTTTGTTTTTAGTATTTGTGTGTTTTGTTTAGTTCAGCATATTAGTTGTGTTTCTGTTTAGTTTCAGTTTACTTCTTCAATTTAATTTGATGAGTCATGTGTTAGTTTTTGTTTGTGTGTGGTAGATAACATTATACTTATGATAATTGCATGTGGAGGTAGTTGTGAATGTGTGCCATGTTGAAAGTCGAGGATCACTTTTGGACTGAATTCACTAGTGACATGGAAGATCGGATGCATACAATGTTTGATGCTCGGTAATTAGGTTGAATAGGTGGGAAGGTTTAGTGAACCAATCCCGGGTAGTCAAGAAACTATTTCTCGATGATCCTATCACACTCACACACTACGGCCTTCGGGAGTACATGCATAGGTGCGAGATCAGCACTAAAGTTAGAATATCAAACCTTGGGAGATTCTAACCATCTAAGTGATGGGACACCCTATCAAAAGAGGATTGTCATTGAGCCCCAACTATAAAAAAAAAAAAACAAAAAAAAAAAAACAATAGAAAAAGTGAAAAAGAAGAAAAAGTCAAAAAGAGTCTTGTGAATTAGAATAAGTGGATCATCAATCGGAATCCGGGCACGATCCGAGGGCCTTTCAAAGCCTAATGCCCTAAGCCAGGCGGCAGAGTCATTAACTTCACTTTGCCCACTACATGAGACGGAAGATGGATTTTCCGCGACTGGGAGCCTTTGAGTTTGGTTGAGTGTTCGGGTGAAGTTTGAAGGAATTTAGTAATACGGTGCCCTTAACCAACTGGTGGGGAGTCACCAATGGATCCCATCTACAGGAACACTCATCTAAAACTTCTTGGCACTAGGTCTTCTTCAATTTCTTTTAGGTACTTAGGAAGTTTTTAGGTATTTTGACGCTGGACAAAGGGTGCGTTCTTAACCAACTCCTTTCCTAGTTAGCTTCTTCGAATAGGTGAGTTGAGCTTGGATTTAGGGTGTGGACCCTAGGCTTACACTGGAGGTCATTCATTATCGCACATGGTCATTGGGGAAGGTTATTGAATACCATGGAATTTGAGGCACAAGTCACTTCCCACCTATTTCAGTGAGTTTCAAAGTTAAACATGCATGTGCATCTTGTGAACTTGACGCAGACCGGTGTGAGTCGGTCCAAATTGATCCCCTATTTCTCAGCATGTGCAACAACGTGTAGTGTTAGTTTCGGTATGTCGGGTGTGTGTCTGTCCCCAAGTCCATTCTTGCAGGAATGACAAAGTTAGGATTTAAGAGAGTGTGATGAGTGCACGAAGCACTCATAGTATGCCGCGTCTTTGCTAGGTTTTAGTGTTATTTTTATGGTTAAATATGTATTTTTCCGGGTTGTTATCGAGTATGGCGAGTGGTGAATGCGGTGCGGATGAGTGTGAAGAGCCTGCTTGTGGGAGCAGGTGGGTAATGGAGCAATGCGAGGAGAGAGTGAGAAACGCCGCGTCGCGGCGTTCAAGCGTCGCAGCGTCTCCGCGTGAAGCGTTCCAGCGTCGCGGCGTTGGGTGACAATACGAAGTCAACAGTACGACGTCGCGGCGTCTGGCGTCGCGACGTTGCCTGCCGGCTCATGGCTTGTCGGCCACGGGATCTGCACCTCATCATTTAAAGCACGATGGTTGAGTCGAGGCCATCGGGAGGCGTCTGAACAAGAGCCGCGGAATTCGAGGGCGTGGTGACACGGACTTGAGAGTGCCCGTGGGCTATCTTGTTTCTCATTTTTGGATATTAGAAGATGTTTTTTGAGATTAAATATTTTTCATTTTCTCATTCGGTATGTTCTATATATCTATCTAGGAGGTTGTGTTGAACCATGTCATATATTGATGGATTAAAGTTTAGTACTTTATATTATTCGGTTGTTTTATCAATTTGTTTGCATGCTGTATATCTATGATTTCATTATATGGTGATGTGCGGCCAGCTTGTGCTGGCATAATCACCTTTGGAATCCAGGGGTCGAGATGGGGTTATCCAGGGATGGGTAGAGCCGGCCTTCGGTTGATTCGGTAAATAGAATGTCGATCCACGAAGGTGGCATTTGGGGTTAAACATTTTAAGCATTCGGAATGCGGGTTGGGATAGAGATATACTCAGCTACATTCATAAGATAGGCGGATATACCTCGAGAGAGGATATCTAAGTAAGTAAGATCACCTATCTCGACAACTTATAAATATATTGAATAATAATATCTTTAAGAAATAATAATCCATTAGAGCGTGAGGGAGACATAACCACCCCAGTCTTCAATGATGATTCATTGAATCGATAGCTTAGTCGAGATTTCACATGCTCGATTTCTTTCCTAAAATACGTACATTCGGATGTTATCTGAAACAAGGTAGCGTAGTCAACACACTGTCCTGTGGATCGATATCAGGTACCTTTGGTACATTATATTACTTGGGGGCGGCCAATGACGTGCGCTGGCACATAGGCGTACATTTACACACCGCGTTTCGGCTGTCGAGACATAAGTATTGGGCATGTCTTAGGACGGACGTGGCTTTATGAATCAGGCCACTATTGAAATAGACGGGGCCATGGCTGCCTCGGGATTGAATCAATCTTCATATGAAGTCATCTAATGATCACGGTTTAAACTCTTAATTATAACGGTATATTATTTAAGAGTTTAATCCATGCGAAGTCATGTCCTTTGTAATCCAGTTACATAAAGCACTCCGTTTAATGTCACTACATGATAATCCGGATCGAATTCTTGCATTCTTAATGTTCGGTGGGCCAGTACTAGTAGTATTATAGATCAAGATCCCTACTTTGATTTACTCACGGATAATTTAAGTTTATTATCTATAATCTTGAACATCTCATATATAACTGTTATTTACTAAGATTATAGTTACATTAATAAACTTGGGATTTTATGATATTTACTAAATTATACAACATATGTATAAAGAATCAAATATAGAAAATTGTTTTCATGAAGCAGTACAAATTACATGCTTTTAGGGCACCATGCCCAACATATTTTGCTCATGCTTCCTTCAAAAATTACAAATCTATGAGTCTATTTTTAGTAGGAATTTGAATCATCTCATTTGGATCCACTTGAGCCTTCAGTTCTGACATTTTAATGTAAAACTAGTTGATATGTCAACTCCATTTGGATCACCTACTTTTATTTTTCGATGATTTCTAGGAGTCTTAACTCCATAAATTGGTAATGGTTCCTTCTACTCATTTGAATCTGGTTCTAAGGTTTCTTCTCAGGTGGAACCATCGATTTGGATAAGCAAAACTCGAGTTATTGCATTTCATCGAACTACTCTAATTTGCAAAGCAGAATTCAGATTGTTCTTACACATAGCTCACTTTGATGGATTCTAAGGAACTTTGGGGTTACAAATTGCATACACACTTTCTTCAAGTAAATTATTCCCCTAGAGTGCAGTTTGCACCTAGAATTTTGAATCACTCAATTTGAATGAGTGAAACTCTGACTTCTGTGAGAAACACCACAATGTTATACCCATGTGTTTGAAACTCACCTTTAAGCTGCATATTCAGGGAATTCTTAGAGCAACAATTTGCTCCTAGTCCCTTCTATACATTTGTACCTGTAGCTCTTATGATTCTTTGCAATTAGAATCCTTCATTTTGGATAGTTATAAGCAACTTATAGCCAAAACCAAGAACAAGGGTTTTGATAAATTTTGGCTTAACAACTCCTTTGAAAACCCAACATTTCCTTTTTACAGAAGCATTCCTCAAAACAATCTCACTCTTTGAAACTTAACCCAAAACAACTCCAAAATTGATCTACAACCAATCAAAATCACCTTTACATAAGGTTAGGGTTTTTCCCCAAATCCAAAATCATCAAAGAGTGAGTTAGGGTTAGTTTTCTTACCTTAGCTCTCTTCAAATCTTCTCTTCCTTCTTGCTTAAACAAAGATAATTTGGGGAAAAACCCTAACCATATGTAAAGGTGATTTTGATTGATTGTAGATCAATTTTGGGGTTGTGTTAGGTTGAGTTTTGAAGTGTATTGTTAGTTGGTATTGGTTTGGATTGGTTTTGAGGAATGTTTGTAAAAAGGAAAATGTTGGGTTTTCAAAGGAGTTGTTGTCAAAATTTTGTTAAAACTCCTGTTCTTGTTTTGGCTATAGGTTAAGTTTATAATTATCCAAATGAAGTGATTCTAATTGATAAAGAACCATAAGAGCTATATCTATAAATGTATAGAAGGGACCAGGAGCAAATTGTAGCTCTAAGGCTCCCGAATATAGGCTTAAATGTGAGTTTCGGGTAGCTCACGGGTATGCACTGTTTTGGGTGTAGTTGTGGTGTTTTGTCGTAAGTTGAGTTTCACTCATCCAAACTGAGTTATTCAAAATTCTGGGTAAAATAGACTTCTAGGGGAATAATTTACTTGAAGGAAGTGTATGCAATTTGTAACCCCAAAGTGCCCGAAATGCAGTAAAGTTGAAATTTGTGTGCAAGAACAATCGGTCACCTTTGCAAATTAGGTAGTCTGGATGTAAAAATGCAATAAGTTGAGTTTTGGTGATCCAAATTGGATTATTCCAATTGAAAAAGAAACCTTAGAACCATAGCTTCAAATGAGTATATGGAACCATTATCAATTTATGGAGTTAAGACCCCTTAAATCGAGAATAACAGTAGGTAACCGAGTGAGTTGGGTATATGATTAGTGCTCAAAAAGTGCTATTTTGAACCCTATTTATTATAGGTTTTGAGTGCTTTTTGTGTACTAATCATTATAATTAACCTAATTTGCACATTAGGTCCTACTATTCTAATGATACGCATTTTTGTGGCAAATTTTAGTTTTCTGAGGCAATTATGCTGAAATTGTTGAGTCGATCCAAGCACGAAGAATTCAAGTCAAACTCAGCATTGCAGATCAAAGACCAGAGGAAAGAATAGCAGAAAACAGAAGAAAATGGAGCATTACAGGAATGCTTTTCTGCGAGAAACGCATGCATCTTCCGGCAAGCATTCGTGCAACGCGTTCCTACTTCGCAGTGCCTGTTTGCATTTGTTTTGGTTTCCCATTTTATCCTTGTAATAGCCTTCCGATTTTGGTTTTTTTGGTAATTTCATATACCTTTGACACCTATATAAGCCTCGGTAATAGCAAAAACTTTATGTCAATCACTTCTTTTCGGCAATGAGAGACGGGGCGCGGTTTAGCCTCTTGCTTCCTCCTTTCTTCCACTTTCTTTCATTTTCTTTTCCATTTTCTCGGTTTCCAAACACTCCTCTGAGGATGACAACTCAGAGGATGGTTGGCTAGACCTCTTCCTCCTTGAAGAGGAGGGCTCAGAACAACGGTTTGGAGTAGCCCCGACGGTCCTACATTTTAACGCTAGGCATTTATTTTCATTTATGTTCCTATCCTTACTTTCTAGGTTTAAATCTCTAGATACATCTTGATTGACCAGTATTTGGCAATCTTTTTAGGGTTTATTGGATGCTTATTGTTAGATTCGGTGATATTCATTAGTTGCCTTCTATTTATTCTTGTAAAATGGGTCCGTAGGTGAGTTTTCAGCATCTAGGACCATGAATGTTAAGTTAAATGCAAGTTCTCACATTTTTCATGTGTATGCGGAGTTATAGGTATTTTAAGTTTGCTTCTCACCTTAGGTTAAAATCTCTTAAGCATGCCCTCCTTAATGTATTTGGCAAGTTTTTTGAGTTCGGTCTGGATGCTTTCACTAGATCCATTGAGGCCCAGTTAGTTGTCTCCTATTAGTTATCGTAGGGTAGTGTTTTTGGATGTGTTTTTTTTCCACTTTGCTGGGACATTTATGCCTAATCAAATGCCATCTTTCAAAGGAAAACTCTTGGGTCTAGGTTTTAAAGCTAAATGAGAATCCGGTTCGAGATGACTATATGTCTGTGCTCCCCCCCGATGACCCAAAAATACTCGATGACATGTTAGTTTGCCTTAAAACCTAAACCAATGGCCCAAAAACTTCAAGGGGTTCTAATATTTTACATTTTTTTCTTATTTTATTTTCCTTTGTGAACAACCAATCCCTATTTTTACCCAAACTTGAAAATCCAAATTTAATTCACCATTTTTGAACTTAACAGTAAATCATTTGTCGCAGAAAAACTCATCCGTGTTCGGCCTAGGCCACTATGTGGCTTTGCTCACGGAGTAGGAGGGAAATTTAGGTTTATAAATATTGTTGATTCCGACACCTATTGTTAAACGAATCAGTATACCGACCAGTTTGACAGTAAAATGTCGTAACTTGAGTTTGGGTGGTCGAAATGAGATGATTCCAATTCCTACTGAAAATAGACTCATAGAGCTATCATTTCTTGAAGGAAGAATAATGAGCAAAATATGGCTTATGTGCCCCTAGAAAATTTTTCAAGTGAAGGTGTATTGGGTAGACATCAACCTAACCAAATCCCTAGAATGCCGCAGTTGATTTTTTTCAGGTTGTTCTTTGATAGTGACATATTTGTGATGGATTAGGGGTTGGTGGCGAGAGAAACTGACCCGAGATGGGATTTAGGAATGGAATGAAGAGCGTCAGCCTTTTGTGTTTGTTCTTCACACTTCCTTCCTTGTTTTTAGTTTTGTGTTTTGTTTGACAAAATAAATCTAAGGTTTATATATGAATATGCATGTGTGCTCGTTTTGAGCCATAAATGAATTAGTTTTTGTTCTCACTTCTCTCTCTCTATTTCTAAAATGTTTGAAGGATTATGAAACCAAGTAGGTTGTGAAATGAATTGCGATAAATTGCATATTTGTTTATTTTAAATTGATTTGTCCCTAATGATTACTAAAATGAATTGCACATGAAAAATTGCATGAGTATTGGAAACCAAGTATTTGGATATAAATGTATATACACTATTGTAAATTGCTATGAATGATTTGAATGCCTTTAATAGAATGTTAACTTTTAAATTCGAGTTAAGGATAGATTGGTATACCAATAAGAGTCAAATGAGTAGTACTACGCCGAAGGTAATGATGTGTCACTCTGATCCATAGCCCAGCGGGACAATATCGATAGTATTCACGAAATGATTTTTTAATAACGATCCATGGCCATGGGACCGTACTATGTTATAAAACCTTTTTATATCAGCTTACTTGACCCAGCGGGAGGCATGCTTGGGTGTTGTTATCCTATGCAGAAAGTATAAGTTGGGGGAGATACCTTAAGAAGAGCGAAATGAAAGAAAATTTTGAAATGCGCATGATTTGTGTTTAGATAATGATTGCATATAAAACTACATGATTGAAATGACCAATGAATTGTAATTTGAATATATACGAAATGAAAATATACATATATGTATTGTACCGCATTAGTCATTGAAAAAATTATACAAAGACATCGATTTAGAAAAATGCATGATCTTAAACTAAAATGAAGAGAGAACTATATAGAACCACTAGGCATGAAAATGCTTAGTGCATTGTTTTATCATCGCGGTGCAGTGAGGCGGTCTGAAGGTAACCGCGATGGTCAAAATCTATATCAAAGCCTCATGGGTTGAGTAAAGCTCAATACTGCATTCATGAAATATATGACACTTTTTAGCCTGAACTTTGATTTTTTTTTTTTTACTTAAATATTTTGGTGACAGCGGCTTATAATGTCGTAATGTATAAGGTGGTAAATTGACCAAATGGACATGTAATGCCATATTTAATGGAAAATGTGTGAAAATAGAATGATGGACCCCTTTAAGTTGAATTAGTATATACAAATATATTTTCATCAAGATAAATATCCTTTACAAAATGAGCGGCATTAGAAATGTGTTTCTTGACAAAAGAAAAATGGGTGGATTCGAAGAGGACCGCGTCCCGGATGGTTCGGCCTTTGGGTCAGGTCGGGTACGACGGTGCGGGCCGTCACACGAGGCATCAACGACACAATGCAAACTAGCAAAAAGAGCGATCCAACAACAGTGGGCCGACCGCCTCTCCGATGATTAAGTTAGCAAAAATTCAAAGAGAAAGAAAAGGAACTTTGCATAATTGGAATTGCATACCTCTCCCTTGTGGGGGATCCTCCTGATTTAGACAATGGTTTGGGAAGAAATCTCCTCTTTTTAGGAATAAATCTGTTTTACCTTATCTAGGACTGATTTTCCCTTATTAATGATTATTCCTCCGAGAAATTTGGGATTTGGAAACTAGGAAATTTAAAGGATAAATATCCTTTGCGTATTTCTTGTCTTTATCTATTTATCAATAACGATATTGCCATGTGAGGAAGGATGGCCAGCCCCAATTGTTGTTACCTTGAGCGTGCATGCCAAGACACGAGAAATTCGATTTACGGAAAAATGAAGCGAAATACAGTAATTTTAGTTCTAAAGAATTGCCATTCGGTAAAAATCCGGAAATTTATTCTACGGATCTCGGATAATGAAGCGGATTTCGTGTTGGAATCGTCTCATGAATCTATTGCTTGGCGTAAAATTTCGTCGAATTCGGTCGGGTTAGATTTACACGTTTTTACCGAGGCATCGCGGTTCGGGTCTGTAAAGAACGATTTCGATGACAAAAATCACATATAACAAGTACTCATGGCATATGGCATGAGTAGAGAAATAGTGAAAATGGACGAGCGAGATAGGTAGAATGTCCATTGGAAAAAGAAGAATGAAAATGGTCATTTTGGAAAGGATTAAGTCACAAAAAGACAAAATTGTAAATAGGACATCTTCTCCAAATGTTAAAAGAACAAAAACATTTGGGAAGGCGGGGAGTTTTACGGTGGGTTTCCATTTGGGGAGATTTTTAGAGAGGAGAGAGCACTTCTCTGCAAGGCTTATTGCGCGTCCGGCCAGGTCGGCGGGTCTTCGGGACAGAGAGGTGCTCTGCGGGGAGAGGGGTTTCGGCGTGGGTCTGCCGGATTTAAGGGTTTAGACAGAGCTCCTTGGGGTAGGGATTTCTCCTACTTGGGTTTTATTCCTTCTTTAAATTACTTTGCGAATGTTTGAAATTTGAATGAGGCCGTGAGGGGCCATTTGATCAGTCTCGAACCTTAGGGCCAGAATTGATGAATTTTGAACACCCATTGGAGCGTAGTGACTGCCACGGTATTTGGGTTGTTAAATTTGGAAATATTGTATTAAATCATGTATTGGTTTTGGATGAGGTCGGGAATGGGCGGGTGAGTACGGAGTTCACAAAGTGAGCCGATGGAATTGATAATTGATGGAGCGAAAGCTAAAGCCCTAGGGGTTTGCATTCGCCAGGAATATTGACACGAAAATATATTTTGTGAAAATGTGTTACGATCGAGTTATTCAAGTTAAAATTGCTTTCGTGTTTGATCATTAGCCCAGTGAAATTTAATTTTGATGTATGAAATGAGGAATTTACATGACATGATTGTGTGAATTGATTGTTTTGTAAATATATGCATGTTTATATATTTACATGTGAATTAGAATGTATTGGAATTGGCATACATGCATTCCATGCCTTTGGAACACCTAGGACTATAAAGAGTAAGTGCATGAGATGATAGAATGGATTCGGAGGGTTATCCTAAAAATGTTAATTATCGGAGGGTAGCCCAAACTAAAATTATGTGTGTCGTCGAGCGTGATTGATATACATCGGAAGGTGATCATAAATAATATCCAATGCGTCGGAGCTGGCCCAATTGATATATACACATCCAGGAGGGTTGTCCACAAACAAACAAAAATAATAATTCTCATACGAGAAGCAGGCGAGTGTGGAAAGATCGGTAGAGAGGATTTCGAGTGCGGATGATGAGTTAGACATTCAAGAAGTAGGATCATGCATTTTGCTTGAATGTGTATTGTTTAAATACAGACATTGCCTTTGCACTTAGGTAAGGTAGCCAAACAGGCGTTCCCTCTGAGCATTAGCTCACCTGTCGAGGATATTGTTGCCTGGAGTACGGGGGCGTGCGGGGGCGGCTGATCCTAGGACTTAGGTTGTGAAGAAGCCCAGTTTTATTGGCTTTGATGATTTTATACATGTATTGAATTCTCTATTTTGATATATGTGTTGTATAAAGTAAATTATTAACTCTTAGAACTATTGGACATAGTTGGTATATTTGAGGATGTTGTTATAGTGCTGTTTGTAGATTAAAGTGGCGCTTTCTCATGTAGTGTGTTATATTGGGTACATTTGGGACGAGGTTTATCACGGTGTGTATTTGGGTAGAGCTCCCCGTGCAAAGGAGACTCTGCCCGATTTTACCAGTGGCGTCGAGGTAACCCGACATCCACTTGTATTCCAGCGGAGTTGTGGGTAGTCAAACGGACCCCGGAGTTTAGAGTCATGATCGCGGCACTCGAGGCATCAACGACACAATGCAAACCTGCAAAAATGTCGATCCGGTGATGGTGGGCTAGCCGCCTCTTCGATGATTAAGTCAGCAAAAATTCAGAAAGGGAGAAGAAGGAAGTTCGCACAGTAGGAATTGCATACCTCTTCCTCGTGGGGGATCCTCCTAATTTATAGACAATGGTTGTCGAATCTCCCTCCTATCTCGGGAAGAAATCTCCTCTTTTTAGGGATAAATATGTTTTCATATCTGGGAGCGATGTTCCCTTGCTTCAGGGGTTACTTTTCTCTAAAAATTTGGGATTTGGAAACTAGGAAATTTAAAGGATAAATATTCTTTGCGTATTTATTGTCTTTATCTATTTATCAATAACGATCTTGCCATGTGCGGAATGATGGCCGGCTAGGGGACTTAAATCTCTAGACGAGCCACCCTGAAGCTAGCCTTTAGGAGACACCCTGGCTTTCACAGTCGGGATTTCGAATTCTCTCGTCTAAGTAGTGCCCCTCGATTTTAATACTGTGGATGGACTTGGGTCGTGCTTCACATCAGGTCAAACAGGCCCATTGAGTAGTGGGTCTAAAGATCATGGCACTCATAATGCCCCCCTTTTCCCCGGCTAAAACTTTGTGCTTTTTCAGTTGGGGAAAATACTGTGTTTGAAATGTCGAGTGTGGAAGGCTAACAAGATTGGAAAATTCATGTGTACCTCGAACGCGGCGGAAAGTGAAACGTGTTGGGCCTGATATGTGGAGTAAGTGCACATCTCTAGTGTATAGATGACGATGGATGCATTGCTGAAGTTCGTGTCCGTGTTGATATATTCCACCATTATATTCGTTCGGACCTTGGACCCTTACACCATTTTATGCGAAGAACCTGTGATAACGTATCTGTTTCGGTCGTTGCTTTGAACGACTAAACTGACCTCTCGGCGTCTTTAGTTTTTCCATTGGTTCTTCAGTTGTTTTATTCCCTCATTCTTTGTTGTTATCGTTATCGATGGGTTATGAATAACCCGAGTATCGCGGTTTAACGGGTTAGATTTGGTCATCGGCGGACACGATTATTCAGTATTATTTTCGACCTCGCGGGTTTCTTTTATCTTTCGGTTTGAACATGGTGTTGTTAAAGTCTTGTTTGAATCCGCCGCTTTTTCGTTCTTTTTAAATGTATAATTGTTAGAAAAACTTTATTGATCCGAGTTAGTATTAAAGAAGATTTCGAATGTTATAACGTTGTTGATATTATCGAAAGTTCACTTTTGTCAAATGGGACGACCATTAAATCCGCGGAGATGATGAGACGAATATGATCTGGAAGATGTTCTTGTTATTGACTGGATTCTGACCACTTTCAATCTCAGTAGTTGATAGATTGTGTTGTTCGGACATCTTGCTCGCCGTCCGAATGCCGGATTCGCCATGGGAACAATAAATGACAACTTATGTGTTCGAGATGTATCGCATTAATTTAACGAGAAATAAGACCAGTGCGGGGTTAACAATATCATATTCGACCGTTGTGAAGATCTGGCCTGTACAGTGTCAACGCGAATAAGTATCTACTCGAGAGAAGGCTTTTTATTTGATGAGGAAAGTCGAAACGTGATGAGTTCTCTCTTGAAATGACATTTTGGACATCAACTGAGGATTTTTAAGAAGTCTTTGTTGACATCTTCACTTTGTTGTTAACCAAATCAGTGATGTTTGACGAATATAGACATTTATCTTAATTTCCTGGTTTCCGGAAATCTAAGGTGTACCAGAACTCGATATCAGAGATCGGATCTGACGAAACATGTTATCATGAAGGATAGAAGGTTCAGCGCTCCGCCATCCATGTAATGAAGAAGATCCATGAGGTGATCGTTCATGATGACGAAACATCTTCTGGGCACACTGGCAAATCGCCGGAGAGCGGCCAAACCACCGCCCATTTGGAGATTACCCTTTTTGCAAGTTTGCATTGTATCGCTAATGCCCCGGAGGTCAGACGTTCAAGGTAATAACAAATGTGACTCCTGATATGAAAAAGCAGGTCTGAGAAAATCGAGTCTAGGTCAGGTCGGGTTGATTGTGAGAATATCTTCTCTTCAAAATATACGATGGGATAGCACCCCTCTAAGCTCTAAAGTCGAGTCTCTACTAAACAAACTAAGGAAAATATGACTTTTAACTAATGAATACTGAAGATAAACAATAATAATACAAAAGCATACAAGACATATATAAATAAATAGACAAATAAGTAAATAAATAATCAAGTAAAGTCATATGAAAAAAATGTGTACTTGGACAGATATTCGAAGCACTACTAATTAGGAAACAATGTTAGTACAATAACAAAATACAAACTATTCACATTCAATTAGAAAGTTGTTATAGATCAAATGTCAAATTATTTATTAAAATGATACATGGAATGTCGAGCCCCACCCAAGCCAATTTATCTGTTGCACAAATTAATTCCACAAGATTCTATTTTGTGGGAACTATAGAACTAATTATGTGTTTGGAATGTTTGAAAACCAGTTTGAAATTGAATTTTTTGAAATTGGCAGTTTGAAGTTAAAATTTAAAATTTGAGAATTTTAAATTCGGATTTTAGAAATTTGAAATTTGAAATTTTTTTGAGACTTAAATTTTAGAAATTGAGAATTTAGAAATTTGAGACTAGGACACTTGAATTTTGAAATTGAGATTTGGAAATTTGAAATTGGTCACTTGAATAATTGAAATTGTAAATTTGGGGATTTGGATTTTGAAATTATGGTACTTTATTTTTAAAATTGGAAACTTGAAAAATTGAAATTAGGAATTTAGGGACTTAAATTTTGAAATTACAATACTTGAATTTTGAAGTTGGGAATTGCAAGTTTTAAATTGGAGGCTTGGAATTTGAAATTGAAAATCAAGAGAATCGGATTTTTAAATTAAGAATTTATAAACTTAAAAAAAATTTGTGAAATTTGGAAATTGGGCAGTTTAAAAATTTGATTAAGTTAAAGGTGGGAGTTTGATGGGCCAAAGAGTACAATCAAATGAGTATAATGGACTTAATGGGTTGGTCAAAGAGGTCTAATGAGTTTAATAGGTCGAGTTAAAGGTCCTAATAGAAAGAGATGACATGACTTTATTGACTAAGTCTTAATGGGTTTGGTTAAATATCCTAATTGATTGAGCCTAGAGAGATAGTAGAGTTTTATTGACTTAGTCCTAATGGGTTTGGTCAAATGACCTAAAGGGTTGAGCCTAAAAAGATAATAGAGTTTTCTCGACTAAATCCTAATTGGTTGAGCCTAATAGATCGATCGAAGGGCTTGGTCAAAAGATCTAATAGTCTTGATCAAATTTTGGATTAGGTAAATTACGAGTACAAGAGCTTAGTCAATAATATACAATCTCGATGATAACAAAACAACAAGATAAATAAATAATTAAAAAAAAAAGGTGATATACACAACAATGATAAACCGAGTATGGGAGAAACTAAGCAAATCATATTTTAATGAAGATGGAGATCTCATAGCAAAATTATATACCAGCAAAATAATATACAACAATGGTGAACCCAATATGAAAAAATAATAAAACTGTTTTTTAGTAAAGATAGATCTTACAAAATTAATCATGATTGTCACTAAAATTTCTACGAAAGCTCGCATGGATTTCACCCATTCTAGAAAAATCAGCATCATTCCCTTACACTTCTCTCATGTTCTTCCACTTAAATCAGCCGCAAATCCTCCATGAAAATTCAACTACACACACATGAACTCACTTCATGATCATGTGCTATCCATTTATGAGCAACCATTATTCTCCTTGGATTTCCAGTAAGCACCCACCCCAAATTCAGCCCTTGCTTTCACTAAAAAAAAACAGCACTCTTCTAACCTTCAGCTCATGTTTTTTTTTTTTATTAAAATTTCAGCACACACACATGCCTGAGCTCCAACTACCATTATTTCTATCATAACCTTAATGAACTTCTACCTTAGTTTCAACCATTATTCTCATTAAACCTTCAACAAACATCCACCTTTGTTTCTGTCCCCCCTGTTTTCATTAAATTCTCAACAAATAACCCCTGTTTTTATTAGATTCTCAGTCCAACTCAGTTTCAACCCTTTAGTGATGTAGCTCGGCTACGAATAATAATAAAATTAAAAAAGAAAGTGAATAAACTAAACGGAATGAAATTCTCAAGTTTTCAATATTAATCAAGTCTCTTTAAAACAATAACATAAGGTGCTATTTATAAGCACAAACAAAAATCCTAATGGATAATCCCAAAAATCATAATGGATAAATCCAAAAATCCTAATATATAAATCCAAAAATACTAATAGATAAATCGAAAATACTATCGGATAAATCCAAAAAATAAAAATTAAATAAATAATTAATAGTAATAAAAGTCTTCATTGGACTTGGGCTTCCTATCTCGTTTAGGCCCTAGATGGGTCTACTCATGCCCATCATTCCCTCTGGGTTGAAAGAACTCGACTCGAAGAGTGAAAGGAGAAGGTATGTCCAAATGATGAGAATCGAATGGCCGAAGATCGTCTCACATCCAGTAGCATCGAGTCAAGGCAATGTTGGCTGACAAGAAAGCATGAAACCCACCATCTCTAGAACTCACGAACTCATCATCAAAGGATAGTATCCACCGTCTCCTTAGAAATGAGTAGCAGGCATAATTGGGTGCAGATTGCTAACTTCACTGAGACACTAGAGCAAAGTAGAAGCCTCAAAAGTGCCTCGGTAAGGTAGCAAGTCCTCTACATTGAAAACATGGTTAATATCCATGCCGTTAAAAGCAAATCAGAAGATATGCATTAGATCTCATTTCACAATTATTAGAATAAGGGCCCATGGCTCTTGCATAAAGTTTTTGAAGCGTTTTGGAATTAGTTCAGGACGAATGCGAACCATAACATAGTCACCAACATTAAATTCTTTGAATCTACGATGCACATCGACCGGTTATACTCCTCATTACTTAGAAATTTTTTAAGCTCAATCTCGACATATGAAGTGTGGATGTGTTTTGCAAGTTTTACGTAGAGTTCGGATACCACCACTTGTGAGGTGGTAAAGGAACAAGATCAATAGGTGTGCGGGGTGAGTAGCCATTAACAATTTGAAAAAGACTTTTACCCGTTGAATGGTTAACAGAATTGTTATAAGCAAACTCAGTTGTTGACAAAATTAAATCCCAAACACCTTATTTTATCCCAACCAAACACCTAAGCATATTACCCAGACTACGATTAACAACCTCAGTTTGCCCATCAGTCTGAGGATGAAAAGCAAATGAAAATTTAAGAGTAGTGCCAAACAATCTCCAAAGGGTTTTCCAAAAATAGCTAACAAATTTCACATCCCTATCGGTCTGACTGGTGGAAGGCCGACCGTGCAATTTAACAACTTCTACAAAAACAATTGCTTGACATGAAGCATCATTGGTTTGTTACATGAAATAAAATGTGCCATCTTAGAAAATCTTGTCAACAACAACCAAATAGAATCATGTCCTCCTAGCCGTCCTAGGCAATCCAAGAACAAAGTCCATACAACATCTTTCCAAGGTTCATGAGACGGGTAAGGAGTATATAAGCCGGAGTGTTTTGTTTATTAGCCTTAGCTAACTAACATGTTCTGCATTATACAACTATCCTAGCAACATCCCTTTTTAGAGAAGACCAATAAAACCTATCTTGTAACCAATGCAATAGTTTACCTCCAAAATGTCCAGCTAAACCACTGCATGCATCTCCCAAATTAATAAATCCTAAATGATGTCGGAGTTACGCACAACGAGTCACTTTAAACAAATACCCATTCTCAACAAGGAAGTCAGATACCTCTTGATAGTTACCATTACTAACCTCATTATAAATAATGCAAAGTCGGGACATGCGAGAATGCTCATTTTCAATCTATCAAACCCAATGACGCCTTGAGCACTCATCACGATGAAGTGTAATATTAGTTAATCGACTAAGTGCATCGACGGCTTTGTTTTCAACACGGAGCGATGATTAATCACGAAAGAATATTCATTCAAAAATTCAACCCATAGCATATCGAGCATTCAATTTCTTTTGTAAGAGTTTTAAATATCTAAAGCTTGATGGTCGAGAGAAAACAACCTGAAATTAGTCGACAACAAATAAAATCTCCAAGCGCGAGACTACTTGCACTATAGCATAAAACTCTTTATCATATGTAGAATATCTTCTTTTAGCATCATTGGGTTTTCACTAAAAGCTATAGGGTGACCTTCTTGACTCAGACACCACCCGATACCCTACGCTGATGCATCCTGAAACAACCTCAAAAACTTTGAAGTAAAATCGGGATATCTCAAGCTGAATTTGCCTCGGTCATTTTGACCTTGATTTCTCTAAATGCACGACTACTTGACATTAATAATTGAAACTCCTTATTTTCCAAACATTCAGTGATAGGAGCCATAATAGTGCTAAATCCCCTTATAAATCCTATAAAAATAATAAGCTAAACCATGAAACTACTAGTCTCGGTGATAGATTGTAGTTCGAGCCACTCCCTAACTCCTAACCTTTTCGAGATCGATTTGAAATGCCATGTTTAGACACAATAAAGCCTAAGAAAAGCACATGGGGTTGCATATCAAAGGCACTTCTTAAAGGTTAACATAAGAAGCAGCCTCGCGAAGAGTGAGTAAAACCTGGCTTAGGTGTGCTAAATGCTCTTCTTTAGATTGACTATAGATCAATATGTTATCAAAGTAGACCACCAGAAATTTACCAATGAAAGGTTGTAGGACATGGGTCATAACTCTCATGAAAGTACTAGGAGCATTAGAGAAACCAAAAGGCATGACTAACCACTCAAACAAACCATCTTGTGTTTTAAATGCAGTTTTCCACTCATCTCCTGGTCTAACACGAATTTGATGATAACCACTACGCAAATCTATCTTAGAGAACCAACTAGAACCAGCTAACAAGTCCAACATATCCTCAAGGCGAGGGATGGGAAATCTATATTTGATTGTGATCTTATTGATGGCTCTACTATCCACACATTCTCCAAAGATCCATCTTTCTTGGAAATTGTCAACAAAGGCGCTTTGCCACTGAGGACTAAGGCTGTGCCTAACAAATCCTCTTTCTAAAAGTCCTTCTACTTGCCTATTCAGCTCATCTCTCTCTTTAGGATTCATCCTATAATGTGGAAGGTTAGGCAGTTGAGAACCTGGAACTAAATCTATAGCATGTTGGATGTCTCTTAAAGGTGGTAGTTCACTAGGTAACTCATCGGGCACCATATCAACAAAGTCATCTAGCAAATTCTTCACTTCAAGATTGTCGGCAATCGAAGAATCGAGAACTATTTTGCCACTAATGCTAAGCACATATAGTCTCAAATCCTCTCTCAAGCGCTTACATTTTAAAATATGCAAATTCTTTTCAGGAAGTTTAGAGATGTCACGTTTACCAATGCAAACTTTAGGCTTAGCAGGTCTAAAAATAATGTTCTTACCCTTGTACTTAAAGGAATAAATGTTATCTTTACCAAAATTGGTAACATCAAGATCATAAAGTCAAGGGCGGCCTAAGAACATAGACGACATCCATGGGTAGCACCCTCACAATAGATTTCATCCTTATAATCCCCCATTTGAATGAGACTAGACACCTTTGTTGTGAGGCAAAGTGGCCAGTCATTCACCAACTACTCTAAATGGATTTGGATGTGGTTCTACTTCGAGTTTAATAATTTAACGACATCATAGAAACCACATTCATTGAACTACCCCATCGATCATAACTTTACATTTCTTATCTCCACTTTGTATGGTATGTAGAAAATACTAGTGTGCTTCAATGATCATTATCTATAGTTGTGGATAACACACAGTCGAACCACCAACACACGCCTCGTCATCACAATTCTCATGAAGACCATCTTACATCCACGGAATAATCTAAAGGATCAATAATTTGGTCTTCCTCATTCTCAAATACTTTGTTCAACATCTAATGCCAATGCCTGCGTTGAGACAGCGAGGCATATGACCCTTATGATGACACTTATGAGAGACAATCGATGAGTTACTAGCCTTAGACGCAATAGGAGAAGCAACAGGAAGAGAGTTATGTAAACTAGACTCTTTGCTCCTAATGTTATTAGGCGTAGTATTACCGTTTGATGACATGGATTGGAACTTAGGCCGACGTGGCTGCAAGAGGAGGGTCTATTGAACTCTCGACTTTTAAGGCTTTTTGGTATGCCTCCTCTACAGTGTGTGGAGCATGCAATCTAACCATTCTTTGAATGTCGAACCTAAGACCATTAACAAAGCGGTCTTGACGACAAATTGGTCCTCGACTATGGAACTCACTACACCTAGTCTAACTTCCTCAAATTTAAACGAGAATATTCGGCTACACTAAGAGTCATTTGTTTTTAGATTAATCATGGTGGAAAACAATTGGCTCTTATATGATGGAGGAATGTACTTTTCTTGCAACTGCTTTCTTATGACCCATTGGGTGATGAGTGGATTTCACCAGACGAAGCATGTCTTGCAACACATTACGCGGTATCTTAATTTGAATTGGTTAATTTCATTTTAGCAAACCGAACCCGTTCACTATCAATCATTTCATACCAATCAAAATATTCTTCAATAGCAACTAACCAATCAGAGAAAACATTAGGATCCATTCTACCATCAAATTCAAGAGCATTAACCTTAACTTTTTTTGTGATGTCCTTTTGAGGTTGTCTAACTTGCCTATCATGATCTCTACCCGAGCACACCATGCTTTGAGGTACGGTATCGTGGGGAAGCGACATCTTCTCTCATGGATTTGGTGGGTAAGTTTGCCTTGGTGGTTGGTAATTAGGAGATTGACATTAGCGGGTTGAAATTGATCACCTAAGTTAAAGGCGAGGTCTCTGTTGTAGAGTAACCTTGTGTGAGGTTGAGCAATTGAATGACTACCCGAAGTTCATTTTACCTGAATTGTCATGCCAGAAAGCCATTTGCGAAGTCATCGAGATTGATGTGAACCTCTAGAAGGACTTAAACCCTCAGTGTGTGGTGGCGACGTGTTTCCTAACGATTTCATCGACATAAGTCACCTATCTCCATGTTTGCCAGGATGTTTTTAAAAGCAAGTCCATTTTGTTGTGCATGAGTTTGTTGTTAGGCGGATTCGACGTTGAGTCAATTGACCACACATTGAATTTAAATTACCTACCGATGCAGTGACGGAATCAAATTGTGCGTTGTTGGCATCATGATGATGGGTAATACAAACTAGACTATCATTTAGATCTTGAGATAAGGCTTGTAGTCTTAAGTCAAAATTATTGAGTCTCTCAGTTGGATCATTTGGGTTAGGTGAAGAAGAAGATGCAACAATATCACTTTTGGTGGCTGACATGCTGAGATAGAATCTAAAATTCCACTGGGTAAAGAAATTTATAAAAGCTATTATATTAATGCAACAATTTCAAAATCTAAAAAATGTAATGTGATTATATATCACAGATTGCACGAGTCATGAAAGAATAACTAAAAAAACAAAAGTTTTTTTTTTTTTAATACTCTTTATGCTCTATCAAACAAACTAAAACCTAAAACAATCAAACAAAATATGCTTAAATATCACGAATATTAACTGAGTTTTCAAAGTAAAAGAAAATATACCCGTTGAAGAACCTGTAAGACGCCTACAATTCCTTAGCGAGGTTGCAAGGGAATCAAATAAAGTGTGCAATCAAATGTTCTGTGTAGCAACGATGAAGGTAAGCAATGGTAGATCGGGATGAGCAATGGCGAGACAGCAACGGTAACAGAAGATAGCAATCACAGTCTTCTCTGGAAGTCCATGAGTGTGTCACAATGGACGTTAAAAAATCTAGTTCACCTCTCCTATATGAGGTTTCCCCCCAATCCAATCCTCGTATAGGGTTCTCGGCTTTTTGTTCTTTGAGACCCGGCCAGATATTGATCGCGAGGCAGCGTGGAAGTAGGTTACCGCTTTAAAGAAATCGCCGCAAATCTCTTTTCCAAGCGAATAGAGGGAAAAGCAGAGATAGGATTATTAGGAATGTAAAACCCCTGTTTTTCTTAGTGGTGGTGGTACTCAATTCAACTTGGGACCTAGATTGCCCTAGATTCAAGCCAAAATCTCAAATTTCTCTCTCTATTGTCAATGTTGGGTGTGGGTTCTTTCAATGCTTTTTAGTGATGGATTACAAGAGAAGAACGAGGTGGGATTGTGGGCTTGTGCTGAGCACGGATCTCGGATCTCTAAACAAGGAGTCTAAGGGGTGTTTGCCCTATTCCTTCTCTCAGATCTGCTATTTCGTCTTTGTGGGGTTTTAAGATTTTTTGTTATTCAGTTAAGTCTTACGGTGAAGAAGGAAATTTGAGCAGGCGAAAAGGTTATTGGAATAGGGGTGACAGTCTGGGATCAAAACTAGTAGAGGGAATAACGTCTCGGATCGAAGTATGCTATGATAAGCGATGTAACAGGCTCACGAATAATAATAAAACTAAAAAAAGAAAGTAGATAAACTAGACGGAATGAAATTCTCAAGTTTTCAATATAATCAAGTTTAACAGCAAATACTTGTAAAGTCTTGTTATAAAAGCCTTGGCTCAAATCCCTAAATGGATAAATCCCAAAATCTTTAATAGATAAATCCAAAAATCCTTAATAGATAAATCCAAAATACTATGGATAAATCCAAAAATAAAATTAAATAAATAATTAATAGTAATAAAAGTCTTCATTGGACTTGGGCTTTCTATCTCATTTAAGCCTAGATATGGGTCTACTCCATGTCCCATCATTTAGTCTTGCTCCTTGAATAATCATGATGTACAGCCACACTATTCAGCAAGTATGGGCGTGCAAATTCCAAAATTTCTCTTATTAATCCTCATGACATTCGAAAAAAAATAAATAAATAAAATAAAATAAAATGAGTAGAGTCCAACTACAGGCTACATATTGGTCAACTAAAGCATGTAATGAAAATGTACAATGATGAAAAATGATGACATTGAATAATAAATAAATAAAAAGGTAAATAAAATAGCAATGAAACGAAAATCACTTGAAGTCTACAAAATAATGGATAAAATAAAAAATTTGTGAATGGCCCTCCCATATTTTATCTCCCAGCTTCAAAGAAATATATTATATATATAAGAAAAACAGGAAAACAACAAATCATAATATCTAAAATAAGAGAAAATCCATTGAGAAACTCACAGCTACCTTCTCTTATAATTACGGATTCCAAAAATTTCCTTCTCAGTCGCCTCCTAGAAATTCTGTTCTTTCCTACAAGGTAGTAAGGTTTGTTTAAAAACTTTTGTTTTGTTTTTTTTTTTTTAACCCCTTTATCAAAAGTTTTTTCCTAATAATTTTTTACAAATTTTTTTTTTTTCAAATGATCAACAAACCTTAAAAAGAAAAATTAAGCAGATAAATATTTAAGAAAAAAATATTTCTTTTTGTTTTGGTAAAAGAAAGGTTTTTTTTTTTCCTTCTTATTTAAAAAAAAAAACCACTCATAAACGCAAACCTCTTCTTTTTTTTTTTATTTTTTTTCCCTTAAAAACGTCTATTTCTTCTAAGGAAAATATATTTTCCTCTTCTTTTTTTTTTCCTTTCAAGCACCTAGCTCTCTCTTATAATCACCTTTTTTTTCCTTTTTTTTTTTTTTTTTTTAGTATGCTAGATTTTCCTTGATGTTTTTGGCATCCCCATTGACTTTGTTTTAAGATTATTACAAACTTGTTAGTAAATACATAAAAACAAAATGATGAATGAGAGGAAAAATTACAAAAAAAGAAAATTCTAAAAATAAGGTTTATTAAAAATGAAGATCTTGAGTGCCGTGATGAATTAAATGATATAAGCTAAAATAAATTTATCATTTATTTAATACTAAGGCTTCTTCGGATCAGCATTTATCTCTTAAGATAAAATGACATACAAATAATACCACAATACCTTGATACTATTTCAATAAATTGAAACTATGTTCGAATTTATCACTGTTCCAATAACGCTTAGACACATAACTAACTTGATTCAATCTTTTACACATATAAAAAACTTGAGAAAAATTGATACGAACCTTGAACAGGAGGTGCTCATTTTATAGAGACAATGAAATGAATTCATTCATTTGGAAGAATTGTTTTTTCCTACACCTCATGATAATATCATTCGACCATGTGATAAGTCGGGTTATAATTCAATCTCCATTCTTGCGTAGCATAGAGGTCATAGAGTCGGTAAACCTGCACTGTCTCCTAACCCTAATATATAGATTTTCTTATCCTCATTAAACTTGCATTGTCACCTCCCAAAGTATAGGCCAATCGTAATGCATAACTCAAATTTGGTAATTAAAAGTATATTGTGTTTGGATTTATGTTCTCGTCTTTCACATTTTGGGTTAGTCAATTGATTTAGTTTTATGTTTGTTTTTCAATAATCATCAGATCTAAGTCTTCTAAAAATTGTTAACTTCATAACCTCGTAAAATTAGTTCAAATACATATAAACTAATCAAGACACCCATAGTTATTAAAAAAAAAAAGGAAAAAAAAATTCTCCTCCTATTTTTTCTTTAATTCTTTTCTTTTTGACCCTCAAATTTTCCTAAATTTTAATTAAGTATAAATATCTGTCCATTTATTTATCTTTGCTTAAACATGACATTAACTTCCTTCGGATAACTATATTTTGGCATTGGTTTATTCTATAATTAATTTGACTTAGAATATAATTTTCTTTCCTATAATGTTATTCGTTTAATCTAAATTCCATCTATCATCATCATCATCATTAGTTTTTCATTTAATTAAGTTTATTTTCATGTCCCATTCTCTTGAGATAAAATTAATATGACACGTTAAATAGTTTAAAAGTACTTTTTGACAATTTATTCATAGCCACGTGACACACTCTTCCTTTGTCTTCGGTCTTTCTAGTCTTCTACCAACCACTACATTTTCTCCCCCATCTAGTGCATTTCTTCAAAACTTCATTATTATTTCACCACTTACCCCCCACTTGGTCATAGTTCCTCCTATTTATCATTTTAATCATATCAAAGTCATTAAAAAAATCATTTTCAACACCTTTTTTTTTTTTAAATAAAATGGTTATTAACTATAATTTATATTTTAAATATATTTTTTTAAACATTTGTGTCGGCTTTGATGTGCGTGTGATTATCATTTTTAACATGTCTAGTATGGTTATCGTCGTCTTGTTCACGACCGGATGGTTGTATCATCTGTTATGTGAGTTTGATTTTGTAGGCGTTTATTTGTGTTTAAGATTTTTCGAGCAGTAAAGTATCTTGTAACACCCGAATCAGAGAGGTGTCTGATCTACGTGATCTTGTAGGGGTGTATAAAAGCGTTAAATGTCGCATGGTAATTGTTTTGGAGACTAAAATAGGAAATGATAGAGGAAATGATAATTTATGGTATGAGCATAAGGGTATCGTGGTCGTTAAGCGAAAGGATATGGAATCGTAATCGAGTTAGAGATGGCCTTGTCTGAATAAATTCTGATTGCAAAATTAAGTATTTGAGGCTATTTGTTAAGGAAGGTTAAAATATAATAATAGGAAAATAAAAGCGAAAAGTCATTTTAGTGTCAAGAATTTTGCCTAACGACTATTAGGAGAGAAAGGAAAAGGGAGAAAATGAGAGAAAAAGTAAGGAAGAAAGAGAAAGGGAAAGAAAATGGTGGGCTGAGTGGGAGATATGATTTTTAGCCTCGCCTTGAGCTCCCGAAATTCTTTCTGAGGTAGTACTTGAGGAGAGGATGAGGAAGCCAAAAACAGTAAGTTTTAATGGTGGGAAAGTTAGGGTTTGATGTTTTTCATGTCTAATGTCTTGAATTTTACAGTATGGATATTGTTGGTGGTATTTAGGTTTAATGGTCTTTGATTTTGATATCGATTGAGAAAAATGGATTAGGTTAGAGTTTTGAAAGAAAGTAGAGGAGTGCCCAGGATTTGATAGTGAATTGTGTGTGATATGTTGAAATGGGTATAAGGCATCAGGTGGAGTGTTTAGAGTGAAAAAAAGTGGAAGAGAAAGCAGTCACGGTCGTTTACGGGCGACGGTGCCGGTACGGAAATGCCATGTTTTACAACCGACGATTTTTAAATATTTTGATCATAACACTCATTTCTGATCCGATTTGAGTGATTCAAGTTGCTGGTTAAAATAGCTTCTAAGGAAAAATTTTATCTGAAGGAAGTTTAAACAAATTGTAATCCCCAGTGCCCATAAAATTTGTCAAAGTGGTATGTGCGGTCACATTTACGCCAAATTGAGTCATTTAGATGTAATAACTTGTGTAATAGTTGAGGGCCTTAGAGAAGGAATTTTAATTGAAAATTTAAAGAGATGTCGTGGATATATAAATGGCGATCGGAGTTTCATAATTTTGAAGACCTTTTGAATAATTTTGGGGTCGAAGTCTATAGAGTATTGTTGGAAAAAGGTTGGCCAAAATGAATGGGTTTTTTGTGCTTAAGGGTAATTTGTTCATTTGGCTTTAAATGAATGTGTATGGTGGATTAAAATGGAAGTTATGATTAATGTATAGTTGTGGTTTTCTTGAAAAAGGTGAAAAGGACTATCGGACGGGAAAGCAGGAGTCGACGGGAAGCAGCGGGATTGAGCGGTGGCTGTGAGTGAAAATGATTTTGAAATTGAGTTTTTAAAAGTGAATGATTTAATGTTAAACTGAAAATTTAATGGAAATGTTTATGTAAATCTTAAGGCATATGGAAATGTTTTATCTTGCATCGATATATTTATATGTATATTAAATATGTATGCATATGTTAAAGTATTATGAAAGTTTTAAGCTGATAGCAAAGAATGCATATGTGTTTTAATGATAAAGTAAAGGATTTAAATGTATTTATAAATGTATTTGAAGAAATGTTTTCTGGGATGGTGCCTGGCACGTAATTTGTTATGGTGATGTCAGTAGAGTGCCTTAAGCGTGTAAGGATTTAAGAGGTAAAAGTTATGGGTTCTTAAGCGGGGAGAGATTAGGTGTACAGGTAATATCGCTACAGTGATAAGGTGCTATGGTGGAACCTGTCTGAAGTGTGAGTTTACCAGCGTGGTGGTTATGATTGGAATTGATTGTCACTTCGCGGTCGATCTTAGGAAGCGTTCGGTGTGTTTTATTACAGGTTATCGGAAGAAAAATAAAGAAAGAAAGTTTAAGGCATAATGTTTAAGACATAAATTGATTTTAATTGTAATAGTATGTATGCTTTGATATATCTTGAAAATGTTATTTAAATGAAAATGTACACTCTTTGGGCTCCTTTAGCTCATTGCCGTATGTTTCAAAAACATTTTCAAGACGAGATAGGTGCCTTGAGTAGAAAATTACGGTGCGATGGTCGAGCCATCGAGAATGGCCTTTGTGATTTCATTGTATATATAATTTTCCATCACATGTATGTTGAATATTTTTGTTATGGATATATGTATATGTATAAAGTGAAAAGGGCTAAGTGAGCTTTTGATCCTCAGTGGACGAGGTATGTAGGCGGTCGGCTTAAGTCCGGCTCAAGCCCAATCTTTTGATAAAAACAAATGCATGGATTTGAAGAAGTTTCAAATGTTTTGATGTTTGAAATGAATAAATGTATATATGTATATATTGTGTTGATTGGGTTGTGGACAAGGAGTCCTAAAACGGAAGTTGAGAAGTTGAAGATTGAAAGATTATAAGTGTTTTTAAATGTTTTTGGTTTTATAAATTTAGAGTCCAGAAAACGGAGCTACGTAATTTTACGAAAAATCGAGTGTTTGAAAAGGAAAGAAAAAAAAAAAAAATTCTGCTTGTCCCGACTTTTCGCGTTATTTTAAAGATATGTTAAGAATTTGTAAAGGGGTTAAACCATGGATTTTATTTGGTATTTTGAGGAAAAGTTTATATCAGTTAGATCTTGGAGTCCACTCGGGGTTCATATGAGGTTAATGCGATTCGGGGTCTTCATCTACGATTAAAGACAAAAAATCAGAATGATGATCTTCAGTATCTTTACATAATTTAAATTGAAAGTATTATAATCGTAGCCAGTAATATCAAATATGAAAACTCAAATATCAAATGTATATATTTTTAGTCGTTTCATTATACTATTAACTTAAATATTATTTCATTTTTAATGATTTTTAATGATTTTGATTTTATATTTTTATTACTAATTGGAATCAATAAATTATTTTTCTCAAAAAAACTAATATCAACGTCACCATGCATGTCATGTGTAGCTCAATCTTAAATTTAAAATACAAATAAATTAAACTAAATTCCACCCCCAATGTTAAAAACCATGTCATGGATTCATAGTCTCCTTAAAGATCCTATCTCAAAGTCAGAAAATAAAGTTTGAGGTATAAAATATTTTTAGGGGCATTGTAGTATAATAGTTAAGTAATTTCTCTCCAACCTTCAGAAGTTCAATTCCCACTATCAATATGTATACTTTTTTTCAAAAAAAAAAAGAAAAAAGCTCTATAGTATAAGTTTCACGACTCTGTATATGATTGATCTTATTATTTTAGTATTTATTTTCATATTTTCTCAATTAGAGGGTGTTTATTTTTAAATTTTTGTTAAAATTAAGTTTTTTTTATAGTTAAACATTTGTTATAATATAATAAACTATCCTTATTAAGATTCAAACTCTGAACCTCTTTTCTCTTTATGTCTTTGTTTTTTAAAATATCGAATCCTTTACCTCATGAATTATAAATGATAGACAAAATTAATTTATTTTAAGATATTACTTTGTTTGTCTTTTCTACTGTGTTCATGTGCGATAGATTTTCTATTGAATAAAAACAAATATTTTTTATTTTTAATAAAATATTAATATATATTTTTACATATAAATACTTTAATTATAATATAATAAATTTTTTTTACTGGCCTCAATCCAAACCTTTTCCTTCTTTTTATGTTATATGAATCTATTTGGTATTATATTATATAGTGAGCATGAATGATGAGCAATTTGGCATAGAAAATTAATGTATTAATTTTTTTAATGGTTAATAAAATATTATAAAAAAATAATATAATCTTTAATATAAGTAAGTTTGATTTAGGCGCATTTGATAAAGCGTGAAAATGTTTAAGCGAATTTGAAAATGAATATTTTGATAGTTTAATTCACAATATGTTTGATATGAAATTACAAGGAAACTCTTTAATTAAAAATTTTAAATGAAAAAAGCTGAAAATTATAAGTAGATGAGCCTCTTGCTTGTGGAATGTTGAATACGAGTTAACAAAAAAAAAATTAAATAGAAAGCCCTAGAATTGAGATCATGCTTATAAATAATATAATATTTTCTGAGTATCTGTAGTTGGATTTGGATATAGTTGTAAAAGTTTAGATTATTATTTTTAAACATATTTATGTCTTTTTTGGATATTATGATTTATTTATGGATATGTTTATTGGTGATATTATTTTTACAATAATTAATAATTATAGTGAAAAATAAAATATTATTAGAAACTACATTTATTTTGGATAATATATAATTTAAATGATAATAAAGTTAATATATAAAATCGTAATTTTAAATTATTCGAATTATTTATATTTATCCGAATAATATATTTATCTTGGCGTTCCAGTTATGATAATTTATCGAAACGATTTTCTGATATAAATTTTGATGCTATGAAATTAGTGTAATTTACTGACAATTATTTTTAGCGTTACAATTTTTAATTTTATCGAACAGGCGGCAGTTTTAAATTATTTCAAAATTTTGTAGAAAAACAAAAGTAAGCTTAAAGGTAGGAAAATAAAGAAAGGAAACGACATGAGAGGTGTGGTTGCATGAATTAGGGGTGGGTAGTGGGTAGTTCCGTGTAAGACCAAGCTGGCAGGAAGTGTGCAGAGTGAGGATCCAATTTCCGAAGTCATTCCCACAAACAAAACAATCCTTTAATTTCCAAATTGGTGGGCCCCACCCATCCTCAACCCCAACGCGGCAATTATAGCCCTGCAATCCAAACCCCACGGTATTCGCTCATCTCTACCGTCCACTTGTCTACTTCCACCTCATCAACGGTCCACAGCTCTCCCCTTCCCCTGCATGTTCATTACTGAATGTGTCCTCCACTACAGCTATGTTGACTTGACTCATTCACCGTTTTGTTGACTTAGACTCTCCATCTTCCTCTCCCTCTCCCTCTCCTTTCTCTCTTTCCCCTTTCTGCTTCTCCTTCATCTTTATTATGAAATTTTCTGCCTCTTGAATTTTTTCACCGTTGAAGTTTGCTACTGTTTCTATCGCGATAATGAAGTCTTCCATCTCCTTTCTCTGCTTTCTTCTCCCGGTTCTCTTCTCCGTCACGTCCACCCTCTGTACTAACTCTGAAGGTATGATCTCGCTTTTCGTTCTTCTTTAGGGTTTTGGTTTCTTTCTCGTTTTTCCCCCTAAAAACTCGGGAAAATTTATGAATTTCTTTTCTTCTTCGTATTTTTTGATCTATCATGTTTTCGGTCGTTTCGGGTTTTTCAAGTTACAAGAAAAAGAAGCTCAGCTGAGTTGGGTCGGGGTTTGGGGTGGAATTTCTGGGAGATGTTAAAGGCCTTGGTTGTTTTTTTTTTTTTCCTCTTAATTTTCTTGGCAACCAAACGGAGGATAATTTAGCGGTTGATTATTGGGTTTTCAGGAAATGCGCTACATGCGTTGAGGAGCAGGCTGTCGGACCCCACAAATGTTTTGCAGAGCTGGGACCCGACCCTGGTCAATCCCTGCACCTGGTTTCATGTCACCTGCGACTCCAACAATCATGTCATTCGTTTGTACGATGTTTCTTCTTCTTCTCATTTTCCCTTTTTAGTTATATTCCTTTCTTCTTCTTTTTCTTATACTTTGAATTTCAGGGACTTGGGTAATTCAAACATTTCCGGGTCTTTGGGGCCTGAGCTCGGCCAGCTTCAGCATCTGCAGTACCTGTAAGAACACCAAAATAGAAAATTCTCCCCCTTTTCCGGAAACTTTTTATTACACAAGCCTCCAACTTTAAAATTTTTTCTGTACTTTCTCTCAGGAACCAAACAAACCTAAATTTCCTGTATATCTAATCTTTTTAATGGATTCCAGGGAGCTTTATAGGAACTACTTTGAAGGGAAGATACCGGAGGAGTTGGGTAATTTGAAATACCTAATTAGCATGGATTTATATGACAACAAATTTGAGGGGAAAATCCCCAAATCTATTGCCAAATTGAAGTCTCTCCGATTTCTGTAAGCATGTTTATTTTGATTTGTAATTTTGTCCATGGAGGGTTAGTTGAATTTTATGCCCTAATCTGGTTGAGCTTTGGACTCTGTTGTGCAGGCGTCTAAACGATAACAAGCTGACAGGATCCATTCCTAGGGAACTAACAACCCTCTCTAACCTCAAAGTTCTGTAAGTATCAGAAAATTTAAATTACCCAAAAAAAACCTAAAATTTTTGTTTTAGTTTTTTTCTTCTAGGTAAGATTTTTTTTTTTTTTTTTGTTCACATTGGGATATGGAATTTCTTTCTTCTTGATGGTTGTATAAGTTATATCTTTTGGATTTTGACTGTCAACAGTGATGTTTCAAATAACAACCTTTGCGGAACAATTCCAGTTGATGGCCCCTTTGCAAGTTTCCCTATGGAGAGGTAATCCTTCTATCACTTTTCTCTCTCTTTTAGGAAATTATAAGTGTAATATATGCTGCATTGATACCATCATTTTCTTGTGTGTTTGTATCTGTGTTTTCCCAATAATTGCTTGTTTAATAACATGTACATATTTCTAATCTAAGTATGCATTGTAAGACGACTTGAATCCTATTTTAATTTCTCTGGAACAGTGATTTTGATGGATGAAAGTGTCTGCCATAGCTATGAATGTGCCTATAGGTTGTAGTATTATATGTTCAACAAAATCCTTTGCTACTGCCTGGGACAAAGGGTTAATATGGTTATTTATGAAAAGGAATTGTTTGACTTTACACAGCTTTGAGCCAGTTTTCAGTCTGGAGTCGAATAATAAGTTTGCTTACCCAGCTTTGTGATCCATGTGAAGTGCTTGTGATGATGGTGACTGTGTCGCAAAATTTTGTTCAACTCTGATCATGTCTGGTTATGCGGATAGTTGAGATCTGTCTCATTCACAGCAGTTTCAAATTCCTATCATAATGGGTTTGTTATAATGCAGCTCTTGATAAATCTAATAATAACTTATATCTTCCTGATGATTTGATGAAACACTTGTATCTTATGTCAGTTTTGTCACAACCTCCTTGACATACAAAAAGGAATAAAACGGGGTAGGAAGTAGAAATAACTGATAACTTCTATATGATCTTGAAACCAGAAAAGAGAAAAAATTCTTGTGAGAGAGCTGCCAAATTGCCATTAGACAACCTGTGTAGGTTCAAAAAACAAAAAGTAAAAATTCGAATGACTTCCTTCTCCATCCTACGTACTAATGAATGGAAATGAGGCTCCAATTTATGATCTTATAATTCTTTCAGTACTAATGTTCTAAATACAAGATTGACACTGTTGAGAACAAACTCCTAATTGTCCACATTGAGAAAACATCATTGTTTATTTATCTTTATAGGAAGCATTCTGTTTTTTTTTTAATAAGAAAAAATTTGAAACTTCCCTTTGTAGGAAGCTTTTGCTTTCTGTAACAGAACCTGTGTCACCACTTCCGTAAGATTATGCTTTGCATTTCACCTAGAGGTTTCTGGAATAATTGCAGCAACTTGCTGTTTTACCAATTCTACAATCCCTTAGTGATGAAACCTATTTTGTCTCACTTGTCCCTGAAGCATAATTACTATAACTTTTGATTAATTTTATGTGTTATTCTTTACTTGTAAAACATGAGATTTTGAGTAAAACATTCCTACTCATGTAGATATTGTTGTTTTGAACTTAATGGAACTTCAAAACTTTAAAAGTATCTATCTACATGGTTAAAAGGAGTTCATTCTAATATATATATATAACAATTACCCCCATGCAAATACAAAGCCCTCACATTATTATGTCTCATGAGATTGTAGGATTACATAGACAGACATCCCTCATTGAGCTAAACAAATCTCCAAATACCGTGCATATATTGTCTGTTTTAGACTCTTAAGGGATTCTCATAATTAAGAGGAATCATTATTATATAGTCAGTAACTTTTTTCCTTATCCAATGTGGGATATTGTAGTGATTCATCGAGTTTTGTACTTCATTGTTTTATGTTGGGTCATGATTGTTGGAAAGAGTTATCATTTTTGCATCCTAATAAGCTAGTCCATGACAAAAGATAAAAGTTGAACCCCATGCTCCGGCGGCTTTCACGTTCTGGAAGACAAATTCACCTTTTGACTATAATAAAATAAATGGAGAGCTGGAAGATACTATTAAAATCTGGAAAAAAAAACCCTTTCCACAACCAATTTCTTCCACTACTGCAACAAATTGAGCTTTTGACCATAATGAAATAAATGGAGAACTGCAGGACGCTACTAAAAATGTGGAAAAGAAAAAGACCCTGTCCACAACCAATTTCTTTCACTACTGCAATCATTTTGCTTGAAGCATGTGATGGTTCAGAAATAGTTTTACATACCTCAATAGATGCTGACTTGTTATCTCTCTTAGTCCAAACTAAGTCTCTTTATCTTCTGGTTTTGTTTCAGTTTTGAAAACAACAGATTCAGTGGACCAGAGCTACAAGGATTGGTGCCATATGACTTTGGATGCTGAAAAAAATAGGCTAAGAAATCGAGGACAACGATCATCTTTTGTACTAGTTGTATGATTAAGCAGTGAGCTAAAGCTCATATGTTAATGATTAAGCAAGCAGCGGGCTCAGGCTCATATGTCTAGTTTCCATATATATTTATATGAATCAAATACGACTGTTTGGATGTTTATAGTGAACTTCAAATATTTGGCAAAATAAGAAAATAGCTAGCTAGCGCTTGCAAGGAATTATCTGGGTATGTAATCAAATGATAATAGACATTGTTGCTGTTTTATTATAAAATTTCTGGTCAAGACTTCCGGGTAGGTTTTTCAAGGTACAATCTCTAAAATCTGTGTATCATGAAAAAAAAAAGGATTGTGAGAAGACAAAACAGGAATATTGGCAAAATCAATAATGAAATGGGCATCCAGTATATCGCATTTTTTGGTTCATGGTGAAAGAGGAATACCACAATTGGGTGTTCCATCAGAATGAATTATTTTCTCACACAGACCCACTGGGTAACAATTGATTTAGCCATCTAGGACTGGGGGGGTGTCTATTTTCAGTGTTGCTAACGGATAAGACCTTCATGGAGATTGATAGCAGCACCTTAGGATTGGTTCCCTCCTAATCTGCTTTTGGTCTCTACCACCAACTAAACAAAGAAATAAAGCATTTTGTTACCTTTAGGATGCTTTGTTTTTTCATTTGATGGAATTGAGCAGTATCCACTTTTCTACTCATGAATATAAACTTATACGTCTACCTGTAAGTCTATAGATTGTCCTCTCAACATTCTTGGAAAAAAAAAAAGGCGTGCAGTATGTGTTTTTGAGGTGTCTTGACTCTTGAGCAGTTTTTTTTTTTTAATAGAATTTTCTTAGGAACAATGAGAAATGTTTTCAAAGTGTTCACATTGTAGATAAATATATAGCATCTTGTAATTAAGTAAACCGTTTTGGGTCTTCAAACTATATTTTATATATATATAGGACATTCAAACGAGGATCAAGCCCTTTGGTTCCAAATATCTAGATGGATCAATTCAATGGACATCCTCCCGGGCCTGCATTACTTAAAAGAAAATCCCCCTAACCCCACTAGGCATTGAGAAACCAAAATATCCTTAGGGACAACCCTCTGCTCTTTTCTAAGGAACCTGGAAAATGTAGGGGAGGTTGAGATGGCATTTGTTTTTTGTTTGTTTTTTTTTTCTAAACAATTTGCTTTCAGAATTCAAATTTATTATGTTTTTTTTTCTTTTTTTCATGATTTATTGCAGAACTTTTAAAATTTTTTACTTTTTCTTAATGTTTTTTTCTACTTAGAAAAACAAAATCATATTTTTAAAATTCATAAAACAAGAAATTATACTCTATGTTTTGATTAAAACTCTTATATGATTCATTTCCATGTTAATTAAACAAAAACACTTATATTTTAAAATTCTATTTAATATTTTATTTTCTTAAAAATTAGATAAAAATTAAAATATTGATTTCTTTTTTCATTCATTGGTATATAAGATAATTATTTTTATTTAAAATTTTAATTTTCCCAAATCTTCTATAAAATGTTAATTTTTCATAGAATATATATGAATTTAAAGTGTATAATGAGGATGCTTTTTCTCATAATATTTTTGTTTTTATTTAAATTAACTTTAAAAAATATTTATCATAATAATTTTTAGATATTTTTTTATAAATATGTCAAAATATTAAATAAATATTTTTATTTTATCATATAATGATAAAGTTAAGTCATCATCAACAAATAAATATTAAGTTAAATTAAATCATCCTATTTAATACATTAATAAAATGTTTACAATCTTTCAGACATGTGAGTTGTTGAAGCAGGCCCGAAAACATCTCTGAATGAAATAATAAATCGAATGTAGTTGTCCAATATGGTGAAGGGCAGTCATATAGATGTATTCTAGACTTCTAGTCATTATAGTATCAAATATGTAGGCTATGAGTCGATTTATTTTGATGTTGTTTCATCCTATATTGTTTTTAGCGAATTTGATTATCTGTTTTTATTAATGTATTGCTAATTTGAATCAATAAAATTAATTTTTATTAAAAAAAAGATATTTAGATGTAGATTTTTTAATTCAAAAAATAAACAACTTAATACTTAATATAATAAAATATTAAAAAAAACCATATAGCAAAATACTTAATAGTATTAACAAAAGTTATATTTAACATCAAGCAAAAGAAAAATCAAACCCCACCTATGCCTTTTACATGTTTTTGCAAAAATTCTTTTATTCCAAATTTATTCCCATTTTTTTGTGAGTCAAACATCCCATCACCACCTCTCATAAGATTAACCGATTAAAGGGGAACTTTCCGAAAAATAATAAAGAAATTAAAAAAAAAATCTTTAAAAAGTGTAGTTTGAAAGTTAATCTTAAATATATTGTAGTTTTCTCCACATCAATAAAACACGGTTTTGGATTTTGAAAGTCAAAAAACTAAAAGTGTCTCTTGAGGAGACTTTCTAAAAATTCGAAAAACTAAAAGTGTCTCTTCAAAATACACTTTCAACTTAAATTCAAAAATTTTAAAATTATAGAAAGCATCTCTTCAAAAGCCATTTTTAGTGTTGATTTCAAAACTTTCAAAATTATGAAGGTGTGTTTTAAAAACACTTTTAGTATAACATTTCAACAATTAGAAAATGTCTCTTGAAAACACACTTTTAATTTAAATTCTTTTGTAATAGAAATAAAATAAGGAGAAGAAGAATGGAGAAGAAAACTTAGGATGATCTTTATTCCACTCTTGATAAGGCCTATTTATAGGCTTATAATGAGAAGACCAAAGGTTACAATGAGAAAACCAAAGGACCTTTCATAATGATGGTCATTCATTAAAATATTTATAACACTTCCCCTTGAATGACCATAAAATCAAAGAATATCTCTCGATAAACCTTACTAAAGCTTGGGTAGGACAAAAGCACAATGAAGGAAAAAGAGTACATGTACTTTGAAAGTTTAACTACCTCGTTAAAACCTTACTAGGAAAAACTCAATGGGAAAAAAACCTAGTGAAGGAAAAAGAGTACAGTACACCGTGAGTACTCAAGACTCCCCCTGATGTCGTAATATCTCAATTTGGAGATCTTTGAGCCTCCTCATTCCAATTTGGCATAGAAATTTCTTGAAGGTAGCGAGTAATGCCTTAGTGAATAAATCTGCAGGATTATCACTAGACATGATTTGTTGTATATCAATCTCACCATTGTTTTAGGCTCATGCGTGTGAAAGAACTTTGGAGAAATATGCTTAGTTCGGTCTCCTTTGATGTCAGCGCTTTAAGTTGTCTGTCTGAGGCGGTATTATCTTCATATAATGATGTTGCTGTGTTTGAAATAGGAGAAAGACCACTAGAGTCACGAATATGTTGAATCATGGATCTTAACCACATGTAGTCCCTGCTTGCCTCATGTATTGCTAATAGCTCTGAATGATTGGAGGAGGTTGCACTTTGCATAGTTTCAGCTTTAACAAATCTCGAGACAACGATGTCGCCCGCAGTAAATACATATCCACGATTGTGATCAAGCGCCATAGGATCAGAAAGGTATCCTACATCAATATAACCAAGTAACTACGGTTTTGGTACTTTGGAATAAAAAGCCACACATATCACTTGTTCCCACGAAGGTATCTCGACAAATGTTTTACTCAGTTTCAATACTAAGACTAGCGAGCATATCTTTTAAGCGAGTTCACTAAAAGGCTATGTACGGCCTTGTACAATTTCTGAATACATTAATGCTCCAGTGCACTTAAGTATGGTATACGGACCAAGGTTTCTCATTCTCTTCTTTAGGACGAAATGGGTCTTTATCCACTTCAAGGGATCTTACAACCATAGGGGAGTTAAGGGGATGGGCTTTGTCCATGTAAAAGCGCTTCAGGACTTTTTCAGTGTATGTTGATTGATGGACAAAAATGCCATTTGAAAAATACTCGATCTGGTCGAGGCAATATCTAGTCTTACCTAGATCTTTCATCTCAAATTCCTTCTTTAAATAATTAGTAGTTTCTAGAAGCCCTTGAGGGTCCACATTAGATTCAAATCATCACATATCTTTGCTATAATTGTCAAAATGACATATTTTCCTTGATAAATACACATGGGCGGATTAAGTTATTTACATATCCTTCTTTCAATAAGTATGTACTCGAGCGATTGTACCACATTCGGCCAGATTGTTTGAGTCAGCACAAGGATCGTTAACTTTATTGAATCGCATTCCACCACGTGGTTTTGAAATTTTTGCTTGAGCTGATATAAAATCCTTCGGGGATTTTCATGTATATGTCACTATCTATATAGATCCATACAAATATCTTTGTGACAACATCCATCAAATGCATTTCCTAGTCCATACGAAATTGCTAAATGTATTAAATATCTAAAGGTGATTGCATCCATTACTGGTGAATATGTCTCCTCATAGTTAATACCGGGTCTTTGTGAAAAACCTTGTGCAACAAGGTGAGCTTTATATCGTACGATTTCATTATTTTCATTTCTTTTTCGTACAAAGACCCATCTATATCCAACAGGCTTAACATTTTCAGGTGTTGGAACTACTGGTCCAAATACCTCCCTTTTAGCTAAACAATTCAGTTCTGCCTGAATTGCTTCTTTCCATTTTTCCCAATCATGTCGATTTCGACATTCATTTACAGTTTGTGGCTCCTGATCATTGTTATTTTGCATGATGCCCTTAGCCAGTTGGAAAGAAAAAGCATTGTTGACAAGAGTATGTCTGGTCCCATATTTCTCCTTGATTATTTTAATTTATAGAGATCTCTTCATTTATAGGAGATAATTGGTCGGTTATTACCACTCTTTTATTTATTCCTTTAACCCTTGTAATGTGTTTGGCTCAACGGTGTTGTATTGTAATAGGCTATTCGGGGCTTGATTTCATCAAGTGTACTCTAAAAATGCTTGACTTATTAGATTTATTTTCCTTAGGAAAGAATCTTTAAAGTCCGTCGTTCTTCCGCGTTTTAGGCGTGGTTTAGATCTCAAACCATAGCATTTCCCGATCCCTATGAGGTTGCATTACTTATTTGGAATATGTGACTTTAGTACTTTGTCGGATCGATTAGAAAGCATCATTAATTGATCTGAAGATCCTGTAAATGAATAGTTCTTTTAACTTCTTGTTCGGATTTGTTTAATACGGATCGAATCTGACAATGATGGTGTATTCCAAGTAATTTCATGCCATTTATTAGAATTTGGCTTATCTTCCCTTAATGGCGGGAAAACAGATTCATCAAAATGACAATCTAGCAAGCGGGGCATTAAAAAGATTAAGTATTTAAAGGGTACCGAGGTAATGGATAATCGATGCGAGAAAGAAAACCTACGCAAATACCAGTCGTTGAGGACCCATTTAGAGCGTTGTTTTGGAGGAATAGGGACATGTGCACAACGAACACGTAAATGGGAAATATTTAGTTAGGACCCGAAACAATTTATGAGGAGAAAATCATGATCACCCGATAGGACGAAGACGGATTAAATTACCCGACTATGCGAGTAAGGCATGCCCCCGGCGAGATAAAGGTAATTTGGTTCTTAAGAGTAATGGTCTAGCAATCCATTGCAAATGCTTAATGAAAGATTCAACTAGTCCATTATCAGTATGGGTATGAGCAATAGGATATTGAACCTCTATAGCCAAGGACATGCAATAGTCATGAAAAGCTGTAGAAGAAAATTCACTAGCATTATCCAAACGGATAGTCTTAATAGGATGATCAGGAAAATGTGCGCGGGTTTGATAATTTGTGCAAGTAAGCGAGCATAAACAAGGTTCCTAGTAGAAAGAAGGCAAACATAAAGGACCAATGAATTGGATCGTCAACCGAGACATAAAATAACGAAAAGGTCCATAGTTGGGTTGATAGGTCCACAAATGTCTCCTTGAATCGTTCTGAGGGTGAAGTGTCGGAATCGACTTTGAGGGAAGAGGTCAGTGATAAACTTTCCTTGAAGAGTACAAGCAAGACAGTTGTAATCGGTATATTTGGATATATGACGATTAATTCGAAGGAACATGACCATTAGGCCCCGAGTGAAATATGCGCTAAGCATAGGGTGCTGGATGACCCAGTAGTTCATGCCATGAAGCGATGGGGTTGATTCTTGAACTTTGGGTTCAAAATTGCATAAGATTCAACAATGTTAATAGTGGTGAGAGATAAACCATATTCTAATGATCGCAATTTTTCCAGAATACATTTTTTTTTGCCATCATGAGTTGCAGTAATGAGGAGAAATTCAGTAGTTTCATCGCTCGTTGTTTTTCTAGATGAGTATGAAATTCAGCGGATATCTTTAAAACTAAGTAAATTGCGTTTGGATTGGGTGGAATAAAAGGGCATCTTGAAGGTGGAGAGTAATTTTACTGGTAGAATATCGTAACCTCTTAGACCCTCGTTAGCAAAGGACCGAAATAGTAGTAACATTAGAAGAATTTAATGTTAATTGAGAAAAATACTTCTTTTACGAGGAGAGCCAGATGAGTTGTAGCCTGAGTGCGCGGACAAATATCTCCGGTGATTTTGACTCGAGGTGTCAAAATTTGGTAGAACTTCATTCATGTTTCTTGAATATATATAAAAATAAGGTTTAGAGATTAATAAAACGAGAAATACTATTGAAACATTGAAAGGTTCTGTGTGGAAAGAGAATTACATAAGAAAATAAATAAAAGAATTAATCGAATTGACATGCCCACGTCACCCAATTAGATGGGAAATATTTCCCGATAGGATCCTCGAAGAAATCGGGGAAACATCAAAGTGGGTGAAAATCCATTCCACCATCACCACTCGTCATCAAGGAAATTGACTTGATATTCTTGCCTTTGTCTTTGATTGAGGCTTAGTGAGATCAACCAAATGTTTAGCCGTCGGTAATTACATGACCAATGACCGTCATACCCACTCCCATAGTAGGTATTATCTTGTTGGCGTTGAGTGATACTACGGCGTGGTTGCACAATGGATTTAGCGGCTTCCCTTGATTAGGTGCCTTTCTTATTTTTGAAGGGACCGGTGTTATGATGTGCGGAATTATTACCACGGCCTGCCTCGACCACCACCACGTCTGTCCTTTTTCCCATAGTCGGCCCGTTTTGTTGCCCTTGTGCACATTTGCTATAGGGGGATGCAAAGTAGCATTTGCTTCAGGAAATGCTTTAGACCCTATAGGACGATATTGATGATTTTGAAGTAAAAAGCTGGGTATTCTTTTCAGCCTGAGGAACATACGATCGAATTCGAATATTTAGTAATAGGCTTCTCTCTATATTTAACAACTGCGGGGAGCACATTAGAGGTGTGAAAGTGGTAAAAAATTTGACCCATATATCCTCATTAGTGATGTTCTCACATGAAAGCTTTAGCTGAACTATTAATCTTAAATAAGCCAGAATTGTATTCGCTAATAGACTTAAAGTCTTGAGCCATGAGTCTGACCAATCATATCTTACTTTGGGAGTATTGCGCTGACACTCGGTGGTCATATCGGTCTTTTAAACTCTGCTAGAGGACTTATGGGTCTTTTACTGTAAGGTATTCATTCTTGAGACTTTCATCAAGATCATGGCGAAGGAAAATTAAAGCTTTAGCACGATCCTGCAGGGATGCACTATTAGTTTCATTGATGGTTTCTCTCAGGTTGAAGCATGCAAGTAGCCCATTTCAACGTCTGCGTCGGGATAAGTGGTCGTTGCCTGAAATATCAAGGGTAACGAATTCTAATTTTGTGAGATTAGACATATTTTGAAAATAATAGGAACAAAAAAAAAATTGTAATAAAAATGATCAAAATTTAACAAGAAGAAATAAATAAATATAGATTTTTTTTTCAAGAATCTAAAATAAATGACATTATTGCCTTTGAATTATAGTTTTGTAAAAATTCTTCAGGAATTCAAAGTATATTGCAAAATTTATTTTACATTATTGCAATAATGAATTTTGCTAGAATTCAAAGGGTTAGGCAAAATTCTTCTGGAATTATTGCAATGTGAATTCTCCGTGAATTCAAAGAGTTTGCAAAAAATTATACGAGAATGATGGCAAAATTGAATTCTTCTGATTCAAAGTGTAGGCAAGTTAGCTATAATTGCTGACATTATGGAATTCTACTGGAATATATGTCAAATTGAAAATGGGTATCAAATGCTTTTAGAAATGATACCTTGTATAAATAGAATAAAAATAACAAAAGAAGAAAGTAGCATAATGGTAGAGTGTAATCAATAGTATAATAGAAGTCATTGGTTCGAATCCTCATGATGCTTGTTATCTCCTTAATGTTTGACTATTAAAATAATATAACAAAAACAATCGCCAAACAAAAATCCAAAATAGCATGCATCAATTTCCCAATATTTAAGTAGAGAACTAAAAAAAAAAAAAGAATCTGGCCGATTGGAAATCAATTTCCAAGATTTAAGCAATCTCCAAACTTCAAATTTTAGATGCCAGCAAAGTACATATAGGAAAAACTTTTAAAACAAATCAACAACAAAAACAGAATTTAGGTAGACTTGGAGTGGAGCGAGTTTTGGCAAATGTCCGAAACTGCCTATCGCTTCAAGAGAATCGTGCTGATAACGTGTTGTAATAGAAATAAAATAAGGAGAAGGAGATGGAGAAGAAAACTTAGGATGATCTTTTATTAAAATACTTGATAAGAGCCTATTTATAGGCTTATAATGAAGAAGACCAAATATTACGATGAAAGCAAGAAAGGATCTTTTCATGTATTAGTCAAATTCATTCAAAATATTTATAACAAATTCAAAATTCTTAAAATTATAGAGTGTCTCTTCAAAAGATATTTTTTAGTGTTAATTTCAAAACTTTCAAAATTATGAAGGTGTCTTTTCAAAGAATACTTTTAGTATAACATTTCAACAATTAGAAAATGTTTTTGGAATAGACACATTTTAAAATTTTGAAAAAAAGAAACACTTTCAACTTAAATTCAAAATTTTTAAAATTATAGAAAGTGTCTCACACTTTCAATATTTATTTCAAAACTTTCACAATTATGAATGTATCTTTTCAAAAAACACTTTTAGTAAGAGACACTTTATAAAAATTCAAAAAACTGAAAGTATTTCTTAAAGACACACTTTTAGCTTAAATTCTAAAATTTTAAAAAATTATAGAGAGTGTCTTTAAAAGAGATTTCAAACATTCAAAATCATGAAGGTGTTTTCCAAAATCTTTAGTAAAACATTTCAATTATTAGAAAAACTGAGTGTCTCTTTGAGCTTAAATTCAAAATTTTTAAAATTATAGAAAATGTATTTTTCAGTTTTAATTCAAAACTTTCAAAATTATAAAGTTGTTTTTCAAAATATACTTTTAGTATAACATTTCAATTAAATTCAAAAGTACAAAAATTATAAAAGTGTTCTTGAAAGAGCGCTTTAGTCATTGAACAACCTTTCAAAATTATGAATATGTCTTTTCAAATGACTCTTTTTGTATAACATTTGAATAATTTAAAAAATATCTCTTCAAGAACGTTTTTTGAGTTTTTAAAAAGTATTTCTTCAAAAGACACTTTGAGCTTAAATTCAAAATTTTTGAAAGTGTTACTTCAAAAGATATTTTTGGTATAAAATTTTCAAAACTTTTGAAAGTGTCTCTTAAAAATAAATTTTTTAGAAAGTTTCTTGAAAATACATTTTTAGAAAGTATCTCTCAAGATACATTTACCACATGACAAAAATTATATTAGATTTAGGTGAAACTGCTCATTATGAAGGTTATGGTTGGTTCTGAGCACCATGCAAAGAAAAAAAAAATTAACAAAATGATTTTCTCGGTTTCACAATAAAAATATTGAAAGAAAATTAAATGTAATTTTTTTTGAAAAGAAAATTATATGTAATTAAAATTAAATATCTTTAAAATATTTAATGAAAATAAAATAGACAACATTTTGTAGATAAAAAGTAGAAGTGCACCATTTTCAAATACTAAAACGAAGTAATAACTAAAAAAAATCATAAAAGCAAATGAAGAACAAGATTTCCTTTTTCTTTTTTCAGTTCCTCTTTTGTTATCAGTAATTAAGAATATATATATATATATATATATATATATATATATATATATATATATATATATATATATATATATATATATATATATATATATATATATATATATATATATATATATATATATCTATATATATATTAGACCATTAAAAATATATATATATATATATATATTAAAAATTTTTTAAATATGATATCACGATGAACCATTGAACTTTTACAAATAACTCCATACTTAAAAACAAATCCAATTAACACAAGAAAATCCAAGAACTCCAATCCAAGTAATATTAAAATGTTACGGACAAAAATAGCTGTGGTAATTTCTTCTTTATACAACCATATCTTTTTTTTTTTTTAAATCACTATGTAATAAAATCCAAAGCAACACTTAACATAATGGATTATTTAACGACTCTACACATTTTAAAAAATAATTCGGAACCAAAGAATAAATCACCAAGCCTCAAATGTCGTTTACTTTTTAACTTTCTATTTAAAGAAAAAATTCCTTTAAAATTCCAAATTACTTGTTTTTCCTTATTTTTCATTAATTTTATTACTTATTTCTTAAAATTTTTTTACTAAATCGAAAAGCCAAAATATATGATGGTTTGAAGGTTGAAGCAATGTTAGGTTTAAATAGCATTTCTGAGGCTGTTTGATGGTTTGAAGTAACTTCCCCGTGGAAACCAAAATTTGAAGTTATAAAAAAAAAAAGATATGAAGAAAAAAGATTTGGGCAATTGTATGAGAAAGAACATAAGCTACTAAAAAGTAATTCTCAATTGATTTTTTTACAAAAAAGCACAAGATATTGCCGAAATCCTCCAGATAAATTACAAATGCCAAGAATTCTTAATCCAAACAGTCACATAAGCCCTCGGACAAACTGAACTTAACAATCAATTAACAACCTCTTCAAGAAAACTCTAAAACCCCCTGCTCTAATGATGGGAATGGTAGTGGTATTTCCATTTCTTTTTTTGAACTCTCGATGATTAATATTATAGAACCTTAAAAACTCGAATTGATGACTATTGGATCGGTAATGGTAGTACTACGATAACATAAACAGGTCACTGCAATAATACCGGTAACTGTAACTTCAATTGTTTTTTAGTTCAACTTTGTACATAAAGCCACTAACAACTAGTTTTGAACATGAACAGTAACATTTTTCCTTCACCAAATTCCTGCTGATTACTGTAAGCACCACATCCTATATATCTTAAGTTTCTATAGGATATTCTTTTCTAACCAATCAGAACCATGCCAATCCCTGATTGTTCCAATTTTTGTTTGTTTGGTTTGTTTTTTTGTGTTTTATTTTATTGTTTTGATTATCTAACCAGCATGGGAATAGACTAAATTCTGTCTCCCTTGAAAACAGACTCTCAGGTCAGGTCTGCCATGTAGGGGAGGAGGGGTTAAGTTAACATAGGAACTTTGCATCAATTTTGATTACCTTAGATGTTTTCCGTATCAGCATCCTGCAGTACCCATTTGCACACACATGAAAACTACTGTTGATTCAGACATCAGTAGAAATCCCTGGAGATTATGAAAATATATTACCTTGTGCAGTTTTAGATCCTCAACTTTTCTATTCGTCGTTAAAATCTTATTTTGAACATCTGAAGTCTGCTGAAGATACTTTTGTAATCAAGAAAAAGCGAATTACGGGCGGCGAGATGAACATTTACTGATCTGTTTGGACAATCTGATCAATCCTTGCATTCTTTCTTCCACAGACTGAGACTCACATTCAATCACATAGGAGCTTGACATGTAAAAAGAACAAATTAAAAGTTATGATCGAACCAATGACAGGCAACTCTCCACATCATTGCTTATTATACTTTCAATTCCATATCATTGCTTATATTACATTAGAGATTTAATATTATATTACGGATCCTTTCAAAAAAATATTGTGGACTTGCATTTTTTGGGCTGTTATATTGTGACGCCTTAAAATCCAGGGACCCCATTGACAACCTGTCAACCCGTAGAATTCCTATGGATTTCGGGTAACCCGATACCACACTATTGTGTCCCATTTATCGAGATCCATATTTTCTCAAAAATCGGACAGAATGTCATTTGTTCGGGGAGCTCTACCCAATATGCAACTTGTATAATAGTATATCCATGACCCATCTAGGGTCTTAATAGAAATAGTAATGACCGTATAGAGTCTATTTGTCCATATCCCTAATATACAATTATATCACAATAGTTCATAAGAGTTTATTACAACACTCTTTATATAGAGTATAGATACATTAATGGCTTATTCTGGCGTAATCAGAAACTTCTTCGTAATTGAGGCCTCTATTGTGTGCCATCCTCCAATACCTGTCATGTACCTGAAATGTGGTCCAGTGACGGGGAGTGAAGACGATGTGAGAATGAATTCCCACAAGGGGCTATTCCTTTTTAAGTGCACATGCAATGTCATTTCACACATTCAAGTAAAAACATACACATTCCTACTCAAATGTCTACATGCTATGGAGAGAATGTGACTCACCTTGTCCCATGTTTCGAGTCCTCACCGACTCCTTCACACATGCATATGCCAAGTGTGAAAACCGTCATTTATGTTCCATTAATGACCATTTTTTCAAAATAAAAGCTTTTTTATATAAATCAAAATCCATTGGACAAAATCCGATATTCACTTGTTTTTCCAAGGTCGGAGTGTGTTTTTGTAGTATGAATTTTGAGGTCTCACCAGCGAGCTTCACCGTCTTTCTACCCTTTCGCGAACTTTCATCTACGGATACATATGTACGACAAAGTCATCGGGTTTTCACCAGGAATATCTCATCACTTCTTGCATACGACCTATATTTTCATTTCTTTTTCTTTTATGCGATTGTGAGACTCATTTTGGACGTTATCCCATTTAATCGAGCCCACCATCGAACACCAAACACAGTGTCGATCTACCGTGTACTCACAACATACCATCGAACACTAAACACAGTGTCGATCTCTACCATGCACTCACACCCATGTCATGCGATGTCTCGTGCATAAATGCAATGCAATGTCATTGCATATATCTCATGTTACATGCACAATGAATGCCATATGCAACAGTTCAAAATCATACTTCATGCCAAGTATCATGGATAATCATATTTCATACATATAATTATTCTCATTTAATTTCCATATGTCTAACATATATAGCTCAACATGTTTCACAATACAATAAACATGTTATTAACTTTTCATGCATCTCAAGCATATATCAACACCAAGTATTATTCATATAAGCAAGGATAACTTGGTACCCTTTGTCAATTGTGGCATAAGCAATACCCATAAAACAATTCACACATCAATTTTTGACAAGAGTAGGAAAACACTCGAAACCGTGACCACAAAATTCCATTCATTGACATATGGTTAAATTCTAGACTCAAAGAGCTTTTCATAGAGTCGAGTTCGGGCGAAAGTTATGGTCATGCGAGTCGAGTACGCGTTGCATGGATGTGCAAAAAATTATTCAGACCCCAAAGTAAGCTACTTTACACCCACGGCTGACACTTTCGACTAGCGAACCACAAGCAGGTTTGGGTTCCGGTCGGGGCCCGATCATCCATGTAGCTCTGAGGCGAGGCTGAATGTCCGGCCATGCCCGAGTCGTAACCAAGGCTACACAAAGGGTAGCCAAAAGTGCTAGAATTTTTGTCGAAAAACTTTGGGTCGGTCCTTGACCGTCGATAAACAGCCAAGTTAGAGTGAACGAAATGATCCTTACATGGCCACTAGGAAAGAAATAACCGATTAATACGAGAAACCCTTACCTTTTGAACCAAGTGGCCCGATTGTTTTGTGTATATCATAGACAACTTTGTAATTTTAGGACTAACATTATTATTGAACATTGAGATCAAAGCCATTTCTTTCTTCTTTTTCTTCACTTTACATATACTTCTCATTCTCTCTTTGTGTTTTCCTCCTTTTTTTTTCCCTTTCTGTTTTCTTTCCTGCTTGCTCTGCTGCTCTCCTCCTAAGTGCAGTTTCACGCTGATTTGAAACTTCCTCTCACTCTACTAATAATGTGTCATGTATCTGCATTTTCCATGATCATGTGTCAGAAATGGACAGCGTGTCCCCAGTGAAGCTCCTTTTACATGAAACCTCAGCATTATTCATCCATGGTGCATGTGGCCACTGTCATCATGTGGCACATGTCACCTGACCCTATGATGCTACTCGAAACATGAAAATTCAAGATAATCCTAGAATTCATTAGAATTTGTAATTTGGAGTAATTTGGTTGTGAGTTAATAGTGAAGTATGTTTGTCATTCGAGATCTAAATTTTCCTAGATTTTTCACTGTACCTGCGCCAAATTACGTTTCTGTTTCCCAAAAGTTAAATTTTTCAGGAGTTTTTACATATACCCTTCCCATGGAAATCTGTGGGACTAGTTTTTATTTCTTTGAAAAACCATTTTAAAAGTGATTTGAGTTGTATCACTTATTTGTTTTATTTTAAGGAAAACAAACAACGAAAAACCTTAAATATGATACAATAAGAAAAGGCAGGTTTGGGAAAAACAAGAATCTAGTCGAGAGGTTAGGATTCTTATTGGGAAGATACGATCGTGACTGCTAGCGCCACTAGGTCTAACTGATTAATTGGATCGACAGATTCGGGATGTACTTTCGTTTAATTCTTTTATTTACTTTTGTTTATTAAGTTAGTTTTTTTTTGCAAAAATTAATAGCGACGTTGACCAGCCGGACACCTCAAAACTAGTTTGATTTATCTTATAAAACATTTTTATTTTATATCTATTCGTTTGGGTTTTAAGTGCAGCATTTCAAATGGTAGGCCATAAACATTTACTCTTACTTTGTATTTGTTTTAAATTAGACATCATGCCTTTACAAAATGATATACAAAACCTAATGTATTAAAGTTCTGCAACTCTTTTTGTTCACAAAATATATCACATGCTCAAAAATGATATGCATATGGCCAAATTGTATATCTTTCCAGCATAATCTCTACTCTCTATGACTGTAGCTTCACAGTCTTGCCTTATTCTTCTGTTTACTGAAACCTGCGCATAGATAAAAACTACACGCTAAGCATTTCATGCCAGTGGTCATCTGATTCTATTCTGATTTCGGTTTAACGTGGCGTCGTTATCATGAAATATGCCTTTTCCTATCAAACTATACTCATGCTTATTCCTTTCACATGATTCATACAAATCTTTGATCATCAAATAATATCGTTTCCACGTACCTTTCTGTTTGCTTAACTCTAAATCATGAGATTCAAACATAGCTACTTTCAAGGATGTATTTATTTACAAATCCCGTTACACTCCATTAAGTTTGTTACGGCTGTCTATATGTTCCCATTGCGCAGTTCTTCGAATTTGAATCCGGTCTTTATCATTGATAATATGCTTACGTTTAACAATTTGATTATCGCGATGAATGATTGTTTTCCACGTATGATCACTTATCGCGTATCGCCACACCATCAAGACGGATGATTGGGCATCAGCGAATGGACATTAAGACGATTTGGGTTGCCTTCGATAGTTCGTTTGAATCCGCGCGTGGTCGTCGGTATATCGATTCGATTTAGATGTAAATTGACCAGTGTTTCAACTCAATTAATCACTCACATGCGATTAATTGTCAAACATTTCAAAATATCATTTCAAAGTCATATGCTTTCATAATATGTTTCAAAGATATACTCACTCCCACATAATCATTTCAGTTGTTTAGTATACTACCAAAACATGATAAGGATAGAAGGTGTAATTAGACAAGCGACTATAAATATCAGGCTTTCTTCCTTTGATCTCGATCCTGGTTAGAGTGATCCTCACCCCCTTCCCTATAATCAATAACAATTCATTTCTCTTAGTGGATAAACAATTCTTATACTTTTTTTAGTGGAATGACGATTAATCTTTGGCCCAACGGTTTTGGGTTAAGACACTAAGTCTACCCAGTGCCATTGAGGCGCTATGGTACTTTTTGTTTTAGTTTTAATTCTTATTTATTTTGTTAATTCGTGACCAGTTCTATACTGGCAGGTGTACAAATAAAGCTTTCGAAGCAATCCAAAAATGGCTCGTGTGAGCATTAGCTCTGGCTTGCGATGTACCCGAGTGCCTGGAAGAAGAGGGTGCTTTGCACCAGACCTTGCCACAGCGTAGGTCGTCATGAGTGTGGGTTTCACTACTGCTTTGTAAGACCCGGAAAATCTAATTTTCTCAAAAAAGGGTAAAATAAGTAATTTAAGTCAAAAATCGAAATTTATTCTCTGAATCTGGATAGCTGAAACGGTGAGTTAGTTTGAAATTATCTATCAAAAATCTAGCTACCAGTGAATTTAAGTGAGGTCGAGGCGTCGGGATTACCGTTTTCCTCAGGCTGGGGTTTGGTGCATCAGAACATGATGTGTGAAAATCACTTATAACATGTGCTCATGTGATCGTATTTGTATGAGTTGAAATCTTATAAAACAGGACAAATTTGAGATAGTGCCAAATGTCGAAAATCCAGCTTAGGACATCTGTGGCATTATGGAAATTGTTTTAAATGATAATAAAGACAAAACATGCATCTTCTTAGTCTCTACAAATGAAATTGAGACAAAACGTGGGGAAACGGAGAATGAGATGCATAAGTTGAAGTTGAAAGTTTTAGAGAGAGAGAGACTTCTCTCTAAAATCTTTGGAGATCAGATCGTGAGATCTTGATGAAGGAGGCGCTCTGGCATTGAGGCCTACAGCGTGGAGGAGCTTGGTTTTGGAAGTTTTGACAAACTCGTGAGGTAAGGAGTTTCATCCTGCTTGTTTTACTCTGATTTAGAGCTTTGTTGATGTTTGGTTGGTTTGAGGCCTTGAGCAGCGTATTTGATCGGTCCCGATCTTGGAGCAAAGTGTGGTCACTGACATTTTAGACGATCGTGACATCAGACGTCGATTGTTTATATGTTGGAAATTGTCATTAATTATTATGTTGATGGTATGGGCGAAAATGGCTATACAGTCGGTTTCACAAGGTGAAACAGTATTTAGTATTTGGATGTGAGCAGTTGACAGAAGTTTCATTGTTCGTATGTGAATGATGACACGAAATAAATTTTTGTGGCGTGTTTAGTGAAGGTAATTCAAGTTTAATTTGCCGTGGCAATCATTAGCCCATGTGAGCTAATTTTTGGATGTAATGGATTGTGAAATTACATGACATGTTTGTGTGATTTAATTATGTGAATATATGCATGATTATATGTTACGTATGTTATAGAATTGAAGTTAGATTATCATGATTCACTGTTCTTTAGGTTTCTAGGCGATGAGGAGTGAGTGCATGAGGTGGTTTATTGAGAAAGTGTTTCGGAGGGTTGACTAATAATAATAATAATTATCGGCGGGTAGTCCATATAAAATATCAATGCGTCAGTCAGGCCCAGTGATATCTGGGAGGGTAGTCACTAAATATAACATCGGTCGGTCCACTGCATCAAACCGGGAGGGTAGTTCACAAGCCAAACAAATATCTTTGTTGAAAATAATGTTTCTCATCGTATTGAGCAGTGTGAGGGAGCAGATGAGACTCGGGGTATGTTGTTTAAGGTAGACATTCAAAGTAGGATCATGCATTTACTTGAATGTGTGTTTCTTTAGACATTACATATGCACTTAGTGGAGTGGCCATTTAGGGTGATTCCACTCTTTGACATTAGCTCACCACATCGAGGGATATCATTTTGGGTGCAGGAGCGTCTGAGGAGACGGCTGGAATCTGGGGCCGGTTGAGAGAAGAAAGCGGGTTGTGAAGCACTGTTTATTATGTATACATGTATTAGAATGTTTTTCATTTTAATATATTTTGTATAAGAGTAATTTCTTAACTCTTAAAACTATTGTGTATATGGTTGGGAATTGGCTTAGGATGATGATTGGTTTGTAGGCCCCAGTAGCGTTTACTCATGGTTGTTATATTAGTTGTTGGGACGGGTTATTAATACGAGTTATGTATCCGGGTAGAGCTCCGTCTGAGAGACTATGCCCGATTTTCATGAAATGTCGAGGTCACCCAGACATTCACTAGTGTTTACCGGGTTGTGGGTAGTCAACGGACCCCGAGATTTACAGGCGTCACGGCTGGTATGAGCTTAGGTAAGCGATTGCATACCCAGGGCTCGGTGGGTTTAGTTATAAGTTTAGTCCTGATACCAACTTCATAGCTTGGTATCAGAGCTTAGGTATACGAGTACCTAGGGCTTGAGGGGATTTGGGCTTATGCCATAGTCTTTAAGGTGTAAGAACATCGCCACTAGGTGTGGTTCGATGTTGAGTTTAGGTATGAGATTACCTAGGAAGGCCTGGAACAAAGCCCAGGACAACTGCATGTGTGTTTTATTATTGTCTTTCGTGCATGGTTGTGTGCTGTTTTGGTGTGCGCCAGCATGGACATTATGTGTTGTGATTGTTGTGTACTTAGTAATTAGCACATAGTGTGTGAGAAAACAAATGAGGTGTTAGAAATTTTTTAAAAAGGTTACGATTAATATGCTTTGGAACAAGAAAATAAGAAATAAATTTTAATAAATTTATTTTGGTGTTCCTAAGAAATGAAAAAATAGAATGAAGAAAATAATTTTCTAAGGTTTTACAGTTGTAAAATTGAAAATTGAATAAAACAAATTTTATAAATTTATTTGAGTAATCTAGAAAATGAAAAAAAAATAGGTACTCTTTTTTGTGTATCTTCCATTAAATTTGGAAGAAATGAAAAATTGTATACTTATCATTTTAATTATTTTCCAATAGCATGTGTGAAAAAAATGTATATATATGTATTTTGGGTGATTTTCAATGACAAAGAAAAAAAAAAAAAAGTACGAAGCGGTTTTGGGCCATTGCCCAAATTGTTTTGTGATAGAAAGCTTTGTATCAGGATCTTGTGGCTTGCGGGAGGTAGGTGGATCCAAGGTGCATTGCAATAGGAAAATCAGACAGAACCTCGGGGAGGTAGTTGGCTTGGTTTTGTATTGCAAGAGTATACTGAAAGTGGTAGAAATCAGACAGACCTAGTCTTGTAGCAAATGAATTGTATTGCAAGAGAAGGGCTTGGAATGACTAGTGAAAGGTATTGCAAGATGGGAAATGTATCGCAAATTTTCGTGTAGTCAATAGAAAATTGTATCAAGAATACGCGCAGTTGGTCGAAATTCAGATTGCAACAGCAGGAGGCTCGCAAGGGGTTGTATTGCACACACAAGTGAGCCAGACCAGGAGGTGCATTGCAAAGAAGCAACTAAGTGTATTGCGCCTAGTAGTGCAAGAGGTAAATTGTATTGCAAGACGCCATTGTATCAGTGTGGGATCAGAGGCATCAAGAAGAGGGTATCAGGACAGGACCAATGGGGGCATATGGGTCAACCCGTGAATAAAATAAACAACATCAATCCGTGAATAACAGTAACGATGAACAAGAAAAAATTTCGGAAATTTTTTTTTTTTGAAAAAATAAAATAAAATAAAACAAAATGGGACAAAATTTTGAAAAAAATGAAATTTTCGAAATTAAAATTTTTGTTGATAAATATGATTTAATATATTGGATAAATGGTCTTACATTGCTTATGAATGCAGGGACTTGAAATATACACTGATTCTGTGTATGAATAGTGTCTCTTGTAATGCATTTACACCATTTGAGATAATGTAATTAATGTCAGATGTTTTGATTAAGCGTGATTTATGTTTCAAATTATGGAAGGACATATACACTCGTATGATGTGTATATGGGAATTATGATTGCGCCATTGTCGTTGTGAAATTATATGCATGGTGTAATGCGTATAGAAAAGGGTGAATGCTAAGGTGGGGGAACTATGACCTTAGGATTCGGATAACGAATGAACAAGAAAGCTAATTTTATCAAATAAACGAATTTGCGCGGTCGGGAATTTAAATACTAGGAAAATGAATGGGTCGTACCATGGTTGTCAAGTCTATTAGTAATTGGCATGCATTGCTAGTTAGACGAAATGAAAATTAAATGATTCTTGTTGCCATCGAAATATGTAGATGCTACGAGGACGAGGGGACGCAGAGGGCATCCACGCGCCCGGCCGACACCACCGCATTTGATAAGACCTTTGTTGAGGTCGTAGGTATTGCACGGCCGCTATCGCACGTGCTAGCGCAGCAGTAGTCAAGGAGGTCCTAGTAACCTTAGTTTGCACGCATCATCCGACATTCAATGTGTGGAGGAGATCCGACTGCGTGCAGACCAATGGGTTCATACTGTATCGAAAGAAGGTGTTAGATACAGTGAGATTACCTCTTACACTACTGTGATTAGACTAGCCGGTTCCAACTAGAGAGTGAGGCCCAAATATGGTGGAATGGGCAAGGACCCTGTGAGACCTTAGAGGAGCCTTTGTATGAGCGCCTCCTAGGGGATTGTGGCGAGAATAGGATGATATACGTAGTCGAAATGAGATCTCTGGACTCTACTCACGTGGACCCGAGGATCATGGACATGTCGTAGTCCGACGTCATCCTGGGGATGGATCGCTGACATCTTACGTGGTCGCATCATCAGGAGCTTAGAGGGTTACCGCCACACGTAGACGATACTCGCAGTGGTATTTCGTGGGGACAAGCATGATATTTTACCTCAGATAAGATAATGAGTCCAGTGTCAAGGATGCGAATGGGTTGGCTAGCGAGCCTACCCTAGAGGACGAGGAGAGACCAGACTTAGATCTACCTACGAGGGTAGTGACTTTGCATCGAAGTTACACCCTGGTACTTCACCAATCTCTATGACTCCGCATAGATGGCACTAGTCGAAATAAGTAGGAACTCGTAGTCCAGCCATGTTGTTCTTTTCTTTTTATTGGACAAGGGTTCATTAGACCGAGCACTTCACCACTGGCGCCCATTTCTATTTGCGAAGAAGAAGGACAAGACCCTTCACCGTGCATTGATTACAGTAGTCGAATTGTGGTTACGATCAAGAATCTAGACTCCATTACCAAGGATCAATGATCTGGCTTGATCACTGAGAGGAGCCGTCTACTCCAAGATAGACCTTCGCAGACCGGTTACCATCACCGAGGGTTGTGAGACCGATATCCCTAAGACAGCGCTTAGGACGCTGCATGGCACTTCTGAAGCCATTTGGTGATGCTCCTGGATTGACATCGCGCCAAATGTAAGATCTACGGACTCCTACGACAGGTGTTCCAACCTTATCTTAGATCATTTTGTCGTAGTCTTCGTGGGATGACATCTTGGATCTACCTCACAGAGTGAGAGCATGAAAGATCACTGAGGGTTGTTTTACAGCTTGTCGAGAGACCATCAACCGCACGCTAAGTTCGCAAGTGTGAGTTGCCATTAAGGTGAGATTTTCGGGGACACGTGGGAAGTCAAGATCAGAGCGCTACCGACCTGCAGAAGGTCGAGAGGCAGTGATGAGTGGGAGAGACCGGTCGGGCCTTCAAGATACGAGTTTCTCGATCGGCTGGCATACAGAGATCTATCGAGGATTTCTCAGATAGCAAACACCTATGACAAGGTCGACCAAGGAGGTCAAGTTTGATTTGGGATGACCACCGTGAGAGGCATTCCAGAGTCAAGAGAGATCACTTCACCCTATCTGATAGTCCTCGACAGAGTCAGGTACACGCTTGTATCACGGATGCCTCGAGGGCCCGACTAGGATGTGTTTTGATGCAAATTGAGGTAGTGAGCTTATGGCTCCCGTCATCAAGAATCATGAGCGTGCACTACCCCACACACGACATGGAGTTGGCGGCCGTAGTCTTCGCCTTGAAGATTTGGCACCACTACTTATATGGCGAGGAGTTCGAGGTGTACTGCACCATAAAAGTCCTAAGTATATTTAACGCAAATGACCTCAACATGAAGCAACGTAGATGGATGGAATTCCTAGAGGATTATGACTTCACCTTGCATTACCATCCTGGTAAGGCAAATGTGGTCGCTGATGCACTCAGTCGGAAGTCACGAGGAGCGTTAGCTAGTATAGCTTCTCGGGAGTGGCGGATGCTCGAGACTGTGGGACGCGGATTATAATACAACGAAGCATACTTCAGGCAAGCACGGAAGCTTAGCGGGCACCTGCCTCCGCTGAGCGCAGTGATTGAGTCCCGCGCGTGACGCAGATGCGTCCATCAAGGACCGTGCATACCAGCGTGGGTGACGCAGGGCCGGACCGCCCACGCATGGTAGTCTTCTGCATGGTACCGTAGTGGTTCCCCATTCGACCGATTTAAGAGAGGAGATTCTCATGGAGTTTCATCAGCCTCGACTACGCATCCGTGTACACGAAGATACCAGATCTTCATCACCAATACCATCGGAGCGGGATGAAGAGACATCGTAGGGGACTTGTCTGATGATGTCTCATGTCGCCAGTTAAGGTCGAGCACCGTACACGCTGGCTACTTTCACCTATCGGAGGTGGTTGAGTGGAAGTGAGCACGTCACTGATGGACTCAGGACCCACTTTACCACCTGACGCAGCAGTAGAAGATGACGGGTAAGGCGATAAGGACCTAAGCCACGAAGTCGGCATATTTTCTAGCCGTATGATGACCTTCTCGCCTTAGAGATCTCCCCGCCTATTGTATATTCGAGAGGTAGTCCGGTTACATGGAGTACCGGTATCCATAGTATCGGATAGGGACCCGAGGTTCACAATGCACTTTTGGAAGAGTTTCCAAAAGGCTATGGGCACATAGTTGACGATGAGTACAACTTTCCCACTACGCATGATGGTCGGCCCGAGAGGACTATACAGGTGTTAGAGGATATGCTACGAGCATGCCCTAGATCATATAGAAGCCGGGAAGAGCACTTGCCCCCAGGGAATTCGCCACAACAATAGTTATCAAGGAGTATACAAATGTGGCACCATATGAGGTATCGGTATGGGAGGCCGAGATTACCGCATGATTGACCGAGCGGAAGAGAGTTCCATCACTGGGTCTTCGATTTGATTGTGAGACACCTCCGAGAAGGTGAGCTTGATAATATGACAGCGTCTTTCTCACTCCGCTCAAAGCCATAAGAGCTCGGGCAGATGTACGACGTCGAATCTCAGAGTTCGAGAGGTTAGTGATCACGCTTCTCAAGGTGATGTCTACATAAGAGCGGCCGATTCTGGTGAAGCGAGGAAGTTATCGCCGAGGTTCATCGGGCCCTTCGAGATACTGAGAGGGTAGGCATCGCTAAGGCACGGCTGGCGCACGCTTCTAGCATGTCGTGTCCACGCAGGTATTTCACGCCTCCATGCTCCCGGCATACGCCGCATCCAAATTTCATGTAGCGGACGGGGGATGACGAGGTTAACACCGATTTTCGACCTTCGGCGAGGACCAATGCATTTGGATACTTGATCGTTTTATGGCGCAAGATCGTGAGGGTGCTATACCGCACTATGGAGTGGAGGTGTCAACGGAGCGCTGAGGACACGATGGGGCCACCCATCCCTTCTTATTTAGTAATGAAGGTACGCCGCTTAGTCAGTTAATTAAATGACGAGTTTACATGTATGGCAGCACGCTGTATGCATGTGAGTGATGTGATTGTCCAAAATTTCGGAAAGAAATTCCTTTAAGGAGGGGAGATTGTAAGACCTGAGAAAATCCAATTTTTCTCAAAAAGGGTAAAATCGTAATTTCGGTCAAAAATCAGAAATTTATTTTCTAGATCTCGGATGACAAAACGGATTTCGTCATTGGAATCATCTCGCGAAATCTAGCTACCACGTCGAATTTCGTCGAATTCCGAGACAGTCGGGATTCACACGTTTTTCCAGGCATCGCGTTTCGGGTGCCGTAAAACGACATGTGATGTGACGAAAATCACTTATAACATGTGCTCATGTGATGCATGTTGTATGAGTTGAGAAATGTTTGAAACGGACGGCCGAGATAGTGCCAAATGTCAAAAATCCAAGCTTGGGGACATATATGGCATTATGGAAATTGTTTTAAATGATAATAAGACAAAACATGCATACTGCCGTCTCCTACAAATGAGAAATTGAGACCAAAACGTGGGGAAACGAGGAAATGAGATGCAGAAGCTGAATTTGAAGGTTTTAGAGAGAGAGATAGAGACTTCTCTCTAAAATACCGGGAGATCCGATCGTCGAAAATCTTCTGAAAGAATAAAGCCGCTCTAGTATCGAGGCCTACGCGCTGGCTCCGGCTTGGGAGTTGACAAACTCCGTGAGGTAAAGGGGTTTTCATCCTACTTGTTTACTCTCTTTGATTTAAGAGCTTTGTTGATGTTTTGCTATTTGCGCTCAATCTACCGTTTGACGATCCCAAATTTTAGAACCCAAGGGTGGAAATTTTTTAGACATTTTTTATTACCCATGACTGGTCTAAACCGACTGGGTTGTTTATGTTGGAAATTATGCATTAATTCATGTGTTGATGCGTATGAGGCCTAAATGGCTATATAATCAGGCTTCTCACAGCGAAACTGATATCAGAGTTGACGGAACAAGGACTCCGAGGGTTTCACTGCTCACGGAATAGTGACATGAAATAAATTTTTGCGGTGAAAACGCAGCTATCGAGTGCAATCTCAAGTTGAATTACTGCGCTTGATCATTAGCCCATGAGCTAATTTTTGGATGTAATGGATTGTGAAATATATGACATGCTCAGGATTTAATTATGTGAATTTATGCATGATTATATATTTACATGTGTTATAGAATTGAATCGAATTGCATCATGCATTCCATATGCATCGGGACACCCTGCATCGACAGAGTGAGCGCATGAGTGGTTTATCGAGAGTGTTTCTGAGGGTTGACTATCAATAATAATAATTATCTGGAGGGTAGCGTCCACATAAAATACTAATCGCCTGAGTCTACCAATCGATATATCTCTGAGGGTAGTCCACAAATAAAAAACAAATATCTTTGTTGAAAATAAGGTTTCTCATACGTGGTTTAGTATGAAATATGGAGACGTGCAGATGTAGTTAAACAGTGTATTATCTGGCAGATCATGCATTTACTTGAATGTGTGTTTTCTTTGAGCACAGATATGCACTTAGGTGGAGAGTAGCCCATTTGGGGTGATTCCATCGAGCATTAGCTCACTCCCACGAGGGATATCATTTTCAGCGAGGAGCGCACGAGAGCATCATCGGTCCTGTGAGGCCTAGGGTTTGAGAAGAAAGCTTCACAGGCTTTGGTTTTATTATATACATTTATTAGAATGTTTTTCATTTTAATATATGTTTATAAGAGTAATTTCTTAACTTCAAACTATTAGTTGGGAATTATTAGGATGAGTATTGGTTTGTGGGCCCAAGTGGTCATTTTACTCATGGATTGTTATATTGAATTGTCAATAGCAGGCATCCTGTAGAGCGCTCCTGCATAAAGGAGGCTCATCGATTTTCATGAGAGAAATGTCGTCACCCGACATTCATCGAAGTGTTTCCGCGGCTGACTCCGGTAGTCAACGAACCCACGAGATTTGGGGCGTCACATACGCTGCGGCGTAGAGGCCCGAAATGCCCAGATTTTCTAGTCTTTCTCTTTTGCGATTTTTCTCCAAAAATCCTCAAAATCTCAAAACAAATCATGAGAATTACTCCCAATAACATCCTAATACCATCCTAAACCAACCATGAGCAAAACCCATGGATGGATTTGGGTTTTTCTAACCCAAACATCATTTATAACTTTCTAGGGTTTAGGTTCATACCTTGAATCCCTTTGAATCTTCTTCACCCATGATGCTTGATCACTTAGAAGCAAGAAATGGGAAGAAATCACCAACAATCTTGATCTTCTCACCTTGCCCTAGCTTTTCTCCTCTCCCTCTCTCTTAAAAACGTTTTTGCTCAAAAATGCACAAATGTGCTCTTCTAAGACCACATTTGGTCTTATTTCATTTTGCCACAGAAGCTAATGCTACTTACACACAAATTCCATTTCATTTTTTCTCCTTTTGGTCTTCATTTCACTTTTCATTTATCATTTAATCTTTACTTTTGCATTTAACCTTATTCCTATTCTCGACCTAGGTCCTCATTTCATAATTTTCAATTATTCTTTTCACTGGGTTTATTTCCGTGTTTAATCAATTTCTCATTTTAGCATATAATATTTAATCATATGGTCACATATTCATTTCATATTTCACAATTTATCAGTTTTCTCGGAAAAACCCAAGTTTGGCTCAATTCATACCTGGAATATATAATAAAATTATTATAAAAATTCTAGGTATTTTAAGGCAAAGTCAGAACCCTCTAAGCCCATAAAGTCGGGTTTTTACTAAACTAACTAAGTAAAATGCGACTTTTAACTAATCAACTAATGAATACCGAGAACAAACGATGATAATGATAAAAGAGTGCATCAAACATATAATAAATAATTAAATAAGTAAATAGATAAGTGAAGTTGAAGGGGAAAACTATGTACCTTTTCAATGAACTGAGAGCGCTGACAATTAAAATCATGTTAGTTCAGTAACAAATATTGGATGTTTCATAATCATATTAGGAAATATGTTATAAATCGGGCACCAAATTATTTATCAAATGTGTTCATGGGATGTTGTGCCTCCCACTAAGGCTCGTTTATTTATTCATGAATCAATTCCATAAAATTCCATTTTATTGGAACCATAAAATTGAATACATATATATTTTAAATCTTAAATTCCATTTTATTAAGAACTCACCTATGAAGCCCCAACCCGGTACCCTGTGTTAGGAAAGGGTGTCACAAATCTGAGAACTATAAACCTATTAACTTATATAATTCTAAATAATTATCTTGAAAATATAAACTTACAAAAATATTTTTGATATCCATACACCGTAGTGGTATTTACAGTGTCCTATACATATATTCTGAGTCTCATTTACTTGTACCTTTAGGTTCACACTGTTTCCAAAATCTTACATTTACACTTATAAAATCAATTCATACCTACATGTGATGGACTCCTACGCTGTGTCGTCTATTTGCATGCTGAATATCACGCACGCCCTTCTACTCACACTGATAAACACCCGTGCTAAACTTTATAGCTTAGTGGGAATTCATAAATATGTATCACCACTATAACGTGATCGCCACAATACTATAACATTTTATTCATAATATATGTTACTTCTCATATCATTATAATTAAATTACAAATTGCATTTCACATCATTTTCATGTTTCACGCCTTTTATAACATTCCAAATTTTTTATCTCATCTTATGTCATTGCCTGCATATTCCAAAGAAGTGGATACGGGAAAGAACTGTATGTACCCAAACGTACTATCACTGTATGAGACAGTGATCTATAAACTGTACTGTATTGTATGACCCAAACAGAGTCACTGTAATGATCTAAACGAGATCCATGTCATCGACCCAAACGGGGCCATTTTGTTGTAAACTGTATGTTGCAGCATTGTTATCCCTATAGGCATGTCTATCTATCCACTACCAAATTAAGCGCATAATCGGTTTTATTACCAATCTTAGGGTGTCAGAAAAATATCTCATATACATGAATAACTACCGATATCACGTGATACTCTACGTAGATATTCATTATCAAATAATCTCTTATAAACATTTAACTCCGTACTTGCACTTTTTATATAACAAAATTATACTTGTATTCTCTTTAACTTTCATAACACATGTTATCATGATCAATTTACTATGATGCATTATTTCATATAACAATACATTTATATAGCCTTTATATAATTTCAATTTCCATAACCAATTTTGCCTGAACAATTCTAGGTAGCTCCCAAGTCCATTTTCGACTACAATTTTGACCCTGTAAATGGGATTGTTAGAGAAAGTGATCTTCTAACTCAATATACCCCTATATCTTAAGTTTCTTATGGTTTAAAAATCAAGCCATTTGGACTTTTAATTTGGAAGATATGGTCTAAACATTCCGAACTACTCTTGGACAGTTTCCAGGAATAGAATATGGAATTGTGTCCTATATTTGAAAATTTTCTGTGAATGATAGAGACATAATTTGACTATAATTTCATCATGAAAGTTGTTCTCCCAGATGTCTAGTTTGTACAAAAATTTGAATCACCTCATTTGGACTAGTATAACTCAAGTTATGATTTAAACAACCAGAATTACTCCAGTTCAAGGGACTGTTCTGAGACATAGCTTGTGGACATAATTGTTCCTCATTTCTGATGAATTTTTTCCGTGGTCCAATGGGGTCCAAATTTGGATACACTTATTTCAGGGAGATTTGTTTTCCTAGAAGTCTAGTTTACCCATAAATTTGAATCACTTAATTTGGATGAGTGAAACTCAACTTATGGCCTAAATACTAAAACTGTTCTGAAACATCAAATCAGATCAAAACCGGGAACTGTAATTGACCCGAAAAACAGAGTTTCACCTTTGACGAATTCTTCTGTCTATCGTATTCAAATTTGATATACTTATTTCAAGGAGATTTGTTCTCCTTGAAGTAAAGCTTACCCATAAATTTGAATAACTCAATTTGGATGAGTGATGGCTAATACAAAAACGTGGGTTTTGGAAAAAATTTGACAACATCTCCCTTAAAACCCAACATTTTCTCTATACAAATTTTTCCTCCATTGAGGACCACAACCAAACCAAACAATTCTATACCAAAGTTCCAAACACATATTTTCCATACACAAATTCTATACATATAATCCATACTCCTATTCCATACCTTGATTTTTTTTTTTCTTCTTTCTTCTTCTTCTTCTCTTTTTTCTCTTCTCTCTTTCTCCTTCTTCTTCTTCACCGAGTTTTCCCCTAACCCCCAAAGCCAAATGAGATATTTTGTGTTATCATGCTCTGGGTCTTATCCACTTTTGGTCAAAAGTCCATTTTTTTGCTATTTGGTCCTTTAACTCTCTATTTGCCCATGAACTTATTCAAATTCCTACTTTAACACACAATCTTTTCATCTTATGACACTTAGGTTCTTAATTGGAAAATTACCAATTTAACCTTGTCTTTTGTATTAATCCCGGTTTTATCCTTTTTCACATTTAGCACTTAAATTTTTGAAAAATACAAATTTAACTTATATTATACCCTCAACATGTTTTAAAATGACTAGGGCATAATTTGGGGTGTTACAACTCTCCCCTCTTAAAAGAATTTCGTCCTCAAAATTATTACCTGAACTGAAGAGTTGAGAGCACTGTGCTCTCATTGTTGATTCTGGTTCCCAAGTTGCTTCCTCCATACTGTGATGTTGCCAAAGCACCTTTACCAGAGGGACTTGCTTATTCCGCAATTGCTTTACTTCACGATCAAGAATAGCTTTTGCCTCTTCATCAAAAGTGAAGTCTGGTTGCACTTGTATATCTTGTATTGGTAATATGTGTGATTCACCAAAACGGTATTTCCGAAGCGTAGACACATGGAACACATCATGCAACTTGGCTAACTCTAGAGGGAGTGCCAATCGATACGCCACTAGTTCGATTCTCTCCAAAACCTCATATGGGCCAATGAACCTCGGACTCGAATTCCCTTTCTTCCCAAATCTAATCACCTTCCTTAGAGATACCTTTAGGAACACTTTATCACCCACTTCATATTCAATGTCCTTCCTTTTCAAATCGGCATATGACTTTTGTCAATCACTGGTAGCCTTTAACATTTGCCAAATAACGTGAACTTTTTCTTATGTATCTTTTACTATGTCTGGACCAATCACCATTCAATTATGTCCAACACACAGAAGTTCTACATCTCCGGCCATACAAATCCTCATATGGTGTCATGTCAATGCTTGATTGATAACTATTGTTATAGGAAAATTCTATCAATGGAATATACCTATCCCAACTTCTAGTAAATTCCATTACACATCCCCGAAGCATATCTTCGAGCACTTGAATCAACCTCTCTGACGGTCTCATCTATCTCGCAGCGGAATGTCAGATCAAATTAAGCCGAGTTCCCAAGGCTAAATGTAATTCCTTCCAAAACCTCAATGTAAATCGCAGATCTCTATCTGACACAATAAACAACGGCACACCATGCAATCACACAACCTCATCCACATATAGCTCCGCTAGTCGATTTATAGAATAGTCAATCCTGACTGGTATAAAATGTACCGACTTTGTGAGCCTATCAACTATCACCCATACAGAATCATGCTTCCTTTGAGTAAAAGGAAGACCAAACACAAAATCCATAGCAATATTGTCCCACTTCCAATGTGGAACCGGAATGGGATTTAACATACCAGATGGTACTTGATGTTCAACTTTTACTTGCTAACACGTCAAACATTTGGACACATACTCTGTCACATCCCTTTTCATTCCTCTCCACCAATAATACTGTTTCAAATCCTAGTACATCTTGTTACCTCCAAGATGCATGGTAAATATCGTATTATGAGCTTCATATAGCAACTTTTCTTTCAAATTTCACATCAACTAGCACACATAATCTATTCCCGAAAGGTAAACTTCCATTTTCTTTACCGAAAATCAATCTTATCACCATCTCTGACCAATTGTACCTTTTCCTGCATCTCTTCATCATTTTTCTAAGCATCTATAATCATTTGCTTTAAAACAGGCTATGCTTTTAATTGAGCTAATATAGCTCCATCAGATACTATTCTCCATTCACTGCGTTGTATTAACAGTGCCTGTCATCGCTTTCTACTTAAGCGCATCCGCTACCACATTAGTCAGGTAGTCTATTATGCGCCATAATCTTTTGAACAACTCCAACCACCTCTGTTGTCTCAAATTAAGCTCCTTCTGTGTTAACAAATATTTGAGATTTTTATGATCTGTATAAATTCTGCATTTTTCACCATATAAGTAGTGTCGCTATATCTTGAAAGCAAATACTACCGCAGCTAATTTCAAATCATGTGTAGGATAATTCTGTTCATGTGGCTTCAACTGTCTAGATACATATGTCACAACTTTACCATCTTGCATTAAGACACAACCTGTGACCAATTAAGCATCACTATACGTATATACTTTACCCGTAGACTCGCCAATACTGCTTCAACTCGGCCAAAACTATCTTGACATTTATCTGTCCACTTATTTCTTGAGTAATTTAGTGAGTGGAGAAGCTATGACAGAGAATCCCTTCACAAATCTTCTATAATATCCTACTAGGCCCAAGAAACTTCTCACTTTGGTAACACTTCGGGGCGGTTTCCAATTCACCACAAACTAATCTTGCAAGGTCAACTCTATACCTCAAGACACACATGGCTTAGGAATGAAAAATTCCTTTAGCCAAAATCACATTTGCTAAGCTAACACAACTTATCTCAAAGTCCGTAGAACTATTTTCAAATGTTGCTCTATGCTCGTCATCTCTAGAATATACCAATATATCATCAATAAAGACCATGACAAACCGATATAAATAAGGTCGAAACACCATATTCATCAAATCCATACCGCTTCTGCATTAGTCGTAACCCAATTGACATTACTGGAACTCATAATGGCCATATCGAAGTTCTCATTGTTATCTTCGCATCGATCTTCGCCTTAAATGATGACTTCGACGTAGGGGCCCATTCAGAAGACACCCATTCCTTTTAATCGATAAAAGAGACCTTCAATTCTCGACAATGGGTATTTGTTTTTCACTCATTACCTTATTGATTTACCGATAATCAATGCACATCCGTAGGGTGCCATCTTTCTTTTTCAATGGAACAAATGTGCACCCAGGGAGAAACACTGGGTCGGATAAATCCTTTATCCAAAAGCTCTTGTAGTTGAATTTTTAGCTCTTTCAACTTAGTCGAGCCATCCTCAGATAGTTCTAGTTGGAGTTGTTCCCGAAATCTCAATAGGATAACCACTTTCGTGGGAATACTAGGTAATTCTTCTGGGAAAATCCACATCCCGAAAATCTTCACAACCGTAATATTTTCCACCCTATTTAACTCCTTTTAGAATCAAGCACCAAATCCAAAAGGCCTCACATCCTTTTCTCAAAGAATCATCAAGCCACAGATAGGCCGAAATCACTGCATATCGGGCCAAACAAACACCATGTACTATCACTAAATCGGGAGCAAGAACATCTAAGCACCAATGTCTTTTTTATCACAATCAATTATAATTTCTGTTTAGACAACCAATCCATCTCCCAAAATCAAATCAAATTCACGAAATGGTGTATTAACCAAATAGGCGTAAAATTCCCAATCATGAATAATTATAGGGTAATTCTATACACTCTATTCACATTGACACTATGCCCTAAAGGACTGGTTACATGCATATCATATGATAGTTGTCTACCATTGCCATCTTATCGAACACATGCTCAATGCATAAGCATATGAAACGAGAATCCTGTGGTTTATTAATGCTTCTCAGATTCAATACTCATAAAGAGAAATTGTACCAACAATTACTTCCGTGCATCCTAGTCCCCACGAGCCTTCATAGATATGCTCGTGTTATGGGCCAAGGCATAGGACGATCTATTGCCTCTCGGGCTACGTTGCTCGTCCCTCTATAGCCGGCTCCGACCCCCTCGACCTTTACTTATCTCGAGTCGACTGGCGGAGCCGAGGACCTCCTCTCGCTATTACTCGTGAGGATTCCTATTGTCCCTGACCTCGGGACAATTTGCCATAAAATGTTCTGTGCTTCCACATTTGAAGCACCCTCCATCAATCCAAACTCTCAAATGTCATTTCGATGGTAAATTGAGGGCACTCTAGAAGCCCCGGTCCCGTCTACACCTCTACCAAGACTAGTTAATACCGTATTTCCTCGTTTCTTCCCCTTATGGAACTATGTATCGACTCGCCTTGGGACTCTCTCGGGGCTCTTTTACTCCCAGGAGGAAGAAGCTCCCCATAAAGCTTCCTTAGAAATCTTTCTACTACTTCGTCTCGCATTTCTCCGCACTTTCATTGCCGATTGAACCAACTAATAGAAATTTACTTGTTGGAGTACTGTCACAGGTGCCAGATATCTTTTTATGGACTCATTTAGTCCATCCTCAAACTGCCTACACCGAAATGTCTCTAAGAGGGATTTAATCTGTGCATACTTGCCAAGATGGTTGAATTCTTTCATTCTCGCCACCGATAAGTTCCTTTCGTCTGCATTCAGAACTCGCTTCCACTGTCTCCCCGCACATATCGAGACAAATTTTGGCCTTAAACCTTGGACGAAAACTCTTATGGTATGGGATCCGGAAGCCTTAGACCTCTTAACACTCAGCTTCCATCAATCATGCGGGGCACGCCTTGCAATAGAGAAACTGCACATGTCACTCTTTGATCGGGGGGACATCTCACCTCCTCCACTATTATTGCAGCTTTTCCAACTATAAATCAACTTTATCAGACTCTTCCATGTTTGACCCATGGAATTCCTCAACCCCATGTCTTCTTATCATGTCTATTAGGGCTTTGGGATCTGTCAATCTTTCCAATACCCGAGCCATGTCCTGAGATATCCTCAGCAAGGCTTCATTTGGCTCGGCTAGGGCATGACTCTCACTTCTGACTGTTTCAAAAGGATCCAAAGCGGGTAACCCTTGATCTCCTGGGTTAACACTCTCAACTGCTTCTTCAGCTAAATTCGGAAGACGATCCATCTATATAAAACACAAGGACATCCACATCAAGCCAACACATTACTAAACACATGCTTTTCTATCATATACTCTATTCTAGAGCCGCCTAAACCTTGGCTCTGATATCACCAAACTGTGACGCCCCAACTCGGCACACTGTGTTAGGTAAGAATATCACAAATCTGAGAACTATAAACCTATTAACTTATATAATTCTAAACAATTATCTTGAAAATATAAATTTATAAAAATATTTCATATACATATCATAAAGGGTATTTACAAGGTCATGTACATATTCCTAAGTCCCATTTACTGTGACTTTAGGTTCACACCGCTCCAAAATCTTACATTTACACTTACAAAATTGATTAAAACCTACCTATGATGGACTCCTACAATTGTGTCGGGCCTTGTCAGATGACACACGCACGCCCTCGATACCTACACTCCGATAAACACCCGTGCTGGGCTTTATAGCTTAGTAGGAATCATAAATATGGATCTACCACTATAACGATCGTCACAATACTTCATAACCATTTTATTCATAATACATGTTACTTCTCATATCATTATAATTAAATTACATATTGCATTTCACATCATTTTCATGTTTCACGCCTTTTATAACATTCCGAAAATTTCATCTCATCTTATGTTATGTTTGCAAATTCCAAAAAAGTGGATACAGAAAAGAACTGTATATACCCGAAAGTACTATCACTGTACGAGACAATGATCTATGAACTGTACTGTATTGTATGCCCAAACGGGGCCACTATAATGATCCAAACAGGAACCATGTCATCGACCCAAACGAGGTCACTTTATTGTAAATTGTATATTGCAGCATAGTTATCCCTATAGGCATGCCTATCTATCCAACTACCCGGTCATAAGTAGACAATCGGTTTTATTAATAATCTTTTAGGTATCAGAAAAAGATATCTCATATACATGAATAACTACCGATATCATGTATACTTATGAGATATTCATTATCAAATAATTTCTTATAAACATTTAATTGTACTTTGCACTTTTTTATATAACAAAATTATACGGTATTCTCTTTAGCTTTCATAAATACATGTTATCATGATCAATTTACTATCATGCATTATTTCATATAACAATACATTTATATAGCTTTTTATACAATTTCAATTTCCATAAATCCACCATGTCTCGAACACCCGAGGCGCCGCCAAGTCCATTTTCGACTGCGCTTTGACTCCTGTAAACGGATTGCTAGAGAAAGTGATCTTCTAACTCAATATACCCCTATGTCATAAGTTTCTATGGTTCAAAAAATCATGTCATTTGGACTTTAATTTGGGAGATATGGTCTAAACATTTTCGAATCGCTTCTTGACAATTTCCAGAAACGTATCACTAATTGTGTTCTTATATTTGAAAATTCTTCCGGGAATGATAGAGACATAATTTGACCATAATTTCTTCTTCATGAAAGTTGTTCTCCTGCATGTTTAAATAGCTTCAGATTTAAATTTGAATCACCTTTTTTGGACTAATATAACTCAAGTTATGATTTAAACAACCGAAATTACTCCAGTTCAATGGACTGTTCTGAGACAGATTTCAAGGACATAATTGTTCCCTTACTTCGACGAATTTTCTATGTCCAATGGGGTCCAAATTTGGATACACTTATTTAAGGGATATTTGTTCTCCTAGAAGTATAGTTTACCCAAAAATTTGAATAACTCAATTTGGATGAGTGAAACTCAACTTATGGCCTACATACCAAAACTGTTCCGAAACCCAAAACTGTATCAGAACTGAACCATAATTGACCCAAAAACAGAGCCTCACTTTAACAAATTTTCTGGATCCAATGGGATCCAAATTTGGATACACTTATTTCAGGGAGATTTGTTCTCCTAGAAGTATAGTTTATCCATTAATTTGAATCACTCAATTTAGATGAGTGATGGTCAAGTTATGGCCAAGACAAAAACGTGGGTTTTGGAAAATTTTTGACAGCTTCTCTCCTCAAACCCAACATTTTCTCTATACAAATTTTTCCTCTATTGAGGACCACAAACAAACCAAACAATTCTATACCAAAGTTCCAAACACATATTTTTCATACACAAATTCTATACATATAATCCATACTCCTATTCCATACCTTGATTTTTTTTTCTTTTTCTTCTCTTCTTCCTTCTTTCTTCTTCTTTTTCTCTTTTTTTTCTTCTCTCTTTCTCCTTCTTCTCTTCTTCACCGAGTTTGCCCTAACCCCAAAGCCAAAATGAGATATTTTGTAAGACCATGTTTGGTCTTATCCACTTTTGGTCAAAAGTATTTTTTTCGCTTATTCGTCCTTCAACTCTCTCTATTATTTGCACTTGAACTTATTCAAATTCATACTTTAACATACAATATTTTCATCTTATGACACTTAGGTCCTTAATTGGAAAATTACCAATTTAACCTTGGCTTTTGTATCAACCACGATTTTATCCTTTTTTACATTTAGCACTTAAATTTTTGAAAAATATAAATTTAACTTATATTATACCTTAAACATGTTATAAAACCATTAGGACATAATTTGGGGTGTTACATCACCAGAATATGAGAATTGAAAGCAAAACATAGAATTACAAATATATAAAAAGATTCAGAATAATAGATTAAGAACTCACCAAAATACAAAAATTGAAAACAAAGCAAAGAATTAAGAATATTATATATTTAAACGATATGTTAAACCCACAATGAAATGGCTCAACCCTATATTAAACCTATAACATCCTAAACTTCGGACCAAGGGCGTTACTGTCCATTCACATATAGGGTTCTAAAACCCCATATGTAAATGACACATTCAAAATTTATGCTTATGAACCTTATTCGGTTTCAATACGTTTCACAAGAAAATTGTTCACTTCAGAAAATCGAATCAATGAAATAAAACATTCCAAAGTATAACGAAATGTCATTAAACTAACATCTTCCAACTAGATAAATTTTCTAAAACTAATTTTCTCAAAACTTAACATTCTAACAGCATAAAATCCTTCAAATGAAAGTTTGCAAACATTCAATCCCAAAAAGTTTAAAGTAGTCCAACAATCCTAAGTTTTTCCAACAAATACCAACTCAGAGTAGTTCTCAACTTTCATCCATGCCTACCCAAAATCACTCATCTCCAAGGTCTTGAAAGTGATCAACAATAAGGAGTGAGCTAAAAGCTCAATAAGGATTATTAATACAGTTTCATAGATAAAATATTTTAAATTCACAAAATTGGAGATATAACATATTTTTCTTTTCCTCGTAAATCTCATAACATTCTTGAGTACAAATAAATAAGATATAAATATATTTCAAGCCAATGTTCATCATATTTTATGTTTCTCAAAAAATTCCATATCATAATCAAATCTACAAATATTTTAAAATACATATGCTAATAGTTCTGAAAATATTTGTTTCAAATGAAATGTCAACTATTCTAACTCATTGACGATAACCATTTCAAAACGCTTATGCACTTGGTTCTCAAAACTTATTTGTTTCAAATAGAATGTCAACTATTCAACCCGTTGGCTAGAGCCATTCCAAAATACTTACACTCCAGGTTTTCAAAACATATTTGTTTCAAATAGAATATCAAATATTTAACTCGTTGACAAGGGCTATTTCAAAACGCTTATGCTCTTGGTTCTCAAAGTATATTTGTTTTAAACGAGGAGATATCAGTGATATTAGCATAGATTGACAAGAGTAGTTTCAAAATCTTTACGTTAGCAGATTCTGAAACATATTTGTTTCAAATATAATGCCAACTTTTCTAACCCATTGACAAGGACTATTTTGTCAACTATTATAACCCATTGATTGGGGTCGTATTTGGCCAGTGCATAACTTGAATTTAATGGGGGTCGTATTTATCCGATTTATACGATTTGGTCGAGGCGATATTTATCGAGTTTATGCCATTGACCCGAGTCGTATTTATCGATTTATACCCATTGGTCGGACGGTGTTATCGAGTTTATACGTATTGATCGGGGCCTTATTTATCGAGTTTGTACCATTGGCCAAGGAATTTGTATTTGTCAATTATCTTTCGTTAGTAAGGGCCATATTTTGAGTCTATATCCATTTGTGAGACCGTATTTGTTAAATATTATATAACTTTGTTGGCCGGGTTGTATAAACCAAAATCAAATATTTCCTTCATGTTTTCAATTTCACAAAAATACAAAATCATATCTCCATAACTTTCAATCTTTATCATAAACATTCTCAAATTCATTTTCCATATAAAACATGTATTTGATCCATGCACATGATTTAAATAAATAGAAATTTCCAAAACTCATAATCACATATAATAACAAGATATTTTGTTTATATAGAAAAAATGTATTAATCTTTCTTACCAAAACCAAAAAGCCTCAAAAGAGTCACAAATTACATGAATAATATGAACAATATCCAATTAAATAAAAATAATATATTTTTTATGCACTCATAGGTTTTATATCTCATATTTTTCTTTTCTAGGAAAATATTTAAACCTAAAATCTCAAATTCTCTTTAACTTGAGTACAAATATATATAGTGTTTTTCCAAAGTCTTAACATCGCCCGATTTTTGAAATCTGTCGATTCATTAAATGCTGGAATTAGGGATTTTACGATAAAACATAACTTTTGGCTGAAACCTCCAAATCTCTTATGAATAAATGGTTCTTTGTAACTTGTAGAGAATCCTTTAAGTTAATCCCCAAGTTGTGGCAAGAATCAACAAAACACATTAATCGCATTCTTAAAATTTTCAATACGTATTTTTGTTCTAGAATTTCATATTTGAAAGTTTAGAAAACCCTAAGTTTTAAATCTAAGATTCCAAGAGTAAGAAATTACCCCAAATTTATCAAGCATCAAATCCAAACCAAGTTTCTTGCTTTTATGCATTCTAATAATTTCTAAGGTTTCAAATTTAAAGCCTTAGAAAGTCCTTAGCTTTCAAAACTATACTTTAAAAACCCTAACTACCCACCCCTTTTGAAACCTTAGCTCATCTTTCTCTACAAAAAAAATGAAATGAAAAATAAGTCATATGAGTTGAAGAACCCTTTTTATACTAAAACAAATTCTACATTTGCTCCAAAATTCCTTCATCTTTTAAAAATTGTAATTTAGCCCCTTCCATATTTTAAAAATTGCAAAACAACTCATATTCCTTCTTCTTTTTTTGTGAAAAATTAGCGATATTACAAAGCCCCTAAAGAAACGGTTGATAAAATAAAATCGAATATAGATAAAAATCTTACATTTCTTTTCATCATTGTCCAAAATAATAACTAAAGGTAAAATTATTAGACCTGATCATGGCGGCACTATTATGTTGAATTTTCGTTTTGAAACCCTTGGTCTGTCGAAGAACATGAACGAGAGGGTTAGTGAAAGAGGTTGAAAAGGTTATTGCAAAACTTTAATGGATACCCTTATCACTCTCTTTTCCCCTATTTATTTTTATTTTTATTTTTATTTTTGATGATTAACTAACTAATTGCAATAGGGTGTTATCAACTATTATTATTGGTATAATAAGTTATATGAAATGGAATAAGATAATTGAAGTAAAGTATTTATGAAATAAAATGAGAAAGACATGTTTTTTTATATAAGAAATATTTTTTATATTCTAAATTATGTCAAATGGAATAAAATTTTTAATTAAAAATTACTATCTATATTTAACCTCATCATCAAAACTTCCAAATATATTGTTATTTTAACGAGAGAAGAAAATCTTGAGTCTTAAGAAAATAATGAGAAAGACTCAAATATTACAATTATAGTAAAATAAAATTTACAAAATTCAGAACAATCAAGATAGTATATATTTTTTGAAAAAAATTATCTTACTAAACTAAAATAACAATAATTTGAGACTTAGAATCATTAGTAAGAGGAATTGAAAAATAAATAATTAATAGGAATAAGAATTCTAAATCTTAATTTCACTATTATTTGGAACTTAAGGACAAATTCCTGACCCAAGAGCAATGCACATCTATGTTAATAATAGATCAAAAAATTTCTTCTCTTTTCTTTCGTTCCTCCCACTAATCAAATGAAACGTAAAAACAAAAATCTCATGAATATATGAACTTAATTTTGATCCTTATGAACTGAATTTTCACCTGTATCATGAAATCCATATGAAATGGTTCGAGAAAAAAGAAAGAAAAAGAAATGAAATAAATTCAAAACTTGAACTAGGTATGAGACAAATGAAATACTAATTGATGGTGCTTTTTTCATCGATCTTGGGTTTAAGACCTCTTGAAAGTAGTTGGGCGTTACGATGGATCGGATCATTAGGCGACTGTAGCTTTGCACAAAAGGGTGATTAAACAAGGGGGTGTGCGGTAGTATTTCCGATGCATTTAAAGTCAGTTTCTTCCTTATGAAAAAGAGTTCAACTGTTTTCTATGGCGTAATTGTTGCATACCTTTTTTGTGGTGGAATGGGTCGATATTTATAAGGGGGAAATAGTGGTTACTTTCCTTGTTGGATGGCGATACATTATCTTTCTCATTGGGTAAGGAGTTTCCTTTTCCTTATCATGGACCAACTCTTAAGGGATAATGGAGGAGTCGTGATCATGCACGATCTTTCTTTCCTAACCGTGGGATGCGGATTATGGAGATTGAACACTTTTCCTTTTACATGAGTTTTTGGTAGCGTATATCACTTGATTTCAAACAGGAGTGAGTTTTAACTACGAGACTTAGCCCAGTGTTGTGGCATGGGTAGGGTCTCATTGTGAAACCAGAGCTTAACATTGGGGGGGTCCCCGATGCTATAGAGGTTTGGGCTGCGTCCACTTTTTGGGTTCTTGTCTGGGCCTATGTATATAGTTCTCTACTTGTCAATTGGCCCCAGAGCTCTTGATATGGCTTAGTGGGGCTAAATCGTTTCTTGGATCGGTTGCGGCTTCCACGTGGCTTGCAGGGGATGGTTTGTTCCGAGCTTTGTCGTCGTTAAACTTCTTGTGATAATGATGGCGCTCTTTCGATTTTCGTGCCTATTTGGACTATCGCTCCTTATGCCTTTGGAAACATTCCTTGTATAGCACTTTTCCACTTCTTCAGCGGTTTTGGAAGTATCTTTGATCAGTGTTCAAACTTGCTTGTGGTGCTACGTCTTCTTAGGGGTCGTTTTCCTTGTTTTCCTCCTTAGTTCGGTCGCGTCTTCCTTTTCTTCGCTGTTTCTTTCCTTGTTTTTAGTTTCGGGTTGTTAGGGCGTGTTGGGTTAAGGTCAGCCTCTTTCGTGGCGCTCATTCTCCCTTCAGTCGTTTAGTCATGCGTGCCACAGCCAGAGAAGCACGGGTGGGGAAGGCCCGGTAGAGTCGGTGTCAGGCGAAATGGCGGTGGGGTCGAGTGGTCTGTGTGGTTGCGGGGTCCTCGATAGGTTATCTTCCTCCCGCGGGTAAAGACGAGGAAGATTGCGGATCAGAGTAATAAGTGGTGGCTACGGGAATATTTGAGAAATTTGTGTGAGGTATGCTTTCTGTATAGGCCGTATTCAGATTGACAGCCGTTCACTAAAATTTGTGCTACTTGTTATGGATTGCTCCAGATTAATAGAATCTACATTGTCTGATATCCTCACGTCTTATGTGGTGTCTGTTCCCAAGATGGTCTGCTTCTTTGAGGTGGCCTTTGAGAATGGTCTTCGATTTCCTTTGCACCCCTTCATAAAAAGTGTTTTACAACATTTTAAGGTGTGTTCGTCCCAGCTCTTTCCCAATTTTTGGGGCGTCTTGTCGGCCTTTTGATTTTCATAACTCAGTGATAAGATCTGGTTCACAGTATTACTCATTAATGAGATCATAGATGAGTACTCTTAACTCACATTCAGCAGTATTAGTTGATCAGTGATCAAGAAATCAAACGAAATTTATATCATAGAATTTCTCTGACTGCGTAGCAAAGCCTTCTTTAGCAGTATAGTCAGTTCTAGAATTCGAACACGAGGATGGGTTTTTCTTGTCTGAAATGATTTACGATGAGGCCCGAAAATGGTGAATTTGGTTTGGATTTTAAGGTGGTGATAAAAACAGGGGGATTTTAATGGTGAGAAGTGGAAATAAATTGAGGTAAAATAAGAAAAATAATAAAAGAGGTCTCATGAAGTATGGGATGTGGGCTTAGGATCTGACGTAAGGGTTTTGGGGTCATTTCTATTGTTCGGGAGGATGACCTATAGTCGTCACCTCTTGGATCTTCATTTAATATAACACCTAACCCAAAATAATTATCCTTTTGAAAAATGGTATTCACTGAGCATCAGTGGTCACCGATAGTGAAAAATGAGTCTCCTTGACTCACATTACAATGGGTAATAAATGATAACTAATGAACATCACGAGATCTAGTGATAAGCATCAGTGAGCACTAAAGATTACAAATGCGCCGTTCCAACATGAATCGAAGGGATCCCCAAGCCCGGTTAAAGGAACACGGGACGACGGTGACTACGCTTGAAAAAGCAAGGGACCTCCGGTGGCCTCAGATCCGCGACGTATACCTTCGAGGAGGGAAGGGTTTTGGCCGCTCGTCCCTTCGAGTTGTCGTCCTCGGAGGGTGTTTAGTGCACTTGAGAAAGTGCGAAAATGAGGGGAAAAGGGGGAGAGAAAGAGAAAGAAAAGCGGGAAGCTGGAAAAAGTAAAATTTGAAGCCTGGCGCTCAAAATTTATTGATCGATTGAAAGTTTGTCTGGGGCGAGGCTTATATGCTCGGAAACAGGAAGAATTACAAAAACCAAGATCGGAAGGTATTAGAAGGGATAAAATGGGAAGAAAACGAAAATATAACAAAAACAAAAGCGTCAGCGGTGAAGCAGTCTTTGGAAGGGTGAATAATTAGCATTTGGGTGGAGACATGAACAGTGCTCGTAGGATGCAAATTCGCAATCCTGCAAATTTCTTGCATTTTATGCTCTTGCTTTTTTTCCTTACGGTCTACGATACACCGATGTTGAGTTTGACTCGAGATTCTTCGTGCTTGGATCGACTCAACAATTTTGGCATGATTAGCTCATAAAAGCGTAAAATTAACTGTGAAATGAGATCGATAGAATAACGGGGACGCAATGTGCAAATCGGGTTAGTCGTTGATTAGTACGAAAGTGCTCAAAACCTTAAAAATAAGCAGGGTTGAGTGCTTTTGAGTACTAAGTACTTTGACCTACACGTTGCTATTCACTTAAGCAGTATTGAAAGAAAGAAAAGAAATAGAGGCATACTAAACAAAATCAAAATTATGTTCACGAAAAAATATATTTCAAAGGTTGTGAATGGAAATACTGTCTAGGTAGAATCATCAAACCCTTGCTTGATAACTATCTTGAGAGAATGATTCATATAAATTAGTGTCAGAAAAGAGCCTCCCATCTCGGTGGATCAACCGAAACTTCCACGAAATCTAAGTGTTTGTTGATGGAGTTCTCATGATAAAAGCTGTAGAATTTACTCTCTGACTGGGGCTATTGCCTGACCTAGCCATAGCCCAACTTGGCCTAAATAGATCATGACCCACTCTTATTTCACAACCTTTTTTTTTTTTTTTGTTGTAAAGGGTGCAATGTGAGAATCGGCCTCACCCAGAAGTCCATGTAGCGAGGGATCTACAGGTAACTCCCGACGATTAAGGCTTGGGAGCTGAAGTCGGGATCTTTATTCTGAAAACTCTTGGGGACACCTGACTTGAATGATTTGAGACTCAGCCCACCTACAACTTGCTCAAGCTCCACCCGTTTCACCCATTAGCGAGCAAGCGGTGGCTCCTAACCGATTGGCTTAGAGACGCAGGGCTTTGAAACCATGCATATGCCCTCGGACAGGTGCTCGGGTTTAAAGAGCGGGCGTTCTTGATTTTCTCCTTTTTTTTTTTTTTTGTTTTTTTTTGGAAGACACATTGGCCTTGTTCATGGGTCCTTAACTTTGATAAGATTGGTCGCAGCTAGAATTGGAGTTATTCTGAGGCTTAGGAGGCTAGGCGGTTTCGGGTTATTGAAGAGCACAGTGTGCCTTGTGTGTGTGGTTAGATAAAGGTGGAAGAAAAGGTCGAGAAATCATGAAATTTAACTAATCATCCACTTCGATTGGGCATGGAACCAATCTAACATTAATAGGAATTGGACAAAGTTTCAATTTTAAGCTACGAGATAAAATGAAAACACAAAAAAAAAAAATGGGTGCAAAATGGGTTCAATTTTTGAAAAAGTAAGATGTATAGTATACTTGACTTCACAAAAGGAAAATCGCGAAACCAGCGAAGACATTACAAAATGGGCTTGCTCAAAATAGTAATAAAAACATAAATGCAAAAGCCCTTTGTATTGCTCTCTTTGACGAATATCTCATTGTCATGATAGGGCTCGGATTGAAAAGTTAGAGAAGGAAGTACTTCCCCCTCATGATGTGATATTTCTGGGTTGGATAGGAGACTTTTGCAAGCTTTCCATCGACACCTTATTCACTCCGTTTGGGCTTCAAATGAACAAGTTAGAAGAAAAAAAGAGAGGAAAAAAATGACCAGTTAGAGAATTTTGAAAATTTCAACTTCATAAAAATTTTAAAAGTGTTCTTTCTAGTTAGATTTAGATTATGTACTCTCTAATCTTTCCAATGGTACCAAGAACGCCTAAAACGAAGTTCGGATGAAAAAGTTATGGGCGAAACAAAATTACAGGAAGCAAAACCGACATCAAAAATTCAGCATACCAATTAGCCCTTCTAAATTTTCCACACAAAGACCAATAAAAATAAATAAGATAAAATAAAAATAAAGAAATAGAAACGCACCAAAGACTTTTTTTACAAACCTATTTATTCCTTTTTTTACATCTCATATGGTGTCTGTTGCTTCTGAACCTTTAGTATGAGAGTCGCCTTAGTGTTTTTTCCACAGGCTATGCTGCATCAATTGTCAAAAATTGCAAAATAAACACAAAAATTAATAAAAATTGAATTAAGTTAAAAGCAAAAATTCAACTAAAAATTATAGGAATCTAAGAAGAAAAATTCAAAGAAATCAAAATAAAATAAAATAAAATAAAATAAAACGAGAAAAATTAAAGCAAAAAGAGTGGGAGATTGTACTCCCCGACCTTGATTTTTGAGCCTTTGGAGGCTGTTGGAAGCTGAAAGTGGAGCTTGCAATGCGGGTCTTGGTCAGGTGTCGTATGCGAACCCGACACGAACCCGGCAGTGTACCATGCGGTATAGTGCATTGCTGATATCTTGATGTAGTGGCAAAATCTAAGCGGTGGACACTAACTCTTGAAGTTTGCAGGCGGCGATTACAAATGGGGTGGCCTTTCAGGTGGATCTTGGGGAGTTGGTTGTCTTTGGTGGATACTGGCTTAAATTGATAGGGGGGCGGGAGTAGTCATACTCTAGTGTTCTTCCACTTTGCCTCCTTTCCAGCATCTTCCTTACTTTCAGCCAGGGAGAGTTTCTTCTTTCTTCGCATTGAATGAGCGTGGCACTGAATATGAGAGATTCGAAGCCCTGCTATTGACCTTTGCTCCATCCACCATGGTGTCGAATTGACACTCTCATGGATTTTCCTCTTGATGAGCATGTTCTTTGGCCCAGTAAGTTTAGTTTGAATGCTGTGAGTTGTGATTCTACGATCCGAGAAATGTCACTTTGAAGCCCGCGTCTAATTTTTGGTCGGGAGTTCTCCACGGTATGAATCCAGCGACTTGATTGGGCATTGCATGTCATCTGCTCTTCCTGAAAGTCACCGTGACGGTAAGGTCGAGTGCTCCGGTGGGAGATTGGTGACAGCCAGTGGTTGAGAAATTTCGAGATGAAGGCATCTTTGTAGTGGGAGGAGGTGCATCTGTGGAGGTCTTGGTTCCCATGAGGAATTTGTGTGGTTCCCCCAACTAGGGTTGAAATCATTTCCACATGGTGCATTAGTTTAGGGAAACTTTGCATGAAGTGCGCTCGTCCATTGGTTTCTATAGTCCCTATGGAGCTAGATGGGTTTGGATTTCTCCCCAAGGGTTACTGATTCTGCCATGGAAGGTTTCTATAGTCCCTCATTGTGTGTATCTCTAGGGTTTCCCTCAGGTGCGATTGTATTGCTCTCCCTCCCAGGTGTTCCATTTGGTTGATTGAGTTCGAGTCCAGTTCACAGGGAGATTGACTTTGAGTAGCACTGCCTTCAGATTTCTAATCCACGAAAATGGATTCTATGCAACGGGGCAACCCAACAGTCCTATGAAGCAAACTTTTTTTTTTTTTTGTGGACAAATTAACAGTGCTATGTAACTAAAAAAAAACATAGAGTAAATTTCTAAAAAGAATGGTACAAGAAAATTCACCAAAGCTTGTGATGAGGATCACAAGTGCTCCACAGCTCGTCAAATGTACTTAGGCACCATCCCCGACAACGGCGCCATTTGATTCATGCCACAGTAGGGTGATTCGAAATCAACAAAATTTATATCATAAATTCCTCCCTGCTGTAGTATAAAGCTATCACTGCGATATCTTGATTCTAGGGTCGAACACGGGGGATGGGTTTCTTAAGCACAAATGATTTGGTGAAGGCAAAATGGTGAATTTCAGTTTGGATTTTAAGTTGGTGATAAAAACAGGGGGATTTTAATGGTGAAAGCGGAAATAAGGCGAGGTAGGCCAGAAATAATAAAAGAGGTCTCCTTAAAGTATCAGGATACTTGGCTTAGGATCCTAGGGCAACTGAGGGTTTCTGGGATCATTTCCTCGTATTGGGGAGGATGACCTATAGTCATCTCCCGAACCGGATCTTCATTTATCTATAACACATAACCCAAAATAATTATCCTTTTGAAAAATGGTATTCACTGAGCATGGTGGTCTGACCAGTGAAAAATGGAGTCTCCTTGACTCACGTTACAATGGTAATAAATGATAACTAATGAACATCACGAGATACAGTGATAAGCATCAAGTGAGCACTAAAAGTTTACGAGTGCCGACCATTCAGCATGAATGAAGGGATGCAAGCCAGTTAAAGGAGAACCACAGACGGCGGTGGCTACGCTTGAAAAACGAGGACCTCGGTAGCCTCCCGAATCCTTGCACTTGACGTATACGCTTCGGGAGGAAGGGTTTTAGTTGCTCATCCTCCGAGTTGTCATCCTCAGAAAGTGTTTGGCTGCCCAGAAAGTGCCAAGAAAATGAAGGAAAAGGGAGAGAAATAAGAAAAGCAGGAAACTGGAAAAAAGTGGACTGAAAGCTTATGCGCCCAAAATTTATTAATCGATTGAAAGTTTTTATAGCCTGAGGCTTATATATGCTCAGAACAAGGGAAAATTACAAAAAAAAAACCAAGATCAGAAGGTATTAGAAGGGATAAAATGGGAAGAAAACAAAAAATATAACAAAAACATAAAAGTGTCAGCGGTGAAACGATCTTTGGAGGGGTGAATAGTGGTAATTTGGAGACATGAGCGGTCTTATGGGATCTGAGTGCGATCTTGCGAATTTCTTGCATTTTATGCTCTTCTTTCCTTCTTATCTCACGATGCGATCTGCGAGTTTGACTCGAATTCCTAGATGCTTTGATCGACTTCGACAATTTTGGCATGATTAACTCATAGCGCAAAATTAGCCTAAAATCGTCAGTAAAATAGCGAGGACCATAATGTGTAAATCGGGTTAATTCACGATTAGTACACGAAAAGTGCTCAAAACCTTAAATAAACGGGGTTGAAAATAGCAACTTTTGATCTTGTCGGCCCATTGCCAATACTATTATTTAGACCTCCTTTTTCTTCCCACGAGCCTTTGGAAAGGTATTTATTTCTTTGTTGGGGTGGAGCATTGGGAATCTGACCTGGCGACGAGATGATACGTGGGGGATTCGACGGTGTAATTTGCTTACGAGGAACTGCGTGATTTTACGTCGTCTTTAGTAGAGGTGATTTTGAGGTCGAGGTTATGTTTTTGACTTTGTTATGGTTGCCTTCAAGTATCCGTCCTGACCTTACTCGTGAGGACAGGGAAGTGGGCGGCGACGGATGGCGATCATCGCCCCTCGAGCATGTCAGGTTGATCAGTCGGACCTTCCTGGCTCTTCGGGAGTGAGCCATATAGTTATATAGATTCTCAGAATCTCCTCGGCTCCTACGCAGAGCTCTCACGGGGCCTCTTTGTTGTGAGAGCCCCGGCTGGGAGAACTTTGGGCTCGTGTTGAGTTGTTGGCGAAGAAGAAGAGGCGTGGCCTTGAGCTCGGGATCCTCCCCGAGGGGCGGCCTCCGGCTTAGGGTAAGGTCTGAAGGCCAGGGGTATCGGTCCCCGCTCGTGCTAGCTGGTGAGGGGCGGGGTGATCTCTTTGGCGGGGTGTCAGGGTGGCGGGCGTGCGGCGTCTCTCGTCCTCCTTTGCAAAGTCAAGGGGTTCTTTGAGATGAGGCTGTAGGGGTTCCTCTAAGAAGTCCTTCACATCTGCAATTTGGGCCCTTTGGCTGAACGCCTCCTCCCACTCGGCCGGGGAGATGTAGGAGATGATAGCTTTAAAGGCTGAGGGGGATGAGATTTCATTGCTCGCGACAGAGCTCACTTCTTAGGGGTTGTTTCGATGCATTCTTGAGACAGCGATATCGAAAGTAGAAACCTGCGTGTTGAGGCTGCGGCCTGTCCCTCGGGGATAGATCTACGTATGTTTAGTGCGCTTCTTTTGTCGTCTTGTAGGTTGTGTTGATGTTGTACGCTAACTCCGTCTTGTTCCTTCGGTAGGCAATGACATATAAGGACACAGCGGAGAATTTGGATTCGGTAGAACTGCTAAGAGCGGAGAGAGCATCTGAGCTAAGGTTGCCTCCTTGACTTAGAGGGCCGAGATGCGAGGCTCGGATCTGAGCTTGATTGCGATGTTTTGGGGTATGAATACGATTTGAGGCATGCCTCGTATGAGGCGAGGCGAGAGACGGAGAAGAGGCTATGGGGCCTAAGATGCATCGTGGAGTTCTTGAGATTGGTTAAGAAGGAGTTCAAGCCACCAAAGAAGAGCTGTGCACCAAGGCAGTGGCGTTGGATCGGGCAGGTGGGAGGCTTGAGAGTGAGGCTAGGTGGAGCGCTTGGTCGGAGTCGATGCGTTACGCGAGGACCTCAGGAGGGAGGATCGCATGATAAACGAAGGGATGGAGTAATATGGCGAAGGCGAGGATGAGACTGCACCTTATGGGCTCCGGGTGGCTCAACGGATGTAAATTTGCCCGAGGATTTTTTCGAGTTTGGACTTGATCTTGAGTTCTTTGATGAAGAGGGTGAGTCCATTTCGAGGATGAAGCAGACCCCAAGGTGTTCCCTGATGCTCCCAACTTGGTTCCTTTCCCTGGAGAAGCTGAGGCTCCTACTTAGAATCTGGTTCTTCCTCGCTGTTTGGGGCTTTGTAATTTACATGGCTCGAGGCTCGCCTTGTTGAAATTCACTTTCGTAGCTCCTCGAACACTTAGACCTTTGCGCCAACCTTTACGTCGAGCTGCAAATACGGACATACAATGCCAACATTGGTTTTGTTATTTTATGGATATTCGATCCCTTCTACACTCTTTAGTTTTCTAGTCTTCTTATGACTCATATTTGAAAAGGTTTTTTACGGTCACCCGATCTTTTGATGGTCGGGTTCTTGCTTGGTATGTGGCCGCAGCCATTTGACTACAGGATCTTGTCCCCGTCAGCCAAGGCTTTTAAATTGAGTACAGAGGAACTTTTTAAAAGTGGAGCTATCTGCTCCCTTGAAGCGAGCTACTACATGGCTCCTTGAAGGCGAACTCTGAGGCTCCTTAGTGTGGCTCCTTGGCTGAACTTCTGAGGCTCCTTGGCTACTTGGCCTTACAAGTTTGTCGGGTTCTTTATGAGCCAGAAATTTGTCTGACCCTTTTGAATTTGGCTGCAGAACCTCGGGGCCAGAGCTCTGAGAAGCCGAGGCTGCGTGGCTGTGGCTGTTTCTGAGTCTGGGTGCATGGCTCCTTGAAGAGCTCAATTTTGATTTGCCACTTGCCAAATTGGCCTGAGGCTCTGGCTACGTGGCTCCTTGGCCCGAGCTCGTTGCTCCTTGAGAGTGAGCTATAAGGCTCTCTTGGGGAGGCCCCGAGCTACAAGGCTCTGAGCATGGCTCCTTGAAGGCGAGATACATTCCTCCTTTGGGAATTAATTCCTGAGGCTTAGCTACATGGCTCCTTGGCGAGTATAAGGCTTGTTGAGCGAGGTACACTACATGGCTCATGGCTACTTGACATACAATTTGTCGGGTTCTTTATGAGCCCAGGGCTGTGCGACCCTTTTGAATCGAGCTACAAGGCTCTCTTCAGGCTCTGAGGCTCCTTAAAGCGACAGTGAGGCTCCTTGGGTTGCCAGTATACAGGGTACATCGGGTTCTTTATGATAAATTGTATGGCCTTTTTTAAATCTAAGCTACAATTTCTCTTGAGGCCAGAGTACATAAGGCTCGTTGAGCGAGGCTCTTACGGCGGGAAATACTGGGCTACATGGCTCCTTGTTTACTTGATGCTTACAAGTTTCATCGGGTTCTTTATGAATCGTTTGTATGGCCGCTTGAATATAGTGCAAGGCTCTCTTGAGCCTACGAGGGCCACGGCTGCGTGGCCCCGCTTCCCCTCTTCTTCCTCCCAGGGAGGCGGCGTGATTTTAATGCGGAAATGTGCGGAGAATCGGAATAGGCTGCGTGGCTCTCCGGCGTCTGGGTTTCTTCTCGTGCTGCCTTTTTGACCGGTCTGTGTCATACTCGCTCATGACCCTTGCCTCTCTTCAGCCGATGTTGGGATTTAGTTATGATGAAGCTTCGGGGTTTAGTCGTCACTGCATGGGGTTGTTTGATGACCGCAGGTCGACGTTTGGTTTTGATGCTCTACCTTTTGTAGGAGTTGTGTTTTTCCCTAGTTACTCCCTTGTGGGAGTTGTGTTGTTCCTAGTCTGCCCATTGATGGAAGCTGGGTAGGGAACATATTCGAAAGAAGTTGTATGCTCGAAGGGGATGTTTTTAAGTCCCTTCCTCCATTCTCTTCATCTCTTGCTCTTTTCCTCTTTTGCTTCCTTCCCTCTTTCTCCTTCTCCTTCCTTTTTTCTTTCTCCTTCTCCTTCCTTTTCTTCTCCTTCCCTTCTCTTTCTCTTTCCCTTTCTTGTGGTTTTACGTGCTTGCCCGGAGTCAGGGAGGGTGTACGATATGTGTAACATGTGCGTAGAAAACTGTAATTGAATTTAGTCACTAGTAATAAATTTTGAAGAAGTTGTTTTAAGGGTGAAATTATAAAGTTTTCAAAGGAATTGTTGCACTTTTACAATTAAGGAAAAGTGGAGATGGTGCGAAATATAATTAATGGAAGTTTAAATAGTAAAATATCTTAATAATAAATTCCCCTTGAAATAGTTCGGAAGAGTCTCGAAATTCTCTAGATCTCGGATGATGAAGCGGTTTGCTGTGGATTAAGTTAGGTCTCACGAGAATCTAGTGACCTAAGAAAAGTTTCGTTGAATTAGGATAGTGGAATATTTCACAATTTCTAGGCGACGGAGTTTAAGTGAAACGAAAAGCGGGATTTTAGAAAAATCTCGAAAAATGGCAAATATTTAAAGAATATTCAATTATGATAAATAAAATTTTTCGAATAATGGACTGAATGAGATAATAGAAATTAGCCCCATCGAAATAATAATAATAATAATAATTAAAAAAAAGAATAATAATTAGAAAAATAAAAAAAAAGGAAAATCAATAAAAAGCAAAACGAAGGTCAGACGGACGGCAGAACGAATTGGGAGAGGGAGATTTTTTTTATTATTTTCTTTTTTTCGGCTCTTTCTGTATTTACGAATCTGACCGTAGACGCTCACGGAAATAGAAGGCAAAATTGGTATACGCGAAGAGAGCTACGATAGGTACCAATATCTTAAAGATTTTGTCAAACTTTAAAAGGTAGAAAATTTGCTCACTTGTGTTATTTCAAGCCTAAAGGCTATGTACTTACTGAAAATTTAGAGACAAGTGAAAGGTTGTGGGAACTTCGCTCCCAAAATTTTTAGACTGAGTTTAGAATTTTAGGAATTTTTGGACTCGTGTTCTATAGTCGTGGCTGAATTTCGAGACTAAGCTCTTGACTACTTTGATTGAAATTTCAGAGTGTAGCCTGGCTGCTCTGATGCACTTTAAATGTTTCGAGTATTTTTAGACTCTCTGGGAAGTCCCTTGAGTCAAAAGTTGACTAAAACAGATAGTTTTTATGGGGCATTTAATATGTATGGACATTTTGGTCAATTTCACATCATATTATCGATGTCCTTATCGACCGACTAAGACAGAAAGCTTTTGCTGTAATCGGTTCAGTCTCGATATAGCTTTAAAGCCATGTGTATATTTTATGGTTAAAACGTTGAACTGAGGGCATTTTCGTACTTTGTATGGATTGTGTAGGCGAATTGAGCATCCGACGAGAATCTAGAGGGCTTGACAAGAATTGTAAGAAATTAGTCGAGAAAAATGTGAGTACTCAAAATCATTTTCTAAAACGAAAGTGTTTAAATTACAAGTTTGTAAAGTGCTTTGAAAATATAAATTTATAAAGCATTTTTATTACCTCCCACTTGTTATACCTTCAAGAAAAGTTTGATTTCGTGATTTAAGAAACAGCTTGGTCCGGTTTAGCAAAACCCCTAGATGGCACACCATTCCTAACGATGTATTTCGGATTGTGCATGGCAATGTTATGGGATATTATGATTAACTATATTGCCTCGGCCTAATCGGGGGTTAGATCTTAGTATATATTTATATAAGGAGTCGCCTCTCCTCGCACATTCGAGGTATATAGTTAGCGCGTCACTTAATACATAGCGACGGCGCTACGGCTCCGGCGCTCCATCACCGAGCATTTTGGGTTCCGAGGCTCCATTATGCTATATGGGATCCCGCCTATGTTCAATGACCATCTTAGCCGTAGTGTTCCGAGAAGTTCACTACCGATGCCGTTCCGAGGTTCCGAGGCATCACTTCTAGGGTATTTTTAAATGTGGGCCATAGTGGTTGGTACTTGATTTTACAAAAGATAGCACTTTCAGATATTAACCACCACCGAAATTAGCTGAAGCAGTTGTAAATAGTTTTCGCAATGCATTTCACAATAGAATTAGTTTTAACGCTTTCACAGCAGGTACGCTCAACAAAGTTAAATAGTTTTCTAATGGGGCTTAAATGGTTTTCATAAAGAAAACTCGCTTTCTCATAAATGCTTTACAACCATTTATGTACAGATTTTCATATTGGGAGGTAATAAACACAGATGAAGGAAGATTAACTTATAGCACTCATCGAGCCCGCTTCGTCACACGCTTTATGTTTTTAAACAATTCTTCAAGTGTTGAAGCCGAAAGACCTTTCCAGGATCCTCAGTCCTAGACGCTGTGTTGTGATTATATATAAGATAAGGTGTAAATTAAAAATAGTAAAAGCAAATGTGGCATTTTGTATACGTAGAACATCTTTTCAGAAAAAATATTCATGCAATAGTTTCAGAAAAACAAAGTTGCGACAAAATTGCGTTGATCGATTCTATATTTTGCTAAGGACCGTATATCCTTTGATTGTCAGAGTTGGACATTTGGAAAACATTGGGAGTGTATTTCGTTTTATACATGTGATTTTGTATTTCATACTTAACCACCGTGGCAACAAGCAGGCCACGATTTTCTAAATCTAAAGGTGTGATTTTGATAGAAAAGTGAAAAATTTTATAAACTCCACGCTTTCCAAATACGTCAGCAGCTTTTAACGGCTTAGCTTCATGGTAACTCGTCAATGAAATGAATTCGTCGTGAGGTTACCGTGGAGTTGGCTTACAGATTTCTTCAATTAGGAAGCCGGGTCTCACAACTGGTATCGAGCGCTTTGTGCGATGGGTTCGCCTGCTTTTCAGACGCTTTTCGCGAAGATTTCATAAAATTGTTTTTATAATGATTTTCCTATTGCAACCTATATTGTTTTCGCTAAATCCTCGCATGCATCAAATATCAAAAGTGTCAATGAATCTTTAACCTTGAAAATTCACAAAGATTAAGTGTCCGACGAGGTCGCAGGTCGATCTAGATCGGCGACCGAGGCACCACCAGAGATATGTCGAGCACACCCCTAGATCGAAAAATGCTTCAATGAATCGCCGCCAGTAATATACATCGAGGGCCGCACCTGTGTGGCGGTACCTTGACGATGGATCAAAGTTATACGTATTGTTACAGCTAGCCTACCCGTCGCACGATTCCAAGAGTTAAGGGCATGATAGAATGCCTCTCTAAATTGGGTGGGTTAAAATCGATGACGGGTAATGTGCACCCGCAGGCGTGGTACTTACGGTTAGATAGGGTTAGTGTTCTAGCTATTATATGGTGATGTAGACATGAGGTCTTTCCACCATAATCGGCCGAAAAAGGTGACGGGACACCAGGTTCTTCCACCGACACCCGCAGACACAAAAGTTTCCTCAGTGGTTTACTAGGATACAGCCAAAGCAAAGAAAGCAAGAATGTTATGAAAAGTTTGAGGCCGCACTAAAAGGTAGAAAGGATGCTTTAGTTCTAACTCAAAAGGCCAGACAAGAAGAGAGGTGGCTCTCAAAGACTAGTCGCCCTGTGCACCCACGCCTGCAGAAAGAAAGGAAAGAGCGGACTGTAATGTGGTAGAGGCTCAGTAGACGGAGCAAAGATCTAGCCAGGATCCGGGCTCTCGATCACCAAAGAGCCCCAGAGGTGGTAGATCAGATCATCTTTCCATTGTATCACATGTCGAGGTGGCATCTCTGAGAGCGCAGGATGAATATGATGCATGTTTCATCAAGGGAAGGAAGGTCACTTTATCCGAGATTGTCCATAGTTAGTAGCTGTAGAGACCTCTGAGGTAGGTGCAGTAGCATCTACCCCAGCACCGGTCCTCAATCAGCCGGTAGGGGGTGGTCTGTGCAGAGGTGGCAATACAACACCCGGGTAGAGGTCGAGGTAGGGCACAGGGGCAGGCAAGATTCCGATTAGCCGATTCGTGAGTGGTACTCGCACTGTGTTCCTGTATTTACAAATACACAACAGAGGGCGTGACAGATCACCGACGTGATTGTATGATTTTAGTCGACGATCATGATGCATATGCATTTGCGTGTAATCTAGGAGCCACCTATTCATTTATTTCGCACTATTCACTAAGAGGCACCAAATAGAGTCCCATTTCAGATGGTCGTATGGTGGTTTCCGTATCTAATGGGGGATACTATGATATCCGAAAGGATAGTTCCTGCAGCAGACAGATCCGCATTGCTACTCAGCGCATCGAGCACGTTAGGGTATCCACATTTCGATATAATCTGTACGGATCAAGTTATCCAGTGCATGAGCCACCCTTAGATTGCTATAAGATGAAGTAAGATTGGTTCGACCGAGGAACCAAGCTGATATTTCGGGAATCGAAGAGATCGCCTAGTCTCATTAATGCCATGACCACCTCGAAAATGCCTAGTTGTCGTGGTTATTTGGCATTTGTAGTGGATAGGAGACAATAGATACCTACCGAAGACATCCCCATAGTTAAAGAGTTCCCATGTCTTCCGTGATGATATTTTGTGCCATCCCTGATAGAGAAATTGAGTTCGTTATTGAACTGATTCCAGGGACCGAGCCGATATCCATTCTTCCATACTGCACGGCGCCAACAGAGTTAAAAGAATCAAGGCACAATTAGAGGAATTGCTGGCAAGTGGCTTCATCCGACTTAGCACTACCGCTGAGCTCCAGTTCTCTTCCTAAAGAAGAAAGATGGAAGCTTATGGTTGTGTATAGACTACAGACAACTAAATCGGGCGACAATACGCAACCCGCATCCGTCTCAGATAGATGAGCTATTTGACCAATTGCATGGATCTCGTATTCTAAGATCGACCTAAGGTCGCTACTATCACAGAGGGTCCAGGAGAATGATGTTTCTAAGATCGCTTCGTGATAAGATACGGTCACTACGAGTTCCTAGTGATGCCATTCGATTGACTAATGCCCCCAAGCTGTGTTCATGGATTTGATGAACAGGGTATTCAGTCCGTATTTAGATAAGTTTCAGATCGTGATTCATTGATGACATTCTAGTACTAGCAAATCTGCAGGAACATGCAGCAGCATCTCCTGACAAGATTGCATTCTTAGAGAATCGCTATACGCTAAGTTTAGTAAGTGCCGCTTTGTTGGACAAAGTAGCTGGGTCATGTCACTTCGCAAAAAAGGTATTAGTGTGGATCCTCGTAAGATCGGTTTATAGTGAACTGAAGCCGCCTGCCAAACGCGTTTTTACGGCGTTCGCAGCTCTCTTTGGATTGGCAGGTTATTACAGGAAATTTGTTGAGGGATTTTCAAGAGCAAGAACCCTGGCAATTAATCTATTGAAAAAGGATCGGGAATTTATGGTCGATACCGCAAGATAGTTTTGAGGGAGCCGAGGCGTAGATTAACGACAGCTCCAATGTTAGCACTACTGTCAGGTAAGGACGGTTATGTGGTGTACAAAGGATGCCTCCGCATTAAGGGTTAGGTAGCTGCTTTCACGCAGACTGCAGAGCTGATATCTTATGCTTCCCGCCGCTGTTAAGCACGAGCGTAACTACCCGACTCCATGATTTAGAACTAGCAAGAAGTGGTTTTTGTGGTTTCAAAGATTTAGAGACATTATCTATATGGTGTTCCTTGTCAGATATTCATCGATCATAAGAGTCTGCAATATATGTTTACTCAGAAAGAGCTTAACTTAATGCAGCGCCGGTGGTTGGAGTTGATTAAGGATTATGATCGCATCGAGAGTACCATCCTGTGGAAGGCCAATGTAGTGGCTTGCCTTAAGCCTAAACCGAGGGTTCTATGCTTATCTCGCAGACAAGATATCTCCCATCGGCTGATGTAGTTGAGATCTTCGGGAGTTCAATGCAGTAGTCGATACAGTGGACACCGCTCGCATCATTTTATGCTCGTCCTCTTCAGGGATCGTATCAAGGAAGGTCGGCTGTGTCAGAGATGATTAAGTCGGGAGGCAGATCGAGGGTGGTAGGAAACCAGAATTCCAGATCAAAGACGATGGTGTAATAGTTAGAGTGGAATCGAATGTGTGTGAAATTGAATAGGTGAGCTGTAAGGGAAATCTTAAGAGGGCTCACTTTCAAAGATATGCTATGCACTTTAGTTAATTCAAGATGTATCATACTTTGAGGGAGCATTATCGTGGAAGGGCATGAAAAAGGAAATTCTGCAAGATTTCAGATTCGTGATGCCTAACCCGTCGCCAGTAAAGGCAGAGCACTAGAAGCCCAAGCAGAAAGATACAAATTTCTCTCCGATTCCTCGTGATTAAGGCGGATAAGATTATGATTTTGTTACCGGGCTTCCGAGAACTCGGAGACAACACGATGCCATATGGCGATAGTGGATAGACTAACGTAATCCGCGTATTTTCTCCCGCTAGTAATGATGACCCGCTGACGTTGGCTAAATTATATGTGGAGGAGATAATAGATTACATGGTGTTCCTATATCATACCTCGCATCAAGACCCCGCATTCACATCCGATTTTAGTCTAGCTTACAGATGCCATGGGGACTCGACACTTTAGCACGTTTTTCCATCCTCGCATCGATGGTCACAGAGAGAACTATTCACGCTAGAGGATATGCTTAGAGCACGCGTGATGTAGCTTTGAAGTGTTTCGGATAAAGATTTATCTCTCGACGGAGTTTGCCTACAACAACGCTTATCAATCCGAAGATAGTATGGCTCCATTTGAAGCATTGTATGGCCTAAGTGTCGTACCCGCATAGTCGGGATGAAGTAGGAGCAGAGGAGACCGAGAAATTCAGAGTTAGCGCAGATTACCTTTAGATAAGATCCGCATTGTCCGAGATGCACTCAAGATGTCAGAGACATTACGTAAGATAGCCGTGAGATGCACAGGTGTTATGCGACAAACGCCTTAGGGATCTCCAGTTTAAAGTGGGTGGTCTTCCTCAAAGTTTCCCCTTGGAAAGGTGTTCTCGATGCAAGACGCGAAAGCTGGGCGCGCGCTCCGCATACATGGGCCATATGAGATTATTGCCGTGAGTGGGACCGTAAGAGCATATAGATTAGACCCTCCTCCGTGAGCGTCTTAAGGTTCATAACGTTTTTCATGTATCCATGCTCCGCAAGTACATTCCAGATCCCTCCCATGTACTCAGATCACCAAGAGAATCAAAGGATAATTAATTTATGGGCGAGCAGCCTAACAAATAAGTAGATCGTGAGAAGCGCATTTTACTTTAATAAGGTCATTCCGTTAGTCAAAGTTTTATGGGGAATCATGGGATTAAAGAGGTTATACGGGAGTCGAGGTTCAAGATGCGCAAATAATATCCTCGCTGTTTTCACATATGATCCTCTTTACGTTAATTGTCTCATTTGGAGTGACGTAAATGTTCTAAAGCGAGTATGATTTCCAGAACGCTCGTCCCGGTATAAGCTACATCAGATGTGTGAACTTGTGCACCAAAGGCTTCCTTAATTAATTTAAATATAATGTAATCTTTTGAAAAGCTTGTTTTGGCATAAATTATAAAGTTTTCAAAGACCGTGGCACTTTTACAATTAAGGAAAGCGGAGGTGCAAGTATAATTACTAAGTTTAAATACAATAAATTGCCAAATAGTTCAGAAAGTCTCGAAAATTCTCTAGATCTTTGATGATGAAACTGACCGCGCCGCAGGTCTGCCTCACGAATCTAAGCGATCAAGAAAGCTTCATTGACCCGAGATAGCCTAAAATATTTTTACGAATTTCTAGCTTAATGGGTTTAGAGTGAAACTTTAAAACCGATTTAAAAATCTCAAAATGGCAAATATTTAAAGAATATTCAATTATGATAAATAAAATTTTTCGGGACAAAAATGGACCTGAATGAGATAATAGAAATTATTTATCGAAATAATAATAATAATAATAATTAAAAAAAAGAATAATAATTAGAAAAAAAAGGAAAATCAATAAAAAGCAAAACGAAGGTCAGACGGACGGGAGAACGAATTGGGAGAGGGAGATTTTTTTTATTATTTTCTTTTTCGCTCTTGAGCCAGATTTACTTGAATCGACTGGTAGACGTTTGTCTGAGTATAGCGCAAACTGCATACGCAAGAGAGCTACGCATATATATTCAATATCTTACCTTTGTCAGCCTTAAAAGCGTAAAATTTCCGTTTACTGCTATTTTCTTTCCGTGCCTCTAAAGGCTATGTGACCGCCAAAAATTTTTGTGAGACTGGTGGAAGGTTGTAAAACTTCAAATTTCCAAAATTTTTAGACTCCAGTTTAGAATTTTTGAGAATTTTTGGGATCAGGTTCTAGACAAATGTATGAATTTCTGGATCAAGCTTCCTGACAAATGGATCGAATTTCAGGAGCGTAGCCTGACGTTTCTGGGACAGACTTAATGTTTCGGTATTTTTAGACTCTCCGAAGTCCTAGTCAAAAGTTGACTAAAACAGTATAGCTTTATAAAAGATTTAATACGTATGGACATTTTGGTCAATTTCACATCATATTATCGATGTCCTTATCGACCCTGACAAGATGTAGTTTCGTTAATCGGGCTGCTCGATATACCACTTTAGTGCTACGCAGATGCTTTATGGTTAAACGTTGAACTGGGGGCATTTTCTGCACTTTGTATGGATTGTGTAGCTGAATTTGCTAACTCGACGAGAATCTAGAGCGCTTAACAAGAATCAGAAGAAATTAGTCGAGAAAAATGTGAGTACTCAAAATCATTTTCTAAAACGAAAGTGTTTAAATTACAAGTTTGTAAAGTGCTTTGAAAATATAAATTTATAAAGCATTTTTATTACCTCCCACTTGTTATACTCAGCATAAAAGTTTGATTTCAGTATTTAAGAAACAGTTTGGCCTAGTTTAGCAAAACCCCTAGATGGCATGCCTCGCCTTGGCCGATGTATTTGATTGTGCATGGCACCGCATGATACATGACAACTATATCGTCTGTCGGCAATCGGGGGTTAGATCTAGTATATATTTATATAGCCGAGTCGCCTCCGCACATTCGGTATATAGTTAGCGCCGAGACTTATACATAGCGATGTGAGGTGTTGGTTCCGAGGTTCCATCACCGGCATTTTGGTTCCGAGGTTTCATTATACTATATGATCTCGGCCGTTGCTCACACGACCATCTTAAATTCGGTGTAGCGTTCGAGGTTCACTACCGATGCCGTTCGAGGTTCCAGGCATCACTTCTGTGGTATTTCAGAATGGGCCACAAGGGTTGGTACTTGATTTACAAGATAGCACTTTCAGATATTAACCACCACTTAAACACAAGAAATAGAATAGTTTTAATGTGATTTCAAATAGTGAGAGAATTAGTTTTCGTAATTAGCCAAACAGCAGTAGTCAGCTTCAACAATGTAAATAGTTTTCGCACGCTGTAAATGGTTTTCATAGCAATCGCTTTCATAAACAAGCTTACAACCATTTACGTATTGCATTTTCATATCGGGAGGTACAAACAACAGACAGCAAAGATTTAGAACTTATACTTACACGGTTCGCTTCGCCTACGCTTTATGTTTTTAAAACAATTTTTTCGGTCTGCAGTGTTGAGCCAGAAAGACCTTTCCGGGGATCACCTCGGAGTCCTAGACGTGTTGTAATTATATATAAGATAAGGTGTAAATTAATGGTAAGATTAAATATGGCATTTTGTATATGTAAAATATCTTTTGTAAAATATCGTGCATGGTTTTGAGAGAAAAGCAGGTTGCGACAATTATGTTGGATTGATTCTTATATTTTGCTAAGGGCCGAGGTCACTTTATTGTTGTAGTTAGTTGGAAAACGTGGGAGTGTATTTTTTTGTTTTATACAAGTGATTTTTGTATTTTGGGGCTTAATACAGGTAATGTTAGAATTTATCCTTTGGGATTTTAGTTAAATCTAAAGGTGTGATTTTGATAGAAAAGTAGAAAAATTTTATAACCAGCGTTTTCCCATAATCTGAGTTCAATGAGTTTTAAGCAGCTTAGGCTTCGTAGTAACTTGTCGGTCGAAGGCCGACTTGGCTGGGAGGGTTCTTGTGGAGTGCCGTGATTTCTGTCACTAGGAAGGGGGTCTGTCATTTTCGCCTTGATTGGGTGTTGGCCGATGTGAAGAACAACCTTGCTGATTGTAGTTTCCTGAGATGTAGAGAACGACTTTGCTGATTGTAATCTTCTGAGATAACTGAAATAAAAGTATAATCTTTTGGAAACGTGTGTACATGTCTGATGTTTGTTTCTTTTTCTTTTTTTTATTGATCTGCGAGAATAATCGGTAGAAAATGATCAAGGCTGTTATTATAATAAAGAAGCTGTGAGATATCTTTTTAAAACCTCGTCAGAGATACATTAGTGCGCTGGTGCTTTCAGTTCCAAGAGTGTGCGAGGTTTTTCCCTCCCCTTTGTTTGAGTTCGTAGTTTCCGGTCGGACTATTCGTGATACACGTAGGGTCCTTCCTAGTTGGGTCCTAACTTCAGGTGTGGGAATTAACGCTTCTTTGGCGGGGTTTTCTGCTTTAGAACTAGGTCGTAGAACTTTAAAACCTTGGCACGACCCAGCCCGGTCGTAATATTTTCTTCCATCTTACCTGCATGATAGTCTGTTATGCCTTCTGGGGGCTTGCTCGTTTTCTTCAATTCGAGGTTCAGGCGGAGAATCTCCTTGTTGTGCTTAGGATTTGCCAACTCAACTCTTAGTGATTTTAACCCGACCTCGACGGGAGCTACCACTTCTGTGCCAAACATTAGGGCAAATGGGGTTTCTTGGGTTGCTGATATGTGTGTAGTTCTATAGGCCCATAACACCTTAGGGAGGTATTCTACCCATTTTTCCTTTAGATTTTTTGGTTTGAATCTTCGAAGTGCTTTGAGAGTCATATAAGTGACTCACCTTGTCAGTTAATTGCGGATGATTAAGGGATGAGTGGTAATTCTTGATTAGGAGCTTGAGATTGTCGAGCTGTTCCCATTATCAAATACCCGAATACAGGGATTACGAACACGCATATTATGGACCGCCACACAAAGTTATGCACCTTTTGCTCAATGATCGTTGCTAATGGTGCAGCCTTGGCCCACTTGGTGAAGTAATCCACTCTTACCATGATGAACCTGCATTGGCCCTTCCCAACGGGTAGGGTCCCAGTAAGTCAGCATTTGTTGGAAGTGAGGGCACATGATTGAGGTCGACTCGGAAGGGAGGTGAGGGATCCCAGGCATGCTCTTGGCGGATCTTGCGTTTTTGCATTTCAGTGGCGTCTTTGAGTATTGTGGGCGATAATATCTGTCTTGTGTCTTTCTTGAGGACTTGGCGCCGATATAGTTTATACCAGATACCTTCATGCACCTCTCTCAGCACGTAATTGGCGTCTTCCTTTCCCACGCATTTAAGGATGGGTGTCGAAAAGCCTCGTTTATATAAGGTTCCCCGATGAATGGTGAATCTAGCTGACCTCGTCCTGAGCTTGGAGGCCTCATTTGGATTGATTAGCAAGGTTTCATCTACCAAGTAATCCCAGATGGGGTCCATCCAGCTTAGTTTGGACATTACCGGGGACACCTCTTCACCGTTGATGTTCACGAGGTGCGGGAAGTGCTTTCGGCCGGTATTGAATGCAATACAGATGCTCCCTCACGGTGTTGTCGCTAACTTTGCTAAGGCATCGCCGCATGTTCTACGCCCTTGGGGGACATGCGGCTGAACCCATGTAAACTTTTAAGCAAGTCTCGAACCTTTTGGTAGGATCGTTTTTTCTCCCGGCTTTGTAGGGTCTCTGTCTGTTTTGCTGTGGTGGGTCACTTGCATATCTCGATTGATCGACTTATAGAGTGGGCGAGATTAAGCTGGTAGCGACGCATGCTCGACCTCGTTGTTGGAGGCTTGAAATTGATTGTACTCCACGTTAATCCCCATCACAGGGGTCAGAATTAGACCCTTGCAGCTTCCTTGCGTCGGCCCCATCGATGGGCTGACCCGGTCCGTTAGGTCGGGCGCGATTGAGTAGTTCGGTAATTTGTGAGGGTATTTGAAGGGTGAATTCCACGATGAAGTCGCGAAACACGCGCTGGCCGTCCTCGACTGGCTACCTGATGTCGAACTCACTAAGCTCACATGGCCCATTTATCGATTTTGGGTCTCGGCTTGTCGCGTATCTGTCTCATTGGGTGTTCTGTTTGGACTTCAATAGTGTGAGCTTGGAAATATGGTCGAAGCCTTCTGGCAGTGGTTACCAATGCTAGGATCAACTTTTCCATCTTTGGATACCTTTCCTCCGCTCCTCGATTTCCATTTGTGGTAGACCAGCTCTTTGTATTCCATCTCTCTCTCGACCCCGGGGTGGTCTTGGTTGAGAAATGCGAAACTTGACGAATAAAGGTTAAGGAGTTCTCCCTCGGAGGGTGATGAGTATACTTTATACTCATTTTATCCCAATGTTTTACTTATATTTTTAGTAGATTTATTACATGAATAAGTGATCTAATGCTCTAAATGTTCAATTTTGTGATTAGTTCATCCATGAATAATATAAATAAGCGAGAGATAAGCCCAAAAAGTCATTAAGCAGCATCTGATGGTAACTCTTTTGTGTTTTGATGTTTTCAGCTGCACAATGATCCCTAATTGCTCTGATATTGATATGGATAAATAGGAGACTCTCGGGCTTTCCAAAGAGACCTCATTCACTCCATTTGGACTTCAAATGACAAAGTTATGACTCTTGGTAGTTGAAGGAAGAAGATAAGAGAAGAGAGCTGAAAAGTGACCAGTTGGAGAATTTTGTACATCCAGTATTTATAATGATTTCCAAAGTGTTTTTCATGGACATATATAATTCTACACTTCAAGAGCTTTCCAACGGTACCAAGAACACCAAAATCGGAGTTCGGATGACAAAGTTATGGCCTTCTGAAGTTGGGGCCAACCAGGGACTGCGGCAACGTCGCGACGTTCGGCGCACAATGTATGACCGTTCAAGGTTGGTTTTGGTCGATTTTTGGCCCGGTACGAGCCTGGTGAGGTTTTAAAGCTCAAACCCTAGAAACAACGAAGGAGGACGATTTGGAACTGATTTTGGGCGCTTTTGAGGGAGAACAAGCTCCCTTTGGGTGGAAACACCCTAGGTCTTGTTCTTGGAGAGATTTCTAGGGTTCATTCTTGGAAGAGGGAAGAACGCGGGGAAGAAAGATAATGGAGGAGAAGAGGGTTTCAGCGCAGAATTGTTTTCTCTTTTCCTTTTCCGTTTTTCTTTCTTTTGATGGTTGTTTTTACTTTTCCACTTATGTTTTAGTTAGTTTTCTTAGGGTTTTAGATGTAGGTATGTTTGTATGAATCTCTCCTAATTTATATTGATTGATGTTTTATTTCATATTTATGTTGAGTATTTCATTTGAATCTTAATGCTTGTGGGTATTTGACCAATATTTGCATGAATTGTGGTTTGATTCAAAATCTAAGAAGTGAGAGTTAAAATTAGACCATGGATGATTTACCATCGAATTATCATGAGATTGAGATATAAGTGAGATTAGGTGTGGTCTTAAGATTTATAGGGTTCAATGCATCCTTAGTTATGATGGTTTAGAATGGAGAGATGTGTATAACCTTCTGGGGTTGGTGTGCGGATCTTTCAGAGAGATTGAATATCACATTAAGTGAAACGCCATCTTCGCAGTGAAATTGATCATCAGATCAATTGGGTTGAGGAGTTCATACATCATTGTTTAGGTGAAATCTATGCCCTAAGGCTTTTAGTCTTTATACGATCATTCTTGCATGCCTAGATTAGTGTCTTTGAGTTTTCTATAGATTTTCCCAACATTCAAATGAGCATAGGCTTAGTAACCCGATTCTCAGTGGGAGCGATGCTCGCTATCATTATATTGCTTGAGGCCCAGCGCGTGCACTTGCATACGTAAGTAGACATTTTATAGCCATAATGAATCGACTACATCGGAGGGACTTACCAGGATGGGAAGGGAGCTCAGGTATGCTTTTAGCGTCGAGAACGCCTCTTTGCACTGAACGTCCCAATGGAAAGCCTTTTTCAGAACTTGGAAGAATGGTCGGCTCTTGTCCCTTTGGATCTGGATCTGAGCGGCTCTCGGAAGCGGCCTATTCTCCCGGTCGAAGCTTGATTGAATCTCTTTGGTGTTGAAGGTAGGTGCATGTCTAGCCGACTTTATCCTATGGGTTTTCCTCTCGGTTGTTGACCATGAAACTTAAATTTTCAGTGAGACTCAGGGGAAAGACACACTTGGTCGGATTTAACTTCATGTTATAGTTCTTGGGGACACAGAGCAACTGGCTAGGTGTTTGAGCTCGGCCTTAATTGATTTTACCAGCATGTCATCTATATATACCTCCATAAATGTTCCAATCTGCTTATGAAACATTATGTTTACTAGCCTTTGATATGTGGCCCCTACGTTCTTCAACCCGAAGGGCATCACCTGGTAACAACAAGTACCTTGCCCAGTTACGAATGAGGTCTTCTCTTTGTCACGTGGGGTCCGTTCACGATCTGGCCGGGTATCGAAAGTGTCGCAGATAAAGCTCATGGTCGGTTGTAGAGGCGTCCACTATCAGATCAATCAGGCGGAAAGCTATCTTTTGGACAGCCATTGTTGATATCGGTGGGTATGCGTTTGCCTTTTGGCGAGACCTACGTTAGCCCGACCCGGTCGAGGTATTCCTGCCGGTTAGCTTTGGCTTGTAGGAGTTTGTTAACTTCTTCATCGATTGTCTTATGCCTTTTTGGGGGTGAAACTCCTTCTTTTTTGCTTGATAGGTTTGAAGGAGGGGCGTGTTCGACCCCATTGTGATCCTTCGCGGGATCGATTTAAATATCCTCCTGCTTCCGAGACGAATAGCCACCATGTTACGTTTGAAGTGGATGAGGGTCCTAACATCACAGCTAAATTTGAATAGATGTAGGCGAGATGTCTTTAAAATACGTTCATCAAGTTGTGGGGTTCTAATTCTTAAAGAGTGTAGGTCGGGTGTATTTCATCTCTCATGTCGAGCTGATCCATTATGAAGTATTGCTATCGCTTTTTGTTTCATAGATGCTGAGTAGCACTCCTTGGCTATGCACTGATCTCCTCGAACCATTCCTACCCCATTAGTAGTGGGGAATTTGATAGCCATATGATAGGCAGAAGGGATGGCTCTCATGGCGTTGAGGAAGGTACCTTGGCCCGGCCATGTACATAGCTAATGGGCGTCCGCATGGGGAATCTCACGTCATTGTGGCGGCGGGAGGATCTCCCCGGGAAGTGAGCGCGGTTGTATTGACAGTGACGGGAAGCACTCTTTCTCGGAGGCCCCCACGCCGTGGGCGTTGGTAGGCTTTGCTTCTCACTTAGTGCCCCATCTTATCGAGGCTAAGCGAGTGTGTCGGCCAGAGCTTCCGTTATCAACTATGACTACGCATTGTTTTGTTGGTCTATGACGACCACTACGAATCGTCGGGGATGCTTGACCTTCCGTGTCGGATCCAGAGAAAAATTTATGGTGGTGTCTGTGGGAGTTTAGATGCGCGTATTTGACATCTCCCTGTTACGATCTTTGCCGCAGGATGAGCCCCATGGCCCGGACTCTCCTCTCCTGCTGAATCCTCGGAGATCACATGGATTTCCCCAGGGTTCTTCGGTGTTGAGTTGAGTCTTGGTGATGAGGTGATAGGGCGGTGCCCTAGTCCCAGGCCAAAGGCCACGAGCGGCGAAGATGTCTAAGTCGAGATCGATTATTCAATTTTCTTCCTCGGTTGGATACGATCATCGGCAAGTTATTATGATCCACTATGGAATTCTGATACTTGGATTAAGTCTCTTCCTTTGGGTTTGTCTTCATCACGTGACCACGCCCTTAAAAACTTTTTGTGCTGCGTCTCGCGTAGGACACAACGCGACGAGGCTGTCAGGGTGGTGGGGTGAATGCTCGCTACGTGGCTGGTGGGGTGGAGCTGACGGTCCACGACGTTGCCTCGTGCTAGGGTGTTCTCTATTCTCTCTGTCCCTTAGTGGGATCTATCTACTTTGTCTCCTACTCGTCTTCTAGGGCTCAAGCTCTCGGCTTTTTCGCTCTTTGCTTTTCTACTCCTTTTTTTTTTTACATGGAAGTTTTCCGGCTTAGATAAAAGGGCTTCCTCGTCGTTGATGTACTTCTCTACTTTAGCGAGCACCTCGGCCATGCTTGCTTGAGGGTTCTTTGAGATGGAAAACATCAGGTCTTTCGATTGCACGTTGAGCCCGGTGATGAAAGCGGTGATGGAAAACTTCTCGTCCAGGATGTCTACCTTTAAAGACTCGTTAAACGCCTCACGAGCGTGGGACCTCGAGGTTCTCCTGTGGGCCACAGCTGTATTCGACAAGTGATAAGCTCGGCTTCTGTATTAATCGAGCTCAGATGAGGGTGGGAGACGAGCGGCGATGAATAGCTCTTTTTGAAGGATGAGATTGACGGTGAAGTGCATTTGAACGGTAAAGTGGGGCCTTTTAGTGTGATAGCTACGCATTTGGCGAGTTCTGTGCCTGTCGTAGCTCGTTTGATTCTTGTAGTGAGGTGGTCTACGCGATCTTTACCGTTGGTTGAACGTTTCGATTTGAGGCATTCTAAACTTTGTTGAGAGAGGGAAGTGTAGTACCTCAGTCGTGAACGGGGACTCCGTTTGTTGTACTAAAGCATCCATGGAGACTAGAGCTCATTCTTTCCAGCTGTTCCTCATGTAGAGTTGAGCTCTTCTTGGATTATCTGGAAGCCTTGCTCTCCTGTTGTTCCGTCTCAGCTGATAAGGAGGTCGGTGCCTCTACATTGTTCAGGAATCCCTCATTGCGGTCTTCTCCTGAGGGCTTATAAGGATCGGGCTCCTTGGCTCGACTAGTTTCTCCTTCTCCGTCAACGTCCCGAGGAGTGTCGTGGTGTTGTCGTTCTTCCTGCTGCCACTGCATTTGTCGGGTGAGTTCCTCCAAGTCTCTCAGCAGATGCTGGTTGGCGAAGACCAGACGCCTCCACCTCGTTGAAGTGACCAGGCTTGTATAGTTTAGAGCAAGCCTGCGGCGGATCGACCATCTCGTGCTGTTGTGGTCTTGCGTCCCGGGGTTGGCGTGACTCACCGCTCATGTTTGAGTTGATACTGTCGATCCGCGAAATTAGGTTTACTTGTAAAGGCTACGTTGTTCCCATGAGCGTATGGCCCGTGGTGCTTTTCTGATATTGAGCAAGGCCTCTTAGTAGTTGAAGTAGTTGATCAGATCGGATCTTTGAAACGGCTTTGCAACCCCTGCACAAGGGTGATTGACGGGAGTGTGTCGGCCGCTGACATCGTCGAGTTTTCTTCCTTATGAAAAAGAATCCAACTGTTTTCTATGGCGTAATTGTTGCGTACCCTTTTTGTGGTGGAATAGGTTGGTATTTATAAGGGGGAAATAGTAGTTACTTTCCTCGTTGGATGACGATACGGTATCTTTCTCATTGGGTGATGAGTTTCTTTTTCCTTATCATGGAAATAAAGCTTCTTGAGGATAATGGAGGAGTCGTGATAAATGCGCAATCTTTCTTTCTGTCGAGTGGGATCTCGGATCGTGGAGATCAAACCTTTCCTTTTACATGAGTTTTGGTGCCTATATCCTTGAATTTCCGGTAAGGTGATTTTGCTCAGGACTTGTGGAGTGTTTTGCGGTGAGGGTCCATTATGGACCGAGTTTTTTATTTGGGGGGGGGGAGGAGAGTTTAGGCCTGCCTTTGGTTTGCGCTACGAGCTTATCTTATATGTTTATTACTCTACCATATATGTAAAAAAAGAAAGAAAATAAATGGAATTGAGAACTCACGGAATACCATAGTGAAAGCAAAGTATAGAATTATGAATATATAAAAATAGGTTCAGAACAATAGATTAAGAACTCACTAGAATACCATAATTGAAAGCAAAAGCCGAAGGTAAGAGCCTTATATATTAAAACGATAAGTTAAACCCATAATGAAATGGTTCAACCTTATATTAAACCCCTAAAGAAACCATTGATAAAATAAAATTGAATATGGATAAAAATTTTACATTTCCTATCCAAAATAATAACTGAAGATAAAATAATTAAACTTAATCCTATCGGTACTATTATGTTGAACTTTTCATTTCGAAACTCTTGGTCTACCAAAGAACATGAATGAGAGGGCTAGTGAAAAATGTTGAAAAGGTTATGGTAAAACGTGACAGATATTGATTTTGCCGTTGAAACGTTGCTAGACAAAGAAGCCATTATAGGATTATATTAAATTAAAGATGAAAAAGAAAAGAATTAAAATTACGTTGATTGATAAAGATATTTATGGGTTATATTATATTGTTTTGATAAGGATATTTATGGGTTATAAGGGTGGTTTTGAAGATTAAAAAGTAAAATAAGGATAATTTTGAAGAGTAAAAGCGTAAAACACTTGGTAAAGAGTAGGGATGATAATTTGTGTAGATAAGTCGTGTTTATGTCGTATTAATGTATGGATCGTGTTAACATTTATCGGCCCATTCGAAATGAATAATAACGTGTCGATATTACATTGCTTGGCTGACCCTTATTTGTTATTAGTAGACGGTCAATACGAATATAACTCATTTTATTTGATTATTTAAAATAAAAGAATTATAATTAAATATCATATGTTTAACATAAATAACCTATTAATTCAATATATTTATTAATTTCTTATTTAATTAAAATTATATTAATAATATATATTTAATATAAATAATTTATTAAATAGATTAATTAATTAATATAATAATTAAATTTATCAATTAATATTAGACATATTAATATAAATATAATTTATTTAATCAATATGTTAAGCAATTAATATAAATATAAACTTAAATATGATTATATTTAAACTTCATAATAAAAATCGTATACGTGTTTATATCGTATTAAATTATCGTCCATAAAATTTTATTAAGGAAGGGTATGATATAAATAGTTAGAAATATATAGAATTTCAAAAAAAATATAGAAAAGGGTTGGAAGTCAAACTCAGCTACTTTGCTCCGCCAGAACAACATGGCTTGCAAAATATCGTTTCATTTGAAAAAATCAGCCAGAAAAGGTTATATAAAAAATGTGAAAGAACGTATATACATTGGCAGTAGTAGGTAAGCCTACCTAAACACCCGGAATAGAGCTTTCAAAAAGCTGGCCACGCAGCTCAGATGCTGACTCACGCTTAGGCTTACTCGCTCGCGTTTTCTAAAACTCGCCACTCGCCCTTCCTTCTATTTATGTTTTTCACCTCTTTTGTTTTAAATGGAAAACCATGGTATCATAAATTATGTAATTTTTCTTAATTTTCCCTATATTAGATAATGGGAAATTAGTTTCAAAAGGGATAAATCTAAAAATTATTTATAAAAATAACATGTTATAAAGTAATCTTGAAAATACCATATTTTGAATAAAAATATTTATCAACTTGCGAAATAAATCTCATGATAACTAAATCTCTGTAAATATTTTGTATCATTCTTGTTTATAAATTAAAATTTATATTTTTGTTTAAAAAAATGGATCCAAATTCCTGTGGACATTTTGTTCCAACTTTGTTTATTAATTAAAATTTTAATTTTTAATGATATTTTTGAATCCTTCCCTTTTTTATGTTCATAGTCATTTTAATTTTTATGTTTTAATAGTGAGATAGTTTATGGACAATTAATCTCAATATTGTTAGATAACGGCTAAATATGTTTATACCTTAAATATAAATAAATAAATAAATAAAGCAAGAGGCAAATGAAAAAAATAAAGCAAGAGTCATGGCTGAAAGCAGTGCGCAATTCGAACTCAGAAGCATAATTGAAGTCTGGAGGGTTTCTCAACTAGAGCCTTTCTCCGTCCACTTTTTAGTATAAGTAGTCGCTCCCTAAACCCTCCAAGACCCTCTTAGGCTCTTTACCATTCTTAAATGAGGCGTTTTCTGAAGAACGGCTTTGTTCATCGTTTATCTCAGATTTTGCAAAGTCCCGATACGAAGAACGCTATTCTACCGATTCCCGAGATCGTATAAATGAGGCACTCATCCATTATCACAATCTCAACAAAAGCAGAGAATCGGCGTCTGAGGCATTTTCAATTCCCTTTTCTTCTTCTTCTTCTTCATCGTCATCATCGTCTAGGATCAGGAATTGGATTTATTGGGTGGTATTTGGGAGTTGTACAGTCACGACCCCTTCTCACTAAAAGTATTACTTCATCGCTTATTTACGCCGCCGCAGATTGTTCCTTTTGGTATCATAAAACTCCGGTTTTTGTTCTTTTTGGATAAATGGCATTGGAATGCACCATTGAAATTCGATGTCTCTTTGGAAAAAAGACCCTTTTTTATAGATGATGTTTTATCGTGTTTTTCTGCTAGGAAATTCGGATGGAGTTATTCTGAGTCACTGGAAGAAAAGTAAAGAAGAAAATGTGCTTTCTTTCTACAACACTATTAGGAGATTTGAATCACAGAAAAAAGAAAAAGATTAATAATGTTAAAATTGGGAAGTAATTAAAATGTCTCACAAATTTAAGTTTTTCCTAATCTCACATATCCATCTATCCAATGTATTTAGCTGGCTAGTAGTATAAACAATGTACAAGAATTGTAAGCTAGGTACAACGCAATAGGATGCTTTACAAGGCTTATTTTGCTGTCAAGTGTTTAGTGCCTTGGATTACGAAGTTCGTCTATTTATGGACACTTCCGCTCGAATCCCCTATTAGTCTAGTTGCGCCCAAGCTGGACACTTCCGCTAGAATCATTAGAAATGTCTACACATATGCCATGAACAAGAGTTCTTTCAGAACTCTCTAGAATCTCTATGATCTTCCTTAAAATTGCATGCTAGTATGAGATATGTGGATGTCTTTGGAAACTTTTAAGAATTCTCTACTGTGACTCCATAAGTTGAAAGGTTTCTTGCTCCTCTATATATAAGCTTTTAGGCTCGTTTTGATCGAATGTGACACTCTTTACATTAAAACATTTGAGATTGTCTGTGTGTAGTGAGACTATGGCTGAAGGCTGCAAGTCAAGGTTGAGACCTAATATATTAAGAATTATTCAACCCAACTACCATGATTTTAACTCAGATAGTCAACCAGTCCCAACCTATCTCATTTAATGCTTCTATCTCATTTTAAGAAGGTCAAGTTTGTTTAGCTTAGGTTGATTCCGTTAGATATGGGTTAAACAGTCTGTTCAGTTACCTCTTTTACTTTATTTTTTACACATTTATACCAAAATTTAAATCGAAAATAATGAGGTAGTTCAAAGGTGTAAGTGTAAGACTATACCATCTTCTCTATTCCAAGGGAAAATTGTCAGGATTAAGTGGTTTAAAATGTGATTTTTAAAAGTTATTATTTAGTGTTAGCTTCATATGAGTCAGGTTAGCAATTTCTTCCCTTCTACTTGCTGCAAATCTGTCTCTAGCTATGAACTGTATGATTATTGGGGCGCTACAAGAATAAGTACTGCTGGCACCACCAAGTTTCACTTATCAATGACCGAGATAAATTCTTTGAGCAACCATTGTATCTCTATTTTCATTTATTATGATTCTAACTACCAGACAATTTCATGTCAATCTTCAGAAACATAGTTTTGTGAGGACTCTGCGCATGGCTGGATATGGTATGCTAATTTTAGGACCATCACTTCATTTTTGGTTCAATTTCATGTCAAAAGTCCTTCCGAAGCGAGATCTATTAACTACATTGAAGAAAATATTCCTGGGGCAGACAACCTTTGGACCTTCTATGACTGTTATTTTCTTCTCTGCAAATGCAGCTGCACAAGGTACACATTTTTTCTTGATAGAATTTGTATCATACATTCTTTAATATCAGTTGCATACTACAGACTAATTTTACAAATCAAGGATTTCATTGGGAATCTACTTAATATTTATAAGTTTGTGGATTATATTTAATTGATGTAAAACTAATCAATTGTGTGCAGTGTCTTGGATTTTTGTATACTGGATATTCATTGTTAATATCATTAGTGATTATCTTTTCTAAAACCCCGTGCCGAACTTATGATAAGTTTTTAAATCCATAACTGTTTAAGTTGCCTTATATCTCCTTTTTATGGTACTCAGCTTATCAGATCTCCCAAATTGATTTCCAATGGTGGGTGCATATAAATTATGCTTATGTTCAATACATCCTGCACAATTTCGATAAAGTGTCACCAAATTTTCAGTTTTCTTAAAAAATTTTCTTATCCTTTATTTTTTCAATTTACCTACAAGATTGATCACTTAGAGAGTCAAATAACCACAGAAAAGCAAACAGTTTGAGGAACTTGAAGCAATGATGTTGAGATGTGGGCTTCTTGCATATGCTAGTTTGGTTCTTTCACTATAGTGCAGTAGTGGAAAAAATAGCCAATACATCAGCTAGCTAAGCAGTAAACATGATTTGCTTAGTGTTGAGATTTGGATATAAGTCGGAATCTGAGTTGCATCTTTACCAATTGTGCTAAGTATTGATGTCTGTTTTTTATATTTTTTATATTGCTATTCTACTTCATTGAATATTATTAGATAAATTTTAATAAAAAATGATTTAAAGAAAATGGCAGTATTGTGAAAAACCACTATGTAAAACAGTAGGGAAATGAAATATATAATCGTCTAGGTAGTGAAGGTATGGTTTGTGTTTTCATATACAAGGTTCAGGTATCTTCATGTGTGGGTCTCTCTTGACTGCTCTATTAGTATCCATATCTTTATCTGCCATTGACAATAGCCTCTGTGTAGGTAACCTAATGTTTTGTCATTTGTTTTTTTTTTTTTTGTTTTCTAACAAACTCTTCCACTTGTTAGAGAAGGTGTCAAGTCCCCATGAGAGAGTAAACCATGTGTTAACAACAATATCTTCTATTTAGTAATATCTAACCTCATACCTTAAATCATTGCCATTTTTAGGTGAAAATGGTTCAGATATCCTTGCCCGATTGAAGCGAGACTTGATTCCTACTCTGATAAATGGTGCCATGTACTGGCCCATTTGCGATTTGTTACATTTAAATTCATCCCTGTCCATCGGTATATGCATTAAGTTTTTCAATATTAAGCTGAGATTAATAAGTTGTGATTGGGCATATAGTATAAATTAGGCAACTTGGGTGGGTTAACCCGAGCCCAACCTGATGTTTGGGTGGGCTTGGGCACTACTTTTTGTAATTCAAGTTGGGCTTGGTTTCAATTTTATATATCTGATTTAAATTCGGGACCAATGGTTTGGGCTAACCCGGTGACAGACTAATGAATATATAATATAAATCTTATTATAGTAGCCTTGAAAAAACCCTTTTTTACTATTTTGACATTTCCTACTTCACAAGGCTTCATTTGATACATTCATTTGGTTGTTGTCATCAGTCATCACCATTGTGCTATCACCATAGTTCTTCACAATCCATTTTTTACTTTGTTTATTGGGGAATTTGGTCTAGTCAACCATCGTTTCCCTAAGTCTTGTATTTTCATCAATCTTCAAGTTTAAACCTAAAGGTAGTCTTATCATCTCCATTTTCCTTTTCAATAACTGATTTTTACATTAGATTCAAACGATTGGATGCAGATAAAAATGAGAAAAAAAATTATATTTTGAATCATATTTTTTAAAATCAATAGAAATCGAGTGTAGCTTTGTTGATTTGATATTACGCAACTTTGAAATGTTGACAACGATGAAAGTGGTTCTCTTTTAATATTTTTTACTTTGATACTTTTCAATAGTATACCTGTTAAAATTATCATTTAATTCATATGATGTCTGCCTGTTTGTTAATAAATTTGACACTCAATACTGCATTACTAACTATACTAATAACTAACCTAGCAACCCAACCTTGCAACCCAGCCTAGCCTTACCTTGGCCAGGTCAACCTTAACCAACTTGACTTAGCAGTCAGTACCATTGGCGTGTCAGCCAGTCAACTCAGTTTCTGTTTCAGTTTGATTTTGCCGCTATTGCAGCCCAGTCCAACCTTAACCAACTTGACCTAACCCGATCAACCTGACTAGCATAAAATCAACCCGAGATTAACTCGAGTTTCATAATTTCAGTTTGGGTTGAATGTCGAGTTCGTGTATTTCATGTTCTGGTTTGATGTTTGGCTTCAATGACCGGCCCGACCCCGCGAGTTGCAGTCCCTAGTATAAACGCATTGAGCCAAGATAAACATGGTCATAAACCAAACCAAACTGTAACGAGAAATGCCGTAGCTAACGAAACTTGGACAAGAAATTCAAGACTTTTCTTGAGTTGGTCGTAGATCATTGTCTTACTTTTTTTTTGGTTCTTTTAATGGGTGTTTTATAGTAATACATTGGTAAACAATTGTCGTTTTCATACCTATGAATCTACCGACATATATGGCAAACCTTGAAAAACATTTCCAGTAGTGTTATGAATAGTGGTAAGGTATTATGTTATTTAATGGAGCTGCACATTCATCATCCCCTCATGTTCCAGCTACTTGTAGCAAGCAGAATCAAGTCAAAGCAGAAGCAGAAGTAGAGTTTTACATTCTGTATTCATTGTAATTTTGAAACATCATATTCAATTTTAGTTTCAGGGTCTTGTAAATCATTATTAGGTCAATGAGAAATGTTTTTTCCTAGTTTCTGTTTTCTTGAAAACATTCCCCAGAAGTGCTATTGTTTTTATTTTCAAGATTCTCAAAGTGAAAGAAGGTACAAAAATTGCTCCTGGGAATTATTCCCACCCATGTTAAATTGAAAAGAAAGAATCCACAATGATAACGAATAGTGGGAAATCTGTGCCATATCAATGGAAAAAGCCAACCAAATGAGGCAGTAGGAGCAGCAACTTAAATTTTATTCAACAATCTTAAAAAATTGAGTTCACCAAATTGAACTTTTAGATGGATATACAACAATACAGACTTTTGAATTTACAAATTCCATCCCAAGAAATAAATGTTGTTCCAAACAAAGAAAAGCAAATCACAATTTGAATCAGCAAGAAATCCATGAACACCTAAATCATTAGTCAGTAGGATCTTCAGATTTTAACGTCTCAAATGTGTAGTTTTGATTCTCTAAATAAATCAACACTCATGAAACAACAAGAATTTGCAAGCATGATGTGAATATGATAATACTAGAATTCATCTTATTTCCTTCCAAATGAAAATGAATAATGAGGTCACACACAGGTGATACTACAAGTTTACTGGAATCAAACAGGCATTCAGGGAAAAGGTAAATCTCACCAGGAGGCTACTTGGGAAAACATACACCTTGAAACCACAATTAAGGGATGCGTTTTGTAAGTAAAGATAACTTGAAGCCAGCCAAAGATGCCTTCTTCTGTAGAACTTTCAAATATACCTACCTGAACATAGCTAACTGCAAAGCGACAGTGAAGAACAACCATATGGTATATAATAAGCGATTGGGGGAGTGATTTAATGGCTGTTAGAATGAGAGGATATGGCATAATTGTTATGGAAATGAAAAATTGATGATGTGTGATGAATTTATAAACAGTAAATATGAAAATAATGGAGCTTTAGAGATTCAAACACCAACAATTTATATCAAATACCGTCAAATAATCCTTTTTTTTTAAATCATGTTGCAATGCAGGGTCAATCTAAAAGCTGTTTTGTTTTTAATCAAGAAACAACCTAGCTAATTCCAAACAAGGATGATACAAAACCTTCCTGTTCCGATACTCCCAAGGGATCTTTTCTGTAGTACCAAAGTCATACACATTGAAAAACAACTCAAATCAGATATAAAAGATGAAATGACATGCATCACATTTGGCAATAACACATTCAGATAGGGTATGAGGAAAAAGTAGTAAGCAAATTCAGATCAAAATTAATAACTCGGAAGAGCTTCTAACTGACAACAGTGTTGATCATAACCAATCTGAAACTAATCTTTTATTTAGCGCTTAACTAACACGAGAAACAGATATCGGATTGAAGAATAATTTCAAATCTTGTTTCGTGAGGTTGTGCCAGTATTAGATCTTTACATTTTGCTGTATAGATACTTCTCCTTTTCCCACCAGCACTAACATCTAAATGCATTCCACTCAACTGGATTAGAGCTTTGCTTCCCACAGCATTAGCAATTTATTCCCTTTGAAAATGGTTGTGGAATTTGCATGATAGCAAGGTTGAAATTCACTTGAGTGAATGTTTGCCCGAAAACACTAACTCGTCAATTTAGTGTTTACTCAGACTGATGTTTCCTTGACTCATGAACCAAATCATAGGTATTAAGTTTTATTCAATCTTCAGGACACAAGCAAATCTTCTCAAGTTAGCATAGGCCAATCTTCTCCAGACTACCAGGTTCTTTCGTTACCTTTCGAAAATCCGACACAGAAGCATATATGGGTTTGCTAGACTGCTGAATATATCTCCCAGGTAAAATCCTATTCATACCAGGCAAGGTCTGGGCATTTAGCTGTCTCAAATGCTCGTTCCCACACCTTGATCTCGCTAATTGCAGAATGAGGCTCAGTCAATTTCTTCAAAACAATCAATGGGTATTCAACAGGTTAACACAGTCCATTGAGACAGCGAAGCCTTCCATCTCCAACTTCCGCTCCAAACGACTCCTGAGAGATCCAGCATCAGGTAGCTCACTGCTGTTTTGACAGGTTTCAGGATGATAATTGCATACAGATCCATTCCACAGTGACTTACGACCACCCATATTCATAGAAATGCCAAAAGGAGCCCTAACCGGGCTTCTACTTTGGACGCCTGGGCTCCCTGCCACCTGTTCAACTTCTTCCCCATCTTCCACAGAAGCCACCTCAACTGGAGGTCTGCTACCAAGAGAAAGCAATTCGGTAGGACTTTGCTGCTCTTGCGCCTTAGAAGCCAATTCCTCACATGCAACACTTTGGGGCTTTCCTAATGGCCCAAGAGGACTTGGGCGGTCCCGAAACCTGCGATCCCTATTGACTTGAGACCTGCCCTTGCGAGGGGATAGAGGAAATGCATCTCCATAAAGTGATTGCAATTCATTTCTAATCTCCATTCTTTGACTTACATCTTGAGATTTTCCAGCGCCACAGCTTTCCGTGGGAGAAATTTGGAAATAAGCATTCTTATAATAGAACCAATTAGTCTATTGTGAGAGAGGGATATTCTCTCTTCAATTGTCAGAGGCAAGAATGGAAACTCACGCTTACTGAGCTTCAAACTAAATAATCTTTTCAGCTGATCAAAGTACTTTTCCGCTTTCTGGCGACCAATCCTTTGAACAATAAGAGCTTTTAGCTCTAATGTATCAATTCGAGTAAAATTTTGATTTGGCACCATTCTATCTTCCAAATTCCTCACTTGTTAGAACCTTGAATTTTGCAGAAAGCCTCAGATAAAAACACCTGGCCTCAATCTGAAACTCCAAACCCTAATTTCCACAACAACTTTCCACCTGCATCTGTAAAAAAAAAATTACAACAAAAAATCAGTTCCAATATAAAAACACGAAACAAACACAAAAATCCAGCTCAAATTATAGTCATCAGCATTCTATTTCCATCAATGCAAGACAGATTATAATCACAAACTAAAGATCAATTAACAAAAACAATTAAAACCCAAAAAATAAAAACTAAAAGGAAACCACAGGCAAAATTGCAATTGGAGAAGTGTGAACTACAATTTCAAGTAATTGAGACCAATCACAATTGAAAACAAAAAACATTACAGAATTGAAGTCTCGATGGCGATTAGAGGTGAAAACAGACTCCCCAGGAACGAAACCTAATCCTCAGGAACAGTTCCCACAAAGTAAAATTTACACAAGTGCATCAAAGAACGATTACAATGTACGTTCTGATCATAAACTCAGAGCAAGCCCACAACAAATTGAGCTCAAAACATAGTTCCCAACGCTACTGAAATCAAGATCACCTCGTAACTACAAACTACCACTAATTACCACCAAAATATCAGAAATTGAAAAGAAAAGAAAACCCTGCTTCTTTTTCCTGCAAATCATAAAATAATAGCGACGAACGATGAATAAACATGAGAGATTCCAACTATGATTTTCCAAAAGCAATCGATACCCATTCAAAAACAAGAATTATAATAGTGAACGAATTGAAGAAAAATAGAGATGGAGAAAAGGGTAGACCTGTTGAAATTTCGCCTTCTAACTTTTGGCCCCAATTTGATTGACGATCGAAGGTTTGTCTGCGTTTTGATGTTATTTATGTTATGGAACCAACCAAACAGCGCCTAAATTGTAAGGCTTTACGGGCTTTCTCAACATTCCGAGGTTAAGAGAGGCACATGTGAGAATTTTTTGTGTGCGCTGTTTAAGGCCTTGTTTGTTTATGTTTTCAGTTTTTTACTATTTTTTTTCTACACGTGTGAAAATTCTTTTCATTTTGCATTTTTGTGTGCGCTGTTTAAGGCTTCTTTGTTTATGTTTTTCCAGTTTATTTTACAAAAAATACAAAGAAAAAAAAAAATAAAATATTACTGAAAAACATTATTTAAAATTTTGCTTTTTAATAATCTTTCTGTTCTTTCAAACAAACAAAAGTGAAGAACAATTTTTTTCTAGTCTAATTTTTTGATGAATACCTTTTCTTTCTTTCTTTAGAAAATAGTTTCAAATTGGGTTAATTCGTAAATGTTTTATAACTTCTATTTTAACATGTCACCAAACTTTCATTTTATTAAATTGAATATCTAAACTTTTATTTTTATTTTGCTCATATCAACTTTATTTTTGTTTTAATTAAGTGTTTGAACTTTTTATTTTACATTTTGATGTCTTAGCTTTATTTTGTTCAATCAATGTTTAAATTTTTATTTTGTTGTCGAGTGTTTCTTGATAAACATTAGGATATTTAAATTATGAAAAATTGATTAAATGGTATTTCTGTCATATAAATAATATAGTGTAAATACTAACTTCAAAGATAAAATGACAATATTATCTTTTCCACATTGTGTTTTACTATCTATTTGCTACCATGAAAAAATAAATTGATAAGAGTGATTACTACATAATTAAGATAAAAATTAAGGATTTCTTACAACAATATAATAGGGTAAAAATATTGAAATAATTAAAGTATTTAATTATTGTCTATCATTTTTACTTGTTTCTCAATGATATTATGTGAAAACTTATATATGAATTAAAATAAAAATATATATTATTTATTTTAAAAATAATTCGTATTGCTTTGTGTTAAAGACAATGAAAAAAATGCTAATGTAGAAATAATGATTATCATTTCACCTTGTTAAATATTTAAATAATTTTATGTTTTATAAGATAAAAATATTTGGATCACAATTTTTATTATTCAAATATGATAAAAATGTTATTCAAATATTTCAAGTTGAGACACTAAAATAGAAAGAATAAAAAAGTTTAGACATTTGATTGAACAAAAATAAAGTTGACACCAAAATAGAAAAAAAAAAGTTTAGATACTTGATTAAAAACATAAGTTGAAACACCAAAAATGAAATAAATTGAAAGTTAAAACACCGTTTATGTAATCAATCCTTCAAAAATATTATTATTATTATTGCTTTATTTTAAAAGTTAAGAATTAGAGTTAAATATCTATTTATTTACAAAAATTTATGTAGGAATTGATGGGAGAAAGCGTTTGTAATGTTTCATCGATATTTTAAAAATGGATTGATATTTGGCAAGAAAAAGTTATCAGTTCACGGTTATTCAGTGGATTGGATCGGGTAATTCGAGCAAGCGGTTGAGCAAATGATATAATAAATATATTATTTATATTTTATTTAAATTTTAAAATATATAAGATTAATATCATTTTGATATTGTTATTACTTTTTATATAAATAAAGTATTTTTAAAATTTATTTTAAAAATATGTATAATATTTATATATGAAAACATATTAAAAGAATGGAATAAACTTATTTATATAAATATATACTTAATTAGTAGTAATATATAATTTTGTTATTGTTAATATTTAGAATAATCTGATAGTGACATAATGGTAGAGTGGTTACTAGTAACTTCCCTTCCCGTATTGAATCCGCAGACTGACGATGACTAATAGAATTTTTTAATTCTGAGTACTTAATACTGTAAACTTCTGTCTTGAGTAAAGCAGTAGTTTCGAGTAAAAACATCAAAGCGACGTCGTTTTAGCGAAAAACAAAAAAAAATTGCGGGAATTGGTAAGTAGGTTCGTGATTCGGCCGTCGATTGGTGGTTAGCCGGTCAATCATAAAGCGGGTTTATGGTGAGCCGAATGGTTTAGCTCGATCATTGTCAGGCCATTGCGATCCGATCAGATTTTAAATCATGGTGTTTCATAATGGATATAAGAGGAATTTTTTTAATATCTATCTATTTTTGTATTATTGTTATAATACTGTTTTTATAGAACTATAAGACCTCCCATATATTCAAGCCTATATGTAATAAAAAAACACAGTTTAGCTAGTGGTTCTCATATTGACAATATTCCGATCCTTAAGATAAAGGAAATTCCTAAAATTATAAAAACTAGTAGCTTAAAAAAAAGGAAGAGATACAATAAGGTCAAGTTTTTTTATTGTAAGATCTGGATTCTTATCACTTTTTGGAGTGGGATCCATAAAAAAAATGCTAAAATATTATGATCCAATGGCTGAAAAGCTCAAGCTTATATAAGCTCCAACTTTTTTTAGCCAAACCCTAAAAAAAATAACACCATAACCATTAAATATCTCAAAAATCTTGTATTATTAATTTGTTTTTTAAATGATTTAATTATTGACTTATTACAAAGTGTGGGTATTTAGATGTATCGTTGTTTATTAGAATGTGAGCGATTCAAACAATAAATCATATTAGATCAAACATAGACAATAAATCAAATCATGGTTGTCATTATGCTTTATATTTAAACTCATAGGTATTATAGTCATTATAAGATTATCAAATCATCATGATTTTAAGGCAGATTAATTATATTTAATACTTTGGATGTTTAGCGTTATACTCACAAAGATTTTAACAATTTGATTATGTAATTTAATCCAATAAGAGTATCTCTTTAAAAAAAAAAAAACATCAAAATACTAGATTTTATTAAAATAATAATTATATTACATTTTTCCATCTATTCAAGTTTAGAATTGAGAGAAAGGTTCTCTATTTAACTACAAATGGATGAGTTGTGAAAAAAACTATAAAAAAGAAATGTCTTTATCACCAATTAACATTATTTTTATTTATAGTTTCAATAATCAGAGTAAAACAGTTCATATTTCCAACTACAAAATGACTAAAGTTACTTGTGAAAAAAAAAAAAAAAAAAGGAAATGCCTTCCTCTAACAAATATGCTCTATAAATCTCATATTAATCCAATTTTATTTTTTATTGCTAAGTTTCAGTTTCAATAATCAGAGTCATTCTTGAAAGGGTTGTGGATTGGATTTGTTTTTGGAAAATATATCAAATAAAAAAGTCGTTTCCTAAAATTTTGATTAAATTAAAAGATTTCTTTCATATTTTCTCTTTATTTGTCTTCATTAGTTTCTTTAACCTTTAAATAAAATTTGATTAAAATAAAGTTTGTAAAATTTCAGACCAAGTTATTATTATTATTATTTTCAGAAAGAAGATGAATAAACAATAAAAAAGTTGGTGAATTGTAAGTCTCATTAGTATATATCTTATAGGAAAATGATTTGATTATGACTTATACATTGTAACTCAAGTTAGTTACATGTAGAACAAAATCATATAAAGTTACTAACATTACAAGTTTCATTTCATACCCTTTATTAACATCTAGAATAAAGTCATATGTATATACCTAAGTATTTCGTAAAATTAAAGTATTTATTGAGCTAAAAAATAATTGATCCAATAATCAAAAGGCCTAAATAATCACATTCTAGAAATAATAAAAGCTTTATTGAGCAAAATAAGCATATCAATTTGTATTTGATAGAAAACATATTGAAAGAACATTGCTAAATTATTTCGTAAAATCAAGAGTATTTATTCAGTCTAAAAACAATTGATCACCAATTAAAAGACCCAATAAATATATTATAAAATAATAACTTTATTGAATAAATAAGCATATCAATTCGTACTCGGTAGAAAACATATTTAGCATTAATCCAAAATTTTTTGTTGTCATTAGTCTTCAAAATCTGTAAGGGATGAAATCCCTAGAATGTGTTATACCAAACTCTTGTAAAATTCTAAAGCTCTATTTACTTATATATATATATATATATATATATATATATATCTATATATATACATATATATATATATATATATATATAGCATAAGGGAATAATTGACTTACCCCTAAAGCAAGGGATAAGATAAAACATGAGTCTATAACCCGAGTTAATATTAAATCATCTCATAAATATATCATATGAATAATTATACAATTAAGGCTTGTAATATGATTATGATTATTTCCATGATTAATAATAGATTAATCTAACAACATAAACTAATATTAGGACACCAAGAAGTATTGGATTTGAGAATGTGAATAGCAAGTTTATTTTATTTCCTCTTTGGTTGTTATGGCTAAATCATAAATAAAAAAACTTAGAATATGAATAAAAAAATTATTGTGAAAATTAAAATTCGCTTATAAGGACTTTAAGAAGCAAACCGATTAGTGTTTTATATAAATCAATAAATTTCATAACACTTCGGATTTTCAAAACTGCAATTTGGATAGTTTTGGTTATATAATCGTTTGAGAACCTTAAATACTACCGCAATCTAATCAGTACTTACAAGTCCAACTCAATCACATTTTTTATAAATAAATATTTGATTAAAATATATCAAATAACCTTAAATTTGTTAATCTAACTTTCTAAGTTTTTCTTAAAAATAACATTTTGAATAAAAATATCATTCTCATTTAAAATGTATTGTGTCTCTTAAAAAAAAGTGGTTATTTTTCAACAAAACAAGAATTATAACAATAAAAATCATTTAAAAAATTGATTGAAGGTGATCAAAATATCTAAAAATTTGGGTTTTCAAAAGTCTTTTAATCAAATCAATCATTTTCTAAATAAATTATATGATCATTCCTCATTTGATGTTTTCATAACAATCTAGAGAAAGTGTGAATGTGTTTTGAACAGGCGCTCTCAGATAGACCCAGGTGCTTACGTGGATGACACACAGCGCCTATACAGGCGGCCCAGTGAGGCCTACCACCATTCTAGTGTGCAGAATAATGAGGTGTTTAGAATCCTAAAGCCAGTTTGATCCAGTGTCCCCGATGACCAACTCTCATGTGGAAGTTTGTTATGGATAAATATATTGAGAGAATCCATGGCATAAGATATTTATCGTAGATCACCGATGTCAAAATCACCAATACGTCTGTACAATTCTTGGCAGGAAGGAATTGATGCTGATAAAGGAAGAGATATCTTATCACTAAATCAGATTATGTTCCTGCAGTCAAAGGAAATTGATGTCATAGCAAAGAACTGGGAAGATCTGACTCTAGCTGCTAACTCCCTTCTTTCTCTTCTCCACCTTTTATTGACTTAATCGATGAATTCGCGCTGCAGTAGGACCCACTTTTGTAGGTTTATATCGTCGATGCGAAGGTCGGACAATCTGAGTAGCGGCGATTGGCGCCATCTGTGGGAATCGAAACAAAAGTCTCATCGACGACGTGTAAGAGCTTGGCTCAACGGCAATCCAGTAGCTTATTTGCCTGGTAGGATTCGGCGGTTCCCCTTTCCCGCATACGCTTGAAGTCGACACGGTTGCAATAACCAGCAACCCGTTGATCCGATCACCCAGAAGATCGATTCGCTTCATTGGCGTCTGGGCATTGAAAGCAAAGGCGGCGAGTGATAGAAGTGCGAGGATCATATGTTTTATCGTAGCATGGCTTGATCGTTCGCGGGCCCGGTAAAGCGCGGTGTTGGTGAAAAGAAGCAAATTTGCAGATCGATCGCGATAAAGGAAAGAGCCAGTATCCACTATGATGCGATCCTGATGAGCGACGAGTTGTCCTCGATGACTCATGAACTCTAGCCAAAAATCGCGAGGGCCGAATTCAGACTAGAGACACCATCGCCACATTCAGCAATCTGAAGAATGTACGCGTTAAGGTCGAGCAAGAAGAGAAAACGGTCGAGGACAAAACGGTCGACGAAGTGCTAGGAGCTTAGCGTTTGCATTACTCACGGGTGTAGTGCCGCCCATACAATCAGTATACCCCACCTTTGGTACAGGACCTACACTCTACATACCACATGCATCAACGATTTAAAGTCCCGATGACATGCTCTCCCTCATAAGGCGACTTGTTCTTGTTCTGAATTATTACGGGTTTGTCATTCGATTTTCACTATGTTTGATGGCCCCATCTGCCGACTCTTACAGTGATGCTCCAGTATAATGGTGATGACTTGATCTGTGATGACCTTCTATTATGTAAAGTTTTCCCGGCTAGTTTGCGAAGCCCTACACTAGTCTGGTTTCACAAGCTCCCGCGAAACTCAATAAATACATTTTATGAACTTTAGGGAGCGTTCATCTCATGTTTCTATGTGCCAATTACTCAAAGATGTTCTGTTTCCCTTATGAGCCATTTGAAACACAAAGAAGAGTCCATAAGGGACTTCACAAGGAGGTTCGGGCAAGCCATCTAACAAATAGAATTTCTGACATTGATGCGGAGTCCTTGAGCCGGAAGAAGCTTGGTCGTAGGCTCCCTTCTTCCGCTAGCGCGTCACAGACCGCGGCAATGATGAAGAATTACCTGGCGTGAGATAGATGCTCATATTTGGGGACAATATCGAAGCGGCCAGGCCAAATGATCATGATCTGAGATGGCGGTTGAAAGTCAGCCCCGGGGAAAAGTGTCAGTGCTCAGCAAGGTTAGAACGGAGCGGCGACCCAGTAGTCTGCAATGAGGGCCGCGGGTCACCACTAGCGAATCATCTTAGTGCGAAGGCTGTTGCCTCATTCTGATCACCAGTTTCAAATGGTCTGAACCCATGACGAGGATCTTACTTTCGGAAAACAAATCTTGCTATCTTTATATTATACGGACCATGAATGAAACCGTGATGAAATCCCAAGTTCCTAGTAGAAAAGCTTATCGGAGTGGGACACCTCGGGTACCGGGGAAGTAGATCGGGGGGTGGAGTCGGTGTATATGTAGGAGTGATTAGCTAGTTGGGTGTTACCTTTGGGACTGAACTGACCCTGCCTCTCTCCAGGCATTTTTGGTAGATGACCGATGTCAATCAAAGAAAACTCCGGCATAAGTAACTGCGTCTCGAGGCGTATGGTTAAGGCTACAGGGTGAATGTAGATCCCACACCTGACGGTGGGGAAGTTGAATAGATGGCCCCATATCCTTTCCTTTTGTTAATTCGAACAGGGTCATTGTGCCCCATTATGATGCCTTGGTACTCACCCTTTGTATTAATGGTTTTGATGTGCATAGGGTGCTGGTGGATTTAGGCAGTGCGGTGAACACTTCGACTTCTAACCATTACGAGATGAAGCTTTCTTATAAGGTATCACTAGAATTGATCGGGCGAATCCTCTCTAGTTTCAATGGAGCAACTATAGTGGCATGGAGATGTCACCTCCTTATAGAAAGAAGTGGACCCAGTAATCCTTTCGACGGGTTTACTGATCATCAAGGACTTGCCTGTAACAGCGTCGAAATGAGTTAACCTTTTAAGCAACCTGACTAGGCTGGGCGGCAGTGCTATCGAGTTGTCCATGCGGGAAGCGAGAGAGGGAAGTACCATTAGAACAGCCTTCCACAGATGACGGAGACTCATGCATAGTAATAATATACATTGGATCAAGCGGAAGAAAAGGACGCTGATCTATGGATCAATTGGAAGAAATAGAGTTTGAAGGATCGGAAAGGTTCACCTACGTTAGCTCCCTCTTGTCCAATGAAGAAAGGGAGCAAGTACGACTCACGTTCTTCATGTGTGATCTCTTGCTTGGAGACACTTTTGGTGTGGTTGGGATACTGTCAGACGGTGGCTTCTCATAAACTAAATGTCCTCTCCACTAGCAAGCCACTAAGGCAAGAGGTGAGCGATTCCACTCGGATCGACATCAGATCATTCAAACAAAAGTAGACAATCTCCTAGCAGCAGGTTTTATGAGGGAGGTAAAGTACCCCGAATAGCTAGCCAATGTGGTGGATCGAAAAAGGGTAGTAAGTGGCGCATATGTGTAGACTATACTGACCTTAATGAAGAATGTCCCAAGTATAGCTTCCCCTTGTCACGTATATATCAAATTGTGGATGCAACGATCGGGCATGGCATCTACCATCATTGGGCCGCCTTCTCTAGGTACCATCAAATTTCACAGCCATCTCAGAAGCTGACATGGAGAAAACAGTCTTCATCACACCACACAGATTGTACTGTTACAACGTAATGTTGTTTGACTGAAGAAAAACCTGACTGACTTATCAAGGATGGTGAGATAGGTAAATCCAAGGAGGTCTATATCGATGATATGCTCGTTAAGTCCAAAGATCGCCCCAATCACACAAGCCATGCATAAAACCTTGGTACATTTGCAAAGACGCCAACATGAAGCAACCGCTGAAGTTAGCGTTCGTGTCGACTTAAGCAAATCCCGGGCTTTATGGTAACCGCGAGGGGAGGGGATGAGAGGCTAATCCCATCCTACCGAGGCCGTAATGAACTCTCGGGCGCTCATTTCGAATAGAGGGTGCAATGACGACTAACCGGCTGGCGGCCCTTGAAGTCGTTCTTTGCCACCCTAAAGGGAGGGCCGGTTGGAATCAAGAATGCGACCAGGCTCTTACAACAATTAAACAATATCTCACCGAACCACCAGTTCTCACTAGCCTTGAAGCCGGAGACATACTCTATCTTTACTTAACAATCTCAGGAATGTCGATGAGTGCAGCATTGTTCAAAGAAGATGAAAATCGGAAGCAGAGACCAATATTCTTCATATGTAAGTCCCTTTTTAAGGTAGAAACCCCGATATACCCATCTAGAGCAGGTGGCATTGGCTCTCTAGGTAGCCGCTAAAACTTAGATCCCTGGCCCTGGCGCACCCTATCGTGTCTTCCTGACCTCCCTGGCTTTATACACTTAAGCCCATTACATGCGGACGGATGGCACCGATATTGAGTTAGTGAGTTCGGTATCAATATAAACCTCGTCGGCGTTAAAGGGGCGAATCTTGGCTGAAGGCTTTTTTTGCGAATTCATGCCGGGGAAATGGAACCGGGCGACTCAGGCTAGTGGACTCTGAATGTGGATGGCACTTCGCGTGACCCGGGGCCGGGCCCGGGACTCTAACAAAGCGATCGAAATAATAGAAGCGGGGTCATTTGTTTAGATTTCTCCGCTTCTAATAACGAGGTCGAATACGAAGCAATCATAGCTAGGATTGACCTCGTAATCTCCATATCCTCAGAAAAAAATCATCATAAGAAGCGACTCTCAATTGGTGGTAGGACAAGTAAATGGAGAATATGAAACGAGAGACCAACGCATGACCAAGTATGTAAGTCTGGTCAACCTAAGACTGGGGAACTTCGTGGCTTGGCCATTGGAGCACGTCTCAAGAGATTTAAACGAAAAGGCAAACGCTTTGGCAACCGTGGCCACATCCCTACCAATAAAATAAACGGTGCTCCTACCTGTCTACTACCAGCCAGAGTCGTCGATTACTTCCAACCGAGTAAACAAAATAGACGAAGCGTGTCCTTCTTGGATGACTCTAATAGTCTGCTATTTGAGCTCAAGCTGTCCGGATAATGGCCCGAATCCCGAAAGATCCAAGTCGAGCTGACTCGATTCTCCCTTAAATGTTTAATCGGCTATATAAATGGTCCCTGGACGAGCCCTACCTTAAGTGCCTTACTCACTAGTAGGGACAATATATTTTGGCCAAGCTCCATGATAAGGTATGTGGGAATCATCCAAGCGGAATGACATTGGCTCATAGAGCCCATACCAAGGCTATTATTGACCAACCATGCGCGTAGATGCAGTCCCCTATGTCAGGAAGTGTAACCGCTGCCAGCGACAGGCCCCTATGTCGAAGGTGCCAGCACAAGACCTAACGACCATAACAAGCCCCTGGCCCTTCGCTCAGTGGGGAATGGACATCGTTGGGCCACTGCCTATCGCCCCGGCTTAGAATAAGCTGTGCGGTGGCCCGCAGAGCTATTTCGTGAGATAGGTAGAAATTAAAGCCTTCGCATCCGTCAAAGATAAAAGAGGTTGATTCGGTTGTATGGAATAACATTGTGTGCGGGTTCGAGAATACCACAATCTATTATGTGACAATGGGCCACAATTCGATAATAGGGTATCTGAGGGAATTTTTACCTTGCTCACCTGGGAATGAAGAGAGGACACCTCATCTTTAGATGCCTCGAGCTTTAGTAAAAGCGACATTTGCTCAACCGCCAAATAGGCAACCTCAGCCTCTAACCTGCAGTCCTCTTCCTCCGCATCTGCCAAGGCATCTAGGGACCTAGTCAGGTTATCCTCTACCCTTTATAGCATCACTGATGACTCTGACGTGGATGGCCACCCTTGGCCTCTTGCTTGGCCTTGTCCCTTTCTTTCTCATGATTTAATCTTTTTCGTGCGGCTTTGACGCTGCTCGATGCTTGACTTAGATTTTGCCTGGCCAAGAAAGAGTCAAAGCCTGTGTAGAAATGGATTCTGGCGATAAAGCGTAGTTTCTCGTCATCTAGCCGGGATTAAACTCCTGTGCTATGAAGCCATGTCGGGGATCTTTAATCGACTGTAAAAAGTTAGAAAGAAAATTACCCACACGGGAACTAGTAATCAGCACATACCGGCAGCGATCGGTGAGTCCATGATTCACGGGATAAACATCTAGATCCTGAAGCTATCGTGGGAGGCCTCCTTATCTATGTAGGCGGGAACGTATGGCGCTCTGACTTCTGTGGCGACCACGGTACTTAGAAATAATTGGGATACCAGAAGTTTCGCGCATGAGCTCACTTTGGTTGAGGGCTCGATTGTGGATGATCTCTGAGTACCCTCTGGATGCAGCAGCCCCAAAGGCAGTTGTTGACAACCAGTCAACAGGGAATTCTGTGGATTTGGTCTTTCGATACCACCTTATTGTGTCCCATTTGTCGGATCCATATTTTCACAAAAATCGGCGAGTGCTCGCTTTGTTGGGGCTACCAAATATCACCCAGCTTTATATAGCAATATATCATGACCCATCCGGGGGTCTCAACGAGTAATAATGACCACACGAAGGGTCCGTGTCCATATTCATAATGTCTGACCATATCACAATAGTCGTAAGAGTTTATTGCTTACTCTTATACAAAACATATATTAAAACTAGTTTGTTCTAATATAGTTTCGAAAATATTTATCAAAGCCACATCTTGGTTCCATCAAAATCACGACACCAGAGGGCGGTGATCTCAAGTCATATACCCTGCGAAATATGGTCCCACGATGGGGTGAGAAATGCCCGATAGAGAATAATTCCTATAAGGGCTACTCCCCACCTAAGTGCATATGCAATGTCATTTCACACATTCAAGTAAAAACATATACATTCATACTCAAATGCTTGGCCACGTCGCTACATGCGCAAATTATGCGAATTAAGTTTATGAGCTGGAAACAATTTATTTAGATCCCGGTTAAATTCAATTTATTTTAAATGAACTTTATTTAATTTATTTTCCACTTTCAAGATTTTTCTCAAAAATCCCGTTTTAAATCCACAGACACGAGCCAGAAAATCGAAAAAATCGGTAATATCGGTCGAAAAAAAATTTGGGTAAGCCCAGATTTGAAACCAATCACGTGACCAAAGTCCGTTTATCATCGAGATCTAGAAAAATTTAGAACCGTTGAACCATTTTAAATGATTTTACTATTTTGTCATTTTTTAGAAAAATTAAAAATTTTCAGGTTTTAAGATCGGGGCAACTATGCCGTCGGGGGATGGATCCCTCCTACGATTGGAACATATGTGCTTTCCAGTGACACCGTCGAGACAGCCTTTTCACCGCTAGGCTCGTATTTGCAAAAAACTGTGGGAGCATCGGACGGCTTATCTACCCCTAATAGACCTCCTCACCAATTTAAATGCGACATTTGAAGGCCCCTCAATTGGGATCCCCTCCTCCAGAGGTGCACTGGCCTCATTGGGGGCACCTTCCAAGACCGACTAATCATTGGAGGCTAGATCAGGGGAGTCCACTAAAATTATTGCCCATTTCTTCTGAGCCTCTTCATCTGGAAGGACCGCTTCGACCATTTCCCATCAGATCTGGGGGTGGTCTTTCTCAGAGCTTTGTAGCACCTTACACATCGTGTAGCAAACCGGTGATAAGAAATTTGAACATTTCCTCTTCATTGGGCTCACTAGCAATTCACCTTTCGTCCAATCCACAAAGTGCTTCCAACCCGGCTTATTTGTTTGCCTTCGTTTCTTAGGAGCCCTCGTCTTTTTCTTTCTTCTTCTTCTTTGTTGGTCGGGATGAGGCTGCGGACTTTGAAATTTGGGTAGCTGAACAGGACCTCACTAAGGTCCTTGTAGTGGCCCCCACTTAATCTTCCTAACCAGAGACCGCCTGAGAAGAGCTACCTAGGTTCAACTTAAGAAGGTCAGCAAGAACAAAGTGCTCTCCCTCGATAAGCTTTGTGGGCAACAAGCAGGGAACGACGGGGATAATGTAAGGGAAGGGGCTGGCGCCCAACTCACACAAGTTCCTCTCCGTCAACAAAAGCTTATGATTAGCTCTGCCTCCGTTATCTCCAACAATCGTCAATGTTCTCCAAGTTAGCCTTCTCAATCTAGTTGACTAGCCGGCCTCGCTGTAGCTTACTGAATAACATCGGGAAAACGGTATGTCGGGCCGCAGTCCACCTAGTAGGGCAGAGTTTACCTTGAGCCAAGACAGAGCACGGGAACCTGAGAAGTGGTCACATCAAAGGAAACCACAGAAATTTGAGTGTCTTGTACCACGGGCCCCTAACTAGGACAACCCTCTTCACCTCCGTCTTAGGAGAATTAAGAAGCCTCGTTACAAATTGTAGCCGAGGACTATGGGCCAACATAGATAGCCAGCCCCTAGTCCCCAGCTTCAATGTATAGATGAAACAAATATCTACCAGCGAAATATCCAACAGGTAGAGAAAGTTAAGCACATTGCAACCCATTAAAATCCGAAAAACATTCAAATGAATAAGGCGTAGAAATTGCCGAATTTGACATGTAAGATTGCTTTACCAACGGCGAGCAGAGGGAAGCGAAGTCTAGGCTATGGCTTTGCTCACAGGTAGTAGATGGCATTATCCGCTTCTCCTATAATTGAAAGTCGGTATGTCCGAAAATTCTAAGCTAATCTTCATGCGGGACTCGTGAAGGACTCGACTCCTCGAGGACGCAAAGCACAAGGCGCTTTGCGATGGGCGACTCCCAATTGGACCCCCTCCTGCGCCCAACCTAACTAGTGGAAGTCTCCTCCTGACCCCTCGTCATTCTACAAGCAAACAAAGAAAGGGGATCAACTCGAGGATCTCTTAGAAAAACGATAGCGGGATGAAACCACTAGACTAAGGGCACCGAGAGCTTGTGGATTCCCCCGAGCTGAGCCATATCAAAACCTACGTCTGGGTTTAGGTGGTTGGAACCACATCGGCGGCGAAAAGCACACATTCGAGCAAGACAGGAACAAAACCACATAGAAACAAAACAATTTGTATAAAGAAAATCGAGCGAAAGCAAGGAAAAACCAGGAATCGAAAATGGTCGAAGTCTTCAACGGCTCCTTGGCAAAATCTTGAGTGTTGTAGATGCTCAAAGATTTTAGACCAAAAGGTTTCTAAACAACGGTAAAGGAAATTAACATCTGGATCCTATCTAGGGCAAGGCACGATTGCATTAAATGCCGACAGATCGAACCCCGATATCGAGAAGCATGCTCTTCCACGTTTGGTATTTATAAGATGTTTTATCTTGGGCATCTAAAACACGCATGAGCACCCTGATTGTAAGCACCCAGCTCTTTAGATCTATCAACCACTTATGAGCCCTAAAACTCACTAGATTTTTAATCCATTTTTCTAAGCATATTACAAGATAAATGTTGAATCGTATGCAGAAATGTGGATATTTTACTCAAATTTAATTTTGCAGGAAAATACAGCAGAAGCTAAAATCTCAGCAAAAACCAGAAGAGATCAGCCTACAAAGCGAAATGAAATTACATGGCGAAAATCAGTCTTGAGGCTTATTTGTCGATCATTTCCAGTCACGACATCATAAAATCAATTTTGGGAAGAAATAGAAGACCTTAACCCAAGCGAAGTCGTGACTTGAAGATTAAACATAGCCCGAATAACAAAGGCAACAAGTGAAAGAGGTTGACAAAGAAGTATAGTCAAGACTAAAGGAAATATTCAAGTGAATCTTGATTAGCGACACCACTCCCGATGTCGCGACACCCGGTGAATATAGCGAAATTAGCGGCGTCAATCGATGTTGCGACGTGGATCGAATCAATAAAGCCACAAAAGGAAGTCTACGCAAGAAAGCGAAGTTGCAACTAGTTTTTAAATGAAGGGCTCCATTTGAAGTCGCGACATACTTGTTGAGGTGCGGCGTAGAAAGCGGGGTGATCTTAACGAAAGATTAAAGTTCTGCGACCAAATTAAGAGTTGAAGAGCAAAGTCGCAAGCGAAAGAAGACACAAGCGAAGTCCTTGCCAAGAAACTGGAGTTTCAACCATTTATTAATCAAAGACCACAAACGATGTCGCGACCACTCATCCAGGTCGCGACTTGAAGAAGAACTGAGAAGAAGAAATCAAGGTCGCAACTACTTTTGAGCAATTGGGACTACATGTAGCCAGAAAAATAGCAACATGAGGTCGCGACATCACCTTGAGGTCGCGACCTGGAATAGAGGTTGGAAGGAGGAAACTGCAACAAAGAATTGAGGTTGCGACGGAAAGAAGAAATGGACATCAAAAAGAGGAATCGCGACATACCTTGAGGTCACGACTTAAATTTACGAAACCCGATGAAGATGAAGACCACCAACAAGAGTCGCAACCGGAAAAAGAAAGTCAGAGCTTGAAATCAGTCTACAAACATAAATGTAGTCGCCAACCTATTAGATTAAGCGACAGGCAGAAAGAGAAAAGCATCACGCCCGATTCAGAAACTCGACCGAATGACGGATCGAGCTAGTCGGGCGCGAGACCTCTCTCCTCTTGGGACTCTTTACTGTGAATAATTAGACATTGGTATATCAAGTCTTATAATATATCAAAATCATATACAAACGTCAAAGGAAATAAAACTACCACCGTAGTGGTGTTCTGATGTCCAGATATCACAGTACCAAGTCCATTTACATATTCGAAAACTATACGATTACAAATTCGATCAGAGTGCGGAACTACATTGGGCTACTTTCGTGTGTTGTACGAGAAGATGCGGAAGTTTTCGGACGTCTTCTCCTGTACCTACACGGATTGAACTCCCGTGCTAAGCTTTATGCTTAGTGGGGAAACATATACAATATGTGTGTGTACTCGGTTATAATAAGCATATAACAATACTTAATTATCAAAATTTCATGCATTCGGATAATGGACTTATACAAGTAGTATACTTGTACGGACTTATGCCTACAACGGACTTATGCTTATTCTTATATAAAAGTACCCGTAGGTACTACACAGGTTCATTATACGGAAGTACCCGTAGGTACTATTGGACGTATATTATATTACAGGACTTATATGTTTATTCGGGGTCTCATTAGGAGTTCTGAGCTTACTCTTATTGAATTACCCGTGCGTATTACGGTCCGAGCGATTCGCAAAATTTCCTCTTGTTTTTATTCTTGATTATTATCATATAATTCTTTGGGATCCTGGACAGTGCTAATAAACGTGTAAGATACATCATAATAATATCCAAAGATATTATACAGTACGGAAAAGCAGGATTTCCAGAATACAGAACCGGAGTGCCATAGCACAATTCAGGACAGGAGTGCCGTAGCACTTAGGACGGGAATGCAAGTACTAATCGGGAGTCTTGGGAGCATATGGCGAGATCATAGGAAATTGCCTAATCGGGAGTCTTAGAACAGCAAGGAGATCTGAAGTGCTGTCGAGTGCGGGGCACTAGCGAGTCTTAGAAGTACTAATCGAGTCTTGAACCTTTAGCAGTCTGGGAAGTACTAATCGAGTCTTAGGACACTAACGAGATCTTAGGAAATTGCTAATGTCCCGGAGGACAAGTGCTATGTCGATTAATAGCTGAGTCTCGGATTATTTTTTATAATTATATAGAGTTCGATAATTTCTTGGTTAGAATATGGCATTCTTAGCCACATTATGTGTTCATGGCCGGATCGTATTTCATACAGGATAAGGTATGATGCGTATATAATCACACCTTAATCATATTTATTCTTCTCTGAATCTACTTTGCAGGAATTGAGATCAAATCGATCGGATCATTGAACTAAAGTTATGGCATTTTCATTATTGTGTCGGACCTAAGTTTTACCAAGAGTACAGATTATAATATTTATTTTCCAGTGCCTTGTCTTGATATTTGGCACTGGATGACATACTATTTTAAAGTTAAGGTGCTAAGGGTTCTATTCCAACTGGAATCACCCCATTCGAGACACCCGAAACTCAAGTGATAAAGCTTGACTCTCGGTACTCTATGATCAGCGATTACAAATGAACACCACATGGCCCCACTTTCAGTGAATTTTTGAGCTATCTAGAATCAAATTTGGAGATACCTATAAAAATATATTTGGTTCTCCTTGAAGTCTATTTACATAGCCACTTGAATCACTCAAATCGGAGAAGAAATGAAAGCGAGTTATGGCGAAATCTGTGGTCAAGCGGGAGCAATTGGCAGTCCCTGCAGGTGGGACTTTAAGTCCACCAGTAGGACTTGGCCCAAAAATGACCAGTAGCGATATTCTACCGGTAGGATAATCCTGGTAGGACTTCCAAAAGTGCCCAAATTGGGTGGTTTCTCCCATTTTCATGCCTTATCATCCTTAGATCCTCTGTGCATCCTTCGTCAAAAAGCAGCATAGAATCCCTCCCGAGAACTCCCTGAGAACACTTTTAATTTGCAAATGAATCTAGGATTCATACCAATTTCACCCAATTCTACAAATCCTTGGGATTTTTGGAGGATTCCATATCTACTCATTATGAACTAGGGCTTTCAGCAAAACTTCCTTAAATCTAGAAGTTATAATGTTTGTAAAACCCTAGAGTGGAATCAATTTAATATTCATGGAAACACAGCAATAGATATCAAACATTCTTACTTTCAAAACATGCTAAAATCCATAGTTTCCATACCAAGGTCAAGTATCATACCTTGGTTGCTCCCTCCTTCCTCTTCTTCTTCTTTCTCTTCTTCTCCTTCCTTTTTCCTCCTCCTCTGTGGAAGCCTTCTTGTTTGGAGACCAAAAATACATTTTGGTCTCCACTCTTACTATAATAAGGGTTTTAAATTATTTCTTTAATCCCCCAACTTCCATTAATTACATTAAACTCTTATTATTCATACACAGCCTCTAATCTTATTAATTCATATGTTGATATCCCTTTTGTCGTACACTTTTGCCCTTATAATTTATCTGACTTAGGGTTTTCTAAGTTTTCCATATTTTCATGATTAATTTAAAATTTTAATTTATGCCTACAAAATACCTAAACATGTTGAAAACAACTAGGGTATCTTTAAAGGAATGTACAATTCTCACTTAAAATAAATTCGTCCTCGAAATTACCTAAAAGCTAGTGAAGTCTTTGTACCCTCGGTATGGAGTCTGGTTCCCATGTTGCTTCTTCCACATACCATGATGTTACCAAGCACTTTTACCAGTGGAACTTGCTTGCTTCTTAACTGTCTTATTTCACGATCTAGAATAACTCGGCTCTTCTTGAAGGATTGAAATCTTCAGCTTGTATATCTTGAGCTGAGTAATATGCGATGGAGTCGGAGAGCGATATCTACGAAGCTTATAGACACATGGAATACATCATGTAATTATTCACTCAGTGCCAAGCGGTATCTCTTGGTCAACTCTTTCCAAAATCTCATAAGGGCGATGAATCGTGGACTCGATTTCCCTTTCCTTCAGCGAGATATCTTTTCCACGGAGACACTTTTAAAAACACTTTATCTCTACTTCATACTACATATCTTTTCTCTTAATTAACGCAAAACCTTTATGCATCACCCAGGCGACTTTTAATCTGTGAATAATGCGAACTTTTTCTTAAAGGTGTCTTTTACTAATTAGGACCAATAATCTTATGCTCATTCATCTCTATCCGACACATTAGGAGTTCTACATCGTCTTTAAATACAGACTATACGAGGCCATGCAAATCTTGGATTGATAAGCTGTTGTTATAGAAACGAGGAATTCCATGATTAGGCGTACTTATCCCGGCTTAGGAGAAAATCTAATGCACGGCCCGAGAAGCATGTACTACATGCTGGATCACTCTTTGTTTGTCATGGTTAATGTGGATTGAAATGGTGCTAAAATTCAATCGTGCAATGGTATTAACTCTTTCCCAAAAACGTGGCGTAATCGGTCGGGTGAGTTTTCATCGATACGGGGAATGCCATGTAATCTACTAATTTATTCTACCTTAAAAGGTCCGCTAAATGATCCATAGGTGATGGTCAGTGAATCGTAAAGTGGTTGTTGGTGGATCTTCATGCCAGTTACATCCATGTTTCTTTTGGGTGAGAGCAGGATCTGAAATCCATAGTTATGTGCTCCCGCTTCCATTGGGGGGTGGAAGGGGATTCAATAAACGGATGGTACCCAATTGTTGACTTTTGCTTGGCGACCACGTCAGACCTTAGCCACATACTGAAATATCTGCTTTACAATTCCTAGCCACAGTGAAATTTCTGTTTAATATCACATTTGCATTTTACTACTTCAGGATCATGGTAAAAATGATGTGTGGCTTCCCATAATATTTTCTTTTTCAATTCCATATCATTCGGTACATAATCTGTTCTTGTACAACAAACCTCCACTTCCATCTATGGAAAAATCAGTCTTGTCTCCAGTACTGACCAGCTGAGCCAATTCTTGTAACTTGTCATCATTTTGACATTCATATCATTTGTGTTGTCCGTGTCGCGTTGATTGAGCGACAAGGCTCCATCAGGTGCAAATCTCCGATCATAATCTTTCAAGGTCAGAGCAGAAATCAATTTCCTACTCAAGGCATCTGCTACTACATTTGCTTTCAAATTGATAATAAATTATACAATCATAGTCTTTGTAATTCCAACATGCAGAAGCGTTACCTTAAGTTCAAATCTTTTTGAGTTAGCAAATATTCAGACTCTTATGATCGGTAGAAAATTTTGCATTTTCTCCATATAAATAGTGTCTCAAATTTTCAAGCGAACACTCTACTGTTGCCCCAACTCCAAATCATGTGTGGGATAGTTTTTCTCATGCGGCCGGTGCACAGGCATAAGCCACCACTTCCATCTACATCAATCGCATCCCGAACCTATCCCCAGAAGCATCGGCGTATCTTTGTGTAATCCCTACCCGAAGTAAATTTGAATCAACTGCTTGGTGCTTCAGCTTGAGTATTTCTTACCAATCTTTAAAAGCTGGATTGGCACTTATCATCCCAGTCAAATTTCACTCCTTTCCGGAGTAATCTTGTAAGTGAGGATCTTTATGGCGAAAAGCCTTGTACAAATCTCAGAGTAATAGCTTTGCTAAGCCAAAAACTTCTATCTCGGTTATGTTCGAGGAGATTGTCAATTCACAATTGCTTCGATTTTTTCTTGGATCCTCTAACATACTGCCGGATACAATATGCTTTAGGAATGTACTTCCTTAAGCCAAATCACATTTACTTAATTTGGCAAACAAGCCGATTCTCTCGAGTTTGCAACACTATCCTCAAATGGTGTTCATGTTCCTGTGCATCTTTAGAATACACCAGGATGTCATCAATAAATACCACAACAAATTGATCCAAATAGGGGCGGAAAACCACATTCATCGAGTCCATCGCCTTGAAATTTGGAGCATTAGTCGACCCGAATGGCATGACCCGAAAACTCATAGTGGCCGTAACGGGTTACGAAAACATTTCGGGACATCAGCTTCTTTTTTACGGGAGTTGATAATATCGATCGCAGTCTATCTTCGAAGACACTTGCTCCTCTCAATTGATCAAATAAATCTTCTATTCTTGGCAGCGGTACTTGATAGTAAGCTGTTACTTTGTTGTTCTTGGGTAATCAATGCACATTCGGAAGGTGCCATCTTTCTTCTTAACAAATAAGCCAGGCGCCTTACGGTCATGAAACACTAGGTGAACGACCCTTGTCCAATAAGCTCCTGTAGTTGAGTCTTCAGCTCTTTTGGTGTAGTTGGGCCATACGGTGGGTGCCCTTGGGAAATAAAATTCGTTCCACTGAACAACTTGATAGAGATCTACCTTCTCATTGGTGGTACTCCTGGTAATTCTTCGAGGAAACCTTCGGGAAACTCCCTAATCACGGGAATATTTTCTAAATTTTACTTGTTCTCTTTTAGATCCAAGAATCAAAAGCCAAAAGGCTTCACAACCTTTTTTCGAGCGTCGGGCTTTCATAGTGACATAATTTTCGGCAGTTGGATCGGATACAACATGGTTACTTACGGCCCAGTCGGGACATTTAAGCAAAACTCTTTTCTTATCCGCAGTCAACTATGGCACGATGTTTGGATAACCAATCCATTCCCAGTCAAATCAAACTCGCATGAAAAGGCAAGCAATTTAGATCTAGCGAAATTCCTTAACCTTACTGAACCATTAAGGGACAATTCTTACACACGGTTGACTCTATACTAAATACTTGAGAGGACTTGTAACAAGCGGGTCATAATCTAGCAGCTCTGCCTTGGGTAGTTTATAAGCCCATTTGTTTCGGCATGCATATATATGGATAATGTGAAACCCCGGATCAATTAAAGCATCGAATCAATATCAAGAAGTGAATGTACATGAACCCACAGGTATGTCCGGATCTTCTCGAGCTCTCATCGCATAAGCTCGTGCTGGGGCCGTAGTAGGAGGACGACTTACTGTCTCAGAAACATTACCTCTACCTTGCGAGCCACTTCGTCCTTTACCCCTACTCTGAGTCTGTGGAGGTACATGTGACCCTCCTCTACCACTTCCTTGAGGATTTCTAGAACTTCCAAATCCTCGCGGACAATTGGCTATCACGTGCTCGTGCTCCCACATTGAAAACAACCTCGATTACTGGAAATCTGCGAAATACCACTATGATACTTGGCAGCAATCTTAGGCCTCAATTTCCTCTTGTCGATTGAGATGCCTCGGCCAGGAACTTTGTGTCATGATAGGTCCTTGTCTCCTGCCCCTTGTAAATTTGGCCTCGTCTTTGGATCAACTTGTGACTCTCTAGGTCTTTTCACAAGGAACCCCTCTTGAGAACTTTTCTCTTTCTTTCTTTCTTGACTCTTCATTTTGATTTCTCGATTTTATAGCCGCTTACGCAGTGATAAAAAATTGACGGTCTAGCAATGCTTGGTAGTGAGTACCTTTTTGATAGATTCATGAAGGCCCTCCTCAAGCTATCCACACCTGATTTTTCATGGGGCGGTTCAGTGCATATTCTTGAAGTAATTTGGATGCTCTCATATTAAACCCTTTCATCATTTTCCACTTGTCTTGAGTCAAAGAATTCACTTCAAATTTTGACTCTTGTAATCATGATGACATACTTGTATTAAGCTTCATTGGCCAAGTAGTCCCATGGCGGATGCGGGATTGGTGGATTTCTCAAAACCAGCTTCCACCCAATCTGGCACCTGGCGATGAAACACCGCAATCTTGACCTTTTGGTCCCTTTGGACATTCAGTTCATGCCCTTTCAAGTTTTTCAAACCAAGCTTCGGCTTTATGGGTTCTTCATGCTTGGCTGCATGAATTCTTCCACTCCCATGCTTTAGTGTTACTCACTCGGGCTCGTGGGCGGTGAGTCGATGCAGGACCCTTGCCCGTATCACGGGGGCTTTACCCGATGCTTCGGTTGAAGCATTTTCATTCATCGTTGACTCGGACCAGACGAGGCGAGATGGATCAAAGGATTGGCAGCTTTCAGGCATTTCATCAACGACTTCTTGAGGAATGGATCCATTCTGAACTAATCGCAGAACGAGAACTATCAACATTGACGGCCTTACATTCTATGTAGGTGCATCGAAATCTTAAACACTTTCGAGAAACGCTAAGCCTAGGCTCGATGCACCAGCTTGTCACGCCTGGATTCGGCTCGGCGAATGACGGATCAGAACCGAGTCAGAGCGCGGATATATATATATCTTGGGACTCTTTACTGAATAATTAGACATTGGTATATCAGGAGTCTTATAATATATCAAATCATATACAAACGTCAATAAAGCTTACCACTTAGTAGTGGTGTTTCTGATGTCGGATATACGATGCAGTCAGTTTTACATGTTAAAACTATACAATTACAAATTACTGATCGAGTCACCGGAACCTACAGGTGATGAACCCTACTTTCGTGTGTTATTACGAAGAATCTGCGGAAGTTCTCGGACGTGCTTCTCCTGGCATCCACCACACAGTTAAAACCCGTGCTAAGCTTTGCGCTTAGTGGGAAACATATACAATATGTATTATTACTCGGTTATAATAAGCATATAACAATACTTGGTATCAAAATTTCATGCATTCGGATAATGGACTTACTCTGATAATTATGCTTATCACGGACTTATACTCTGAAGCGGACTTATGCCCATTCTTATATAAAAGTACGTAGGTACTACGGAGTTCATTATACGAGTACGTAGGTACTCTTTGGGCCGTATATTATATTACGGAGACCTATGTTTGTCGGGTCTCATTAGGAGTTCACAGGCTTACTCTTATTCGAGAATTACCCGTCGTATTCTGGTCAGGCGATTCCGCCATAATTTCCTCTTGTTTATTCTTGATTATTATCATATAATTCTTTGGGATACGGACGTGATGCCTAATAAGCGTGTGAATGCATCATAATATCCAAGATATTATCTGATGCGAGCGAGTTTCCGAGAATCTGAAGCCAAGTGCCATAGCCTGGTCGGGACGAGTGCGGTAGCATAGCAGGACGAGATCGCAGAAATTGCTGTCGGAGTCAGAGACACTAACGGGGAATACCCGAAGTGCTGTCGAGTGCGGAGCACTAACGAGAGTCTGAAGTACTGTCGGGACAAGTGCTATGTCAATTAACCTAACTGATCTCGGTATTTTTATAATTATATGGTTCGATAATTTCTTGGTTTTAAATATGGCATTCTTAGCCACATTATGTTCATGACAGATGGTATTTCATATACGGATAAGGTATGATGCGTATATAATCACACCTTAATCATGTGATACTTATTCTTCTCTGAATCTACTTTACAGAGTGGAATCAATCAATCGGATCATTCAAACTAAAGTTATGGCATTTTCATGCCCGACTAGTCGGACCTAAATTTTGAAATCCTGAATTACCCATGTTTATTTTCCAGTGCCTTGTCTCGATATTGGCACTGGATATTTGTACTATTTTAAAGTTAAGGTGCTAAGGGTTCTATTCCAGCTGGAATCACTTATTCGAACTCAGAAACTCGAGGTCGTCGAGCTCTTTCGAGACTACTCTATGATCAACTGATGCAGGAAATGGGCTTGCACATGGCCCCACTTTCAGTGAATTTTGAGCTATCTAGAATCAGGGTGGAGATACCTATAAAATATCATTTGGTTCTCCTTGAAGTCTATTTTACATAGCCGCTGAATCGCTGAATCGGAGAGAAAGAAATGAAGCGAGTTATGCCCGAAATCTGAGAAAACTGGTCAAGCGGGGAGCAGTGGCAGTCTACCGGTAGGACTTCAAGTCCTCTGGGTGAGGACTAATAAAATGACCGGTAGCGTGCGGTAGGACTTCAATCCCTACCGGTAGGACTTCGAAGTGCCCCAAATTGGGTGGTTTCTCCCATTTTCATGCCTTTATGTATCATCCTTAGATCCAAACCTAATGCATCTTAATCAAAAACTAACATGGAATCCCTCCAGAAGACTCCCACAAACACTTTTTAATTTGCAAGTGAATCCTAGGATTCATACCGGATTCTTTAATTCTACAAATCCTTGGAATTTTGGAAGGTTCCATATCTCGTGAACTGGGGCTTCATTGAAACTTCATAAATACAGAGGATTATAATGTTTGCTTAAAACCACCCCAGAGATGGGGAATCAATTTGTGTTCAATGGAAACCCATTCTTAATAGATACTCAAATGGTTCTTACCAAAAACATGCTAAAATCCATAGTTTCCATACCAGGAGTCAAGTATCCATACCTTGGATTTGCTCCTCCTTCCTCTTCTTCTTCTTTCTCTTCTTCTCCTTCCTTTTCCTCCTCCTCCAGTAAACTAACATTTGGAGACCAAAAATACATTTTTGGTCTCCACACCTCTTTATAATAAGGGTTTTTAAATTATTTCTTTTAATCCCCCCAACTTCCATTAATTACATTAAACTCTTATTATTCATACTTTAGCCTCTAATCTTATTAATTCATATATTTGATATCCCTTTTTGGCAAATCACACTTTTGCCCTTATAATTTGTACAACTTCCGGGTTTCTAAGTTTTCCATATTTTCGCAGTTAATTTACGAAAATTTTTGTTGCTCACCCTACAAAATACACAAGCATGTTGAAAACGCTAGAGGGTAATCTTTAGGGGTGTTACAAAAGACAACGATGTCGCGACAGCAAACGTTAATTCGCTACATCAACTCTTGAAAACGAGCAAACAGAATTGGCGACTACAAGCGATGCCGTGACCATTGATCAATCAGCGTCAAGAGATCTGGTATAACAGACGACAAGGTCGCGGCGAGCAAGAGCAAACAAGGAAATCCATGTGACATCAGCAGAAGGTATTTGACATAGAATGATAAGCTGGGCTTTCTTTTAGAATTCACGGAGTTTTGGGGATTCGACCCCGATTTCTTTGTGATATAAATAGACGATGCCAGAATAGTAAGTAGCTTAGTCTTCTCTACCTGAAGGGGAACGAAGAGGAACTCAGTGTATTGTTTAGAGTAGAATTTTCTTTATTTTTTTATTTTCTTTTCTTTTCTGGATTTGAATTTGCGAACTGTGCAGAAACGAGTGGAGCTGAATTTTTATTTATGTTATTTTCTTCTTAAAATTACTGCTTGAAAATTTATGAAATCTAGACAAATTTATGGAGTTCATTTTTTCTCAGTTTCATTGCAATTATTGTGGTTGTACGTGATCGGTGCTCCGTTTCTTTAATCGCAATGCAGTAATTAGAATACAACTCTGCTGGATTTGAATTATAGTTAATTACAGTCTTTTCTGCAAAAATCTGGAGAACGTTATTTGGGTAGTGATTTACTTGCTTGGTGTTATTTTTGAATCGACAAGTTCCCAATAGTAGTAGTGAATACATTTGAAGATATATCTTGCTCACAATTCGGGATGCCCTACGTGTGACACGGAGACGGAGTTCACGAGAGAGTGAGGCATTCTTTGCAGGTATGCTAGACCTCTAGTGATGGTATTGTTTCAGGATTAATTTTGATAAATCCCCATTCGCGCCAATTGAAGTTGGAGGGTATTTAACAATATAAATAATCGGAAGAGTTCACCTAAATCTAAAGGGAAGTTCCCAACCCCGTGTTAGCTTAGATCCCAATCCAAGGGAAAAAACGAGAACCGTAGATCTGAAGGATGAGCCACGGTTAAGTTGTAAAACTTTGCTGAAATCCTGAGAAGGAAAGCAAAGATGCAGTCCTTGAAATGGGTGTGAGGTATTGAGAAAGAAAAATATCAGTCTTGCGAAAAGCATAAATGCAAATGCTTGGGTAGAACTTGATTTGAGAAACAAGAGTTTCTAACAGTGAATGTGGAAAATCAATTGCAACATTTTAGGCAATCTTGGACAAATCAGATCCATCAATACAATAGAGCAATTTACTTTCATGCGAGGAATTGAAATGTTTCATTATAACTCAGCGTGGTTTTGTTTCTAGCAGGAGCAGTTAGATCAGGTATTTGGACTGTATGTTGTAGTTTATTTCATATTGTAATGTTTTCTAGTTTAGTTAAAAGTCTAGGATTAGTTATCCTAGTAGATAGACTTCATTATCAAAATTCTTTTAGTCGAATAGCATAGAACTTTAGTAGTTGGGAGTACTTGATCTAAAATTCATGTCAATCTTTGTGGGAATGATGCAGGACTTACATTGATTTGCTTGCTTATGCATGACTGTGCGCTGCGGTGTCATAGATAACCAATTTAAATCTAAACATCAAAACAGATTCAGTTAATCAAAGCAAAATTTATCCCGAAGTGACAGGTGTAGAAAGTGTAAGGTTCTTGTAACTATGTACATTTGAGGGGTTTTTAGTCTATATAGAAAAAGGCAAACTTGTTTATTTAATCAACTCTTTGGATCTATCAACCACCGAACCCATGGTTCTATGGGCCTAGGTCTACTTGGTTGGTGGGCCCCTCGATTTGCCTTTCGAAGCGGTCTGGGCCCATTATCCTTGGGGAACCTAAAGAACAATCCCAATCAGAAACTCGGCTTGTTCTGACCTATAAGAGGCTTCTTAGAAAATAGCTTCAAGCCAAGCTTGCTCCCTTAATGACATATAAGCGGTAAATATAGAAAGATCGATGCACAAGAATGCCAAAAACCAAATCTTATTTAAATGCACCAATAGACATCAGTAGTTACACAAAACAAAAACAAATACATCCAAACAACCCTGATAGACCCATTACAAATATGTCTAAGCAACCATACCAAACTGATTGTCAAAAGAAAAAAAGAAAAAAAAGAAAGAGAAAGTCAAAGAAAAAGAAGAGTTTGAAATATTTTGTTTGAAGACTTCCCTCCTCTCAGCCATACACCTTGGCCGCTACAACTCCGGAGGGCGCTAGGATAAGGGGGCACTTAGCCCTAGCGAAGAACTCACAGAGATTTGCATGAGTGGGCTTCCTGTCTAGGGCATGCGCGGGTCGACACATGTGTAGTCTTCAAGCACACAATGTCTGTAGCGACAAGCGGTGTAGAGACTTACGAAGCCTTCACTCCATAACTTCTCCACCTTCGCTGGCCTATATAGGTGGGTGAGGGAGAAATCATGATAAGGAAAGAGAGAACATTGTAGCGGAAGATCAGCAGCAGCTTAAAGACCAAGGGTTCACCCCTTACATATAGAATTAACTAACTTGCCATTGAATGCACCATCGGAATATCATGCGCCACAGACACATTTGAACATATGCGCATTAATAATGTATAATTCTCCATACTTAGGGTCCTGAAATATAATATTTTTCCCCGACTAGAAGGGCATAATCCTTTAGTCGAAAAAAAAAAGGGGGCATTGTGAGTATCGTGGCTTTTAAGCCTAGACCCACTACTCGATAGGCCCAACGCCTATGGGGGTCCATCGCCTAGCTCGCCTCATGAAGTGGCCCAAGACGGCCTACCATATTAAATCCATGCGGGAACTAATCATACAATAGAATCCTAAACCCCATCCGGGATCTCAAGTCCCTTAGCCGGCCGTCCTATCTCATATGGGAAGTTTGTTATGGATAAATATATTAAATAGGGAATCACGCGTAGGATATTTATCCACAGATCTCTCAGTATCCAAATCTCATACGTCTAAAAAACATAAATCCTTAATAAGGAAGAATTAGTCCTTCATAAGGAAAGATAGATCTTATCACAAAAATCACGAGATTATCTTTCCTATAATCAAGAAGAAATTCGAGTATAAAACAAAGAGCTACGTGAGAAATGTATACAACTCAGTGCTCAACTCCTTTTTATATACCCATACTTTTGTTGACTTAATCGTCGGATGACGACACACCGTCGCTGGACCACATGTTTCTGAGGTTTGTGTCAGCGTGCGCCGAAGGGTCGAGCTTGATCCAGGTAACGATAAAAATAAATAAAATTATTATTATTTTGATTTGAGTCATACCACCCAAGATGTACAAAAAAAGGTACACAATACCTACACATCCATAAGAATAGATTTACAAAGAAAAGCCACCTCATTTTAATTACAACCCAAACCAATAAAAAAAAAACTAGCAAGATAATAAGGAGACACATCAATGTACAATAAAGATACCAAGCTAAGTGTAAACAAGAAGGAAAATAATTAGAACATGAATATAATTATATAAAATAATATATATTATAAAAGTATTGAATTGAATGTGTTGGAGTTGAGCTAATTGAACTTAGGCTTGAGTCAAATCGAAATCGAGGTTAAGTTGAAAATAATTTAATCCAGCCCTAACTCAAATATTAAAAATGATTATCAACACTTGTCATATGAAATGAAATTTTTGTTATCAAAAGTCTCCTTGTAATAGGATGTCTAGTGGGTATCTTCTATCTTCCGAGGGTCCATTTGGATCGGAAAAGAAAATAAAATTAAAAATAATAATTTTTTCATATACCAGTTCACATAAATAAATAAATAAGTAAATAAATAAATAAATCAAAATCCCTCAAAATTATACATATTTAATTTTTTTTTAGTCTTTATATAATAGAAAAACAATTAAGCAATTTTGAATAAACATATAAATTAATTTATTATGTTTAAATCTATTTTTATTTTTACTGCAAGAATTTTTCCTTACTTTTTCTCTATTTTTCTTTAATTATTACTTTTGGGTTCAAGAATATTCAAACCATAAATAACCAATTGAATGTCTTATCTTCCAAACAATAAATCAAATGAACTCTTTGGATATCAAAATCCAAGGGATATTGATCTCATGGGATGTTTCAAAATAATGTATTAAATTTTTTGAAAATGTGTGGTTTGAAAACTGATACTAGGTAGTGGAGTTTTTCTCAAGATAAGTTTGACATATGGGATAAACTTGAGAAATATAGGTTTTGATATAAGTAAAAAAAGAGTTATAGAAAATTATTTTATAGGTGTCTCTTCCAAGAGACACTTTTACTTTGAAATTTTTGGAAAGTATATATTTAAGGCCTTTCGATATAGCATTTATTGATTTAGAATTTTCTCTTCAAGAAACACTTTAATTTTTCGAATTTTTTAGACAATGTGTCTTCAAGCAAACATTATCAAAATTATGAAGGTATTTTTCAAAGGCAATTTCATTATAACATTTTAACAATTTAGATACTTTTAGTCTAAAGGCACTTTCATAACCTTTAAGTATGAAGAAACTGATTATAATTAAATTGAAAATTTTGAATCGTAGAAAGTGTCTTTTTAAAATATATTTTCAATTTAAATTCAAGATTATAAAGGTGTATCTTCGAAATACACTTTTAACTTACATTCAAAAATTTTAAAATGTAGAAGTAAAAGTAGAAGAATGAAAATAAAATAGAGTTAAATTTGACATATGATTTTTATTTGCTACTTCAAATTAATTTTATTTATTTTAACTCATCAGCTATATAAACATCAAATAATTCCAAGAATATTTAATGAAATAAAGATATAAATAATTAAAAAATATGTAAGTTTTTCAATTAAATTTGATTTCTTTACTTGAGATTTTTTTCTTTACATGGTCAAACTTAAAATCATTTTCCTTAGAGTTTGTTTGGTTTTGAAAAATGATAAGAAAAGGAAAAATAATATTATGAAAAGTATAAAAGAAAAGGAAAATTCTAAGAGAAAAATATTGTAATATTTTCTCTATTACTTTCCTTCAAAATTATTAGGAAAATAATAAGAGAAAAAGAAAAGAAAGTTATTATGCTTATATCTATATAATGTTGATTCCCAATCATATACATACATATTTGTTATATTCTTATATTCTTATAAATATGAAATAAGAGAAAAAATTATTAAAATTGCAAAAAGGAAAAAATAAATAAAATAGACTCCTTTTTTCCTTTAGAATTTTCATGCATAACCAAATAAAAGAAAATTTTTATATTGCTTTCCTTACCTTCTTTAAATGTTTTAAAAACCGGATCGATGACCTAACCGAAAAAATTAATAGTTTATGGTTCACTGGTTGAATTGACGATCAAACCATGGTTGAACCGGTGACGTTATAAATAGATAATTAATATATTCATTAAAAATAAAAATAATTATAAATTGAATTTGAAATGATTTGTTGGTTCGGCCGTCGATTCGATTGATTCATAGCCGGTTGAAGAAAAACAGTTTTAACATTTGAATCAGACCGTTTTTACATTCTTTAGATTCGCGGTCCGTCAATGTCTTTTGGTCTGAGTTTTAAAACATTGTCTTTCTCTTTCCTTCCATTTTTTCTTTTTAGTATTATTTCCCTAAACTTTTCTGGAAACCAAACATAGTCTTAGAATTTTTTTTTTTTCTTTTCTTAGGCTGCTTTTGATTCCCAAAAAAAAAAATCTTTAAGAGGAAGAAAATCTCAAAATTAAAGAAAAATAGAATGAAGAAAAAGGAAATGAAAATGTCTCAAAAATGTTCTCTTCTTTAGTTCTATATGAAATTTTGAACGAAAAAAATTTAAGAAATCTATTTTATATTTTTCCTTTTTACAAATTTAATAATTTTCTCTATATTCTTCTATTATTGGAATATAAAATATAAAATATATATATACATGATTGGGAACCTAATTAATATATAATGCAAAACCTCTTTTTTCTTCCATTTCTCTCTTATTTTTCTTATTATTTTTCAATAAAAGTAGTAAGAAAAATATTACAAGTATTTTTCTTCAATTTTTTCCCTTACACTTTCTTTCCATCATCTATGTCATCCAATCTAAATATAGCCTAAGTACTCTCCGGAAAAAAAACACAACCTTCATATGCTAATGATCACTGAACTCTGCATCCTAAGAAAACCATGGAATTATGCCTTGCTGAGTATTCAGTCACTTATATGTATAAAGAGCTAAGAATCAAGCAAATTGAGAAGCAGAGGCAACTTCATAATAAAATGATTATCAGAAGATTGAAAGCCATCATCTTAAAGTGAGATTAACAGGGATATGATACAGCAAGAATCGTTATACCTCACTTCTCTGACATGATCCATGGCAGTGGTTAACAGGTCTACGATCGATCATCAAAGTGAAGAAGTATATCCCCAAACGCTAATCATGCAGTAAGTACCAGAAAGCAAGTTCTCATGGCTTTAAAACATGCTCCATCTATACGAAATCAGAATGCAGCAGAAGATCGAGTAGATATTGATACATCTTAACAAGAACCTGCAGCAAGACATTTTCCCAGAAAAATATAGTATTGATGTAACTTCAAATAATTGAATACATAGTGTTGCTGTTGCTTAATGGATTAAAATTAGGGTACAACCAGGAAGATAAATTCCTTATCTGAATTCATTGACTGTGTGCGTGTAGTATTTACATATGAGTATATATCACAATCCTGTACTAAAGAAGAATTTTCATTTCATTTTCAAAGGCTAGCTAGCAAAGTTCAGATTCTTGTTCTGTAGAATATGGCCAGTTCGGGATAAGGCTATCTTCAGCTTCTTGATGCAACATAATTGAATGGCCTGCAAGAATGTTATCAGAGGACACTGCTGGCCGTTCTATACCAAATCGAGCCCATTTCTTATCCTTCGCATAGTTCTTGGTAGGGTACAATAAGAATCCCAGAACACCTTCACCACTCACTAAAAGGTCTTTATAGAAACCAGACACACTAACAAGCAAACAACAATGAAGAGTAACAAAAAACATGATCACACCAAATGTTTGCAAAGGAACTTTATAAGGACGATGAAGATCTGGCTTCTTTATTCTCAACTTTATAAAAGCTGCAAATTCGAGAAGCATTCCTATAGAATATAGGAAATTCAGGAATTCCACGATTTCTTGAAAGCTCATCCATGATAAGAAAATGACCCCGGTTGCAGAGCACAAGATGCTTATGGTAGGCGTTCCATACTTTGATCTGCAATCAACAAACATAACAACAAAAGAAAAGAAAACTATCATCTATTTTTTTTTCCTTAAAAAAAGAACAAAAGAAAAACCTCAAAGGGAATAAATTAAAGAAAGAATTATTTCTTATCAACCTCACTAGCCTTTTAGACAAAAAAAAAAGTTCATATAGATTTTCTAAGTATTTCCAATGCATATTATCTCATTTACGTGATTCACATCCAACCGTGTAGATATAATCTGCTTTGAGCCCAAGGAGCGCGGCTTTAGAACGTGTCTACTATGTTAAAAAGGAGTCATATTTATATAGTGTCGGGAACTTTCCCATGTGTGATGTGAGATATGACAATATTTTTGTGTCAGGCTATTTGAATTTAGAGCGTGATGCTTTGCTTGATTTAAAATTTGAAGTTCCAGATAGGAAAGAAGAAATGACAATTAAGTTGAAACCATAAAAGCCCAGAAAAGAAAAGAAAGAGAAGCAAGTAGCAAGCAAGAAACTGACCGACCTTGAAGCAAATATAGCTGGAAGCATTCCTATCTCACTCATCCCAAGAAGTTGGAAGGCATCACTGCTCATTTCTGCTTCAAACAAGCCCAAGTTAGACATTGCAGATGCTGCTTGGATCCACCATTTGAGCCAAACCCCACCTATCAACATCCCAACTTCTGCAAAATACCCGTCACTCCATTCACTAGAAGCAGACCTCAAAGCTCCTGTCCCTGCCAGAAGCGGGATTATATACGAAGAAACCACCAACACCACAGCCCCAAGAAGAGCCTTTGGGAATGTCTTACTAGGGTCTTCTACCTCTCCTGCAAGTGTACTAGCCTTATCCCAATAATTCAAATTCCAAAACATACTATTGAAATAACCCCTCCAATTCACTTTCTTAAAATCTACAACCGACCACTGTACAGGCCTGATTTTAGGAATTGAAAGAATGCTCATCACAATGAAAGGGCAGAGCGAGAAAACTGCAAGAGAAACTGCCGCAAACCCCACAATGTGCAAGCCTCGGTAATTCAAGTAAGTCAATGAAAATGTAAGCCCCAAAAGAGCTGGAATTCTGGCTGCCAACCCATTGAAGATTGGAAATGAATGTTTCAAGTAATCAAGAAACAAAACCGGATAAAGGGCGTTATCCATTACCCCACTGAACCATTTCCAAAACCCTTCTTGGAAACCCCAGAAAGGTCCAAATGCTGCTGAAATCCAAACAACATATCCCCCATTTTCGGGAAAGCTTGTGGCCAGCTCAGCTGTCACCAGAGCTTCAGGGATGCTCCAAATCAAGGGAAAGATTAAGAAACCAAGCAAGGATAGAAGCGGACCGCCGCCGGCACTGACGGAATCTTCCACACCAAAAGGTCCCCCGGATACCTCATAGAAGATTAAAGCGATAAGGGGCAATACTGTAAGCTTTGGATTTCTTTTAACACCAGTGTCTTCCACATCTCCTCTTCACCATCCACAAACGGGGAAGAGAGAGAGTCTGGAGCTGAATCAAGGATTCAAATTTCAGCCGATTCAATCAAGCATTCAAAATTCAGTCGATTTGCAGGCTTTAATCAACTGGATTTTATTGGATTGAGAGATCTGTAAGAGATAAAAACATATTATCCTCATACCCAGCAACAAAAACGCATTCAACTCACAAATCTGCGTCAACGTATCATTTGAGGAAAAAAAAACATATTATCCTTTCAATCCAGCAACATATTATTTGAGCAAAAACATAAAATCCTCAGACCAGTCACAAAAACGCATTCAACTCACAAATCTGCATCAACATAATCATTTGAATAAAAATAAAACATATTATCCTCTCAGACCTTAACAAAACCATAATCCACTCCACAAATCTGCGTCAAAAGAAGTTTGCTGAAAAACTACCTGCTTCGAAGGACAACTGAACTGGGGACTTCCTGGATTTCATCGGCAGCTTCCACTCCTACCATTCCTGGATCCACACCAAGGTTAAATTTATGGTCAATGACCTAGTAGAGGTTATAGCCTATAAGTACCCAGAATGGAAAGAAATATTTCTTAGTATGTATGTGGAAAAATAGTACTCTACGTGAAGAAGAAAGACTGACATAGAGGAGGTCAGTGAAAGATAAGATTTATACGGATCTCCAAGAAATCGGCTGGCGTTTAGTCCGCAGATGATAGATCCCGTTCCCCACGTCACCCAATCACAATATCTGATAAATTAAATTATATAATTTCCTTTTTGTTTTGTTTTCGGTTTTTATTATTTTTGTTTTCGGCTTTTCCGATAGCAGTCACAGCCGATTTTGAGATCGTATTGAGAATAGAAAATCGCTCAACGTTAGCCTCGTGACCATTTTTCTCGTCTTTTCTCGGCTGGCGGGCGGTTGAGAAAGTTTATTCGCTACAAATCAGATCGTGTCTTTGTTTGGTATGTCTGATTCTCGGGAAAATTTAACTAAGAAAGATATAAAAAAATAAGAAACTTATCAAATCAAATTAAGTAAAATAATCATTTGAACCATTACATAAAAGTAAACAACTTATCAATGATTAATATTTAACATGAAAGAATAATTTTAATTGGTAAAGAAATTAATGTAATCAAAATGAAAGGTTATGCCCATACATCATGATCTATATTTTGATCTTTTCCTTTTGTTTTTGACAATTATTTAATTTAAATGTCAACATTTGTATTTTTTTAAGAATTCAAGTCTAAAACCTTCCTACCCATCTCTTTACTCTAAAAGACTTATATACTTTATATTTAAGATAATAAATAACATAAATATGATATTCAATAATATCGATATTTAAAACCACAATTTTCATTTTTCTCAACTTCTTTTCTTTTTTAACCATTAAAGTCTTGATCAATGAAGGGTGATTTGAAATCGTATCTTTCTGGCTTTTTTATTTTTATTTTTAATAAAATAGTTATTAACTAATAAAGATTTAAGTCTTGTTTTATGTGTTATCGTATAATCTTATATTTGAGAAGATTTAAACAAACAAAGCGATCGTTTTCTATTAACCTTCATATTGTTTCTCCTTCATAGTTTTTAACAATATATTCCTTCAAAAATAATAACATAGCTAAGAATGTTTTTATATTTATGAGTAGAGCTTTTTAATTCACGTGTCCTCATGCCACACAAAGTGATGACTAAAGTTTAACATCATTTGTCAATATGAGGTGATTCAATTAGGTGCGCATGGAAATATAAGTAAATTAATAATCCAATTTCAAAGTCAATCAGTATAATGAATTGAATTAAAGGTTTGGATAAAATATAAATTAGGGTAAAAATCAAGTTCAAATCAACCTCGATAATCCATTTAATAAATAGATAACATATGTCCATCAAACCTAGATCAAAAGGTGGAGCCTAAACTTTAAACAATAAATGGGGTACAGGAGGGGAGGGATCCGGTTCAATTCCCATTAATTGATTTTTTTACTTATTTTTTAATCATTTAGACATATAGAAAACTTAATTTAATTTAATTTAATTATTAAATGGGTTACACAATATGTTACTTATTTGACGGGTAGTTTTTAAGTCAATGTTTGACATGATTATCATTTTTAATGGGTTCAGATTGAGTTATATTCCCTGTGGTATAGGTTGCCACTATTTATCTAAACCTCTGTATTACATTTAATCATCTTTTATATCTCATTTATTATTATTTTTATAGGGTTGTAGTTATAAACATTAAAATTTCAGTAAAATAAATTATAAGTATATTAATTTAAAATATGTGACTCCAATTGAAAAAAAAAAAAAACTTTACATCAGCAAGTGACAAGTAACATAATGAAAATGTGAAATTTGTAGATTTAGAAACTACCATTTAAATCGAACAAATAAAATAAATTTTACTATTGTCAAATAAAAATTAAAACAAAATATTTTCTTAAATCAAACAGTTGTTTAAAAAAAAATAAAACAATTAAATTTTAAGAAAATAAAAAATTTGTTCCATACTCTTCTCTAAGTAAGAGATAACTTTTACCTTTTTAAAAAATTTACTCAGAAAAAAGAATGATAAATAATCAACTCAAGTAAAAGCATTTTATTTTAGTTTATGATCAATAAGGAAAATTAAAATAATATTTCTTTTATATAAGACTACTCTTAAATTTTAATAAAACAATTGCTCACATTATTTTTATTATTATTATTGCTATTTTTTTTGGACTCTTACAAAGTTTGCAATACAATAATAATTTTTTAAAATATCCTTACAACAAAAATCATTCTAGAACTAATCATATAACTTAACCATTGGCTTGATATCCGAATGGAATTGTTTTTTTCCAAAAATAAGTTCAATATAAAAAATAATTATTTTTTTAAAGGCGAATTCATCATGAAAAATTCCGTATCTCATCATACCATTAAATGATATGTTGACTCATGTAAAGTAAAAATAAAATAATATAATATTAAAATGATTGATTAACATCTTATCTTATAATATCCTATCTTTTATATATATATATATATATATATATATATATGTATATATATATATATATATATATATATATATATATATTGTGTAAAAAAAAATCCTTAATTTGGTGTAAATTGCTTAACTTATAGGTTTGTATTATATTTTCTTTAACTTAGTACGTGAAATTCCTAAATTAGTAAAAGGTGTGGCGAGGCTCATAAGCGACAGCAGGTTATAAAAGGTGCGCCTGCAGGGGTCTTGTGGGAGCGAAGACGGCTGTATTTCTTTCGAGAAGCTCGGCTCGGTGGCTGGTCAAAACTGCGACTCAGTGAGCTCGACTCGAAATGTTAACAGGTCGAGTCGAGCAACTCGTAACTCGACTCGAAAAGCTCGCGAGAAGCTTCGAAAATATTTTGTATAAAATTTTAAAAGTTTCTTTAAATTTGATATCTTTATTTTAGGGGATGTCATAGTAAGATATCTCTATTTTTTTATTCTTAAACAATCATACATTTTTATTATTTATTTAGTTATAAATATATTTATTTTAAAAAAATTAATTTTCTTTAAAGAAAATATGTAAGAGAATAGGATATTATTCTATAAATTATATTAATAAGTTAGTATTATAAACATGATATATATATATATCTATATATATATATATATATATATATATATATATATATATATATATATATATATATATATATATATATATATTAAATCTAGTAGATTAAATTTGGATATATAATAATTAGGGAGTCTTGTAAATGAAGGCAGCTGCATTTCTTTCGAACTCATTTCGATCAAAAGCTTGGTCAAACTACGACTCGAGTAAGCTCATTTGAAATATTTCGACTGAAATGTTAAGCCTCTTCGGCTGTTCAGTTGAGCTTCCAGCTGGCTAAAAATCATTCATGGCCTCTGCTCTGCTGACATTTATCGTTGCTCCAATATGCGATTTGGATTAATCCGTTTCTTCTATCGGCATTACATGGATCAATGATTTAGTCAGTTTTTCCTCCGTTTCTTCTGGTTGTATTGTAAATTTCTTATATTTGGGTTTTGCACCTTCCCCTCGCAGTCTACCCCTTCGTATTTTTCCAGTCCCTTCTCCATGAAAATCGATTACTTACTTTAGACTGCTTCCGGACGAGTTTATGCTCTAGGGTTTAGGGTTTGAGAATTTAAATTTTTTCGAATCTAAGGTTGGATTGAACGAAAACCCTTAAAGAAGCCAAGTCGTAGCCTTTAACGGGTTTCATTATTGCTGCCCGTCATGTCTGAAGCCCCATTTCATCCAATCTTTCAAACTTTTGAAAAAATCACACATTGCATTCAATCCCATCTCTCCAACTTCATTGGTGGTAGTCCAAACAAAACATCCCACCGAAAAAATGAAATTCTCTATTGCCCGTCTTCTAGAGCTTAAACTCAAAATAATCCTCACCTTCTTCTGCAGAAAGGTGTTCTGGAAGAGGTATCCACTTGTCTTCTTTGTGTACCTACTTAAAAATTTGCATTGGATTTGGTTTGTGGTCCGAATTGTTAGGCTGGTTTTTGATGTTATTTTCAGCGTGGGCTGAAGCAGAGTACCTGTTTAGTAAAAACTACTGAATGAATATTCCAACTATGTTTTAGCGTGTCATGTGGTCTGTAAATCCACCCTCTATAATGTTTGGTTTCTGGAAATACTAAGTAAAAAAGAAAAATGATAAGGAAAATGATTTTGTTATGTTTAGTTGTATAATTAAAATTTTCAAAAAAAATCAAATATAAATAAAATCACTTAGAAACTATATATATATATATATATATATATATATATATATATATATATATATATATATATATATATATATATATATAATTTTGTTTTTATGTTCAGTAAAATCTGACTGGCTTCTTGGATTTCAAATTAACCTTTCCCATTTTTATGCCGTCTCTCTCAGTTTGGTACTTCTATTATACAACATGGAACTTGCCATGTCAAAATTCGTGATTCAGTGAGCCTTATATGGATGCAAATACAGGTTTTATAGTGCTTAATTGTGTCGATACCTATTCATATTTGCATCAACTTGGTGAATTTAGGCTATCATATGGCATAAGACTTGGCTTCTTGCTAAGTTTATCATTAATCCTTTTCTCAGGGAAAATCAGCTAATCCTGTGACGAAAGAAGAGCTAGGAAGGGCTACTTGGACCTTTCTTCACACTCTTGCAGCTCAGGTCTGTTTAGACTCATAGCTTTGGTTGTTTGTATATGATTTCGACATTATCAATTCATTGATGACTACTTAGGTCTAAACTGTCATTTACTATTTAATTCAAATGAATCAAATTTGAACAATTTTCATGCAAAGCCAATCTAAGCAACTAAAAGGCAAAGCCACTACATAAGATCACCTCTACCATAATATTTTATCTGAACTTGAATTTTAATCATTAATTTGGAATTACGTTAACAGCTTCATGTACTTTAGCCAGTTAAACTTGGTAACTTGTAAGTTTGGAGTGATGTAAATATTTTGCACTATCAGAGTCTATATGAACTTTCAATTGAAGCAAATAAATCTGTGTCCTGGGTCTTAAAAGTGTCTGAAGGCATTTAGTTATTTACACTGAGTCTGCTTTGATACATAATGGAAAGGCAGACGTTTTAATGTTTTTGTATGCTTCTGTAGTAACTTAATGACCTCCCTCATTACATAGAAATCCTCTATGTATGAGAATGGGTGTAAACTTGGATTACATGCTGCAAAACTCAGCCTCTGTTGCTAGTTTGTGTGTATTGTCTCATGAAATGTTTAGTTCCAAAGATAAAATTATTTTGATTGATTTGTGCTAGTATGTAAGCAAATACAGTACACTGGAAATTTGTAAGGTACTTTCAATCCTTATATGCACCTGTGTCACAATATAATACCATGTTATTTTATTTTATGATTGTTCTCTTGATCCTTCAAAGTGGAATAAATTCTGAAGAAACCTTTCAAAGTTTTTAGTTTCCAGACAACCCAACTCGTCAGCAGAAGAAGGATGTAAAAGAACTGGTATGACTCTCTCTCTCTCTCTCTCTCTTACTCTCTCTCATCTGTCTCAACAACATGGCAGTGATTCTAACATCTAATCCGTTAAAAAGTTCAAGATTAGAAACATGTGGAATGCACAGTATATTGCAGATGTAATGAGGGAATCCACTGACCAATTACTAAAGCCATCAGTGTGGGTTTTCAAAATAATTTAAGTTGGGTCCAAGTGAAATAACTAATGCCAAGGAGAGAGGAGGGCATATGGCTGGATGATGACAAGAGTGCTTCATTTCACATAGCTAAGTATAATATATATGGTTCTCTGAAATGGGTGAAACTAGATCTTGTGATCCAGTAGTTAGGAAAAACATCATGATCCTTATAATGGTAAGAAAGCTGGTGTGGTGCTGAGAGGAATTGAAACTAATTTTGCTATTGTTCTTAAGCATAATGGGCTTATCCACGGCTAGGATGTCCTAAAAATTAGAGTTACCACGGTGGAACCATCCCAAACCCAACTGTAGGAGCAGAGCAGACTGCACTGGCCTTAATCTTCAGCCAGGGCCAGCTAATTGCATAGCTAATGTTTAGTTTTGCACTTTACATTCTTCTATCGCCTTTTACATTGGGGACAGAATGGGTACAAGGAAGATGGGCTGTAAAAATTTTTCACTTCAGATTGTTTTCTATTTTCATTTCTTTATAAAATTAAATTCCTCTCTCCTTTTCCTTCTTACCTTCTCTTACTTTACTTCCTCTTTCATTACCAATATCTATATATATATATATATATATATATATATATATATATATATATATATATATATATATATGTAGATATTATTTATAAAGACATACATATGGATAACCTGGGATTTTTTGTAATATAGTTCATATTCCTGGTAAAAATCAGAGCAGGGCACACTGCACAGGAATAGTCAGTACTAGTTTCATTCGCATTCAGTGGAATACCAAATATCTTCTTAGGCAGGGAAAAATTTCCAGCTTTCTATGTCAATAATATTGGGTTAATCAGCAGTTTAATATGATACTTCTTCAGTAATGTTTCTTTTGTGAGCAATAAAACCCCACTGAAAGGAAATATCAATTAACTTAACAAGCATAAAGGCATGTAGAAATTTACTAAAAGTTGGAAAAAAAAAACTTATTTAAATTTTTTGATTGATTTATTAAGAGTTCAAAAGAAAAATGTGAAACCTGAATGTCCATCCTATGTTTCTACTGCTTATGTACAGAAAAACATTGAAGGGTCCCCTGTAATAACCAATTAAGCTATCCGTTTTCACTTGTTTAATTTCTCTTAGGTGATATAAGTTTGTGACGCAAAGTTTGGTGTCTTGTAGTATGTTAGGTAGCTTTGCATCTTTTTGTGAAAATAGCTCCCTCAGGGAATTGGATGAGGAAAAAGTTATCAAATATGAAGTGAAGTGACCAAGGAAGCTTTTGATTTGAGCTACTCTCGCTAAGAGGCAAAATCTATTTTTTTGAATTTGAATTTCTGTTGTCATTAGAAAAACTATTTGGGAATTTGAGTTCCTATTGTCAATTTAATGATATGGCTGAAGCATTGTTCTTATTCTCTATCAAGAACTAACGCAATTACTATTGGCATGCAGATGACAATATTATCTCCTATCTCTTGCCCATGCAAAGAATGCTCGGATCACTTTAAAGAAGTTCTAAGGTACAATATCCCTTACCCTACCCTGGGTCTCCCTAACCAATATCCCTTATTCTCTGTAGTGAGCGAGCCCTTACAATGTTGTAGGAAAATTGTGAAACTGCTATTTCCAGATAACAGAATTCTTGACCCTCCCATATTGGTACGATGCCTTTGTCCATCATATTATGTACACAAACAGAGGAAGAGGCTCTGCATGGCATATTGAAATGAACTTCTTCCTATTTCTTCTTCTTTGTGGCCATAGTGTTAGAGACTGCTTTTGTTTTTAAAAATTGATTCAGCACAGAAAAAATGGTCATTAGCAGAAGTGAGGTTGAAAGGCGTCTGTTACCTTGTTACTTAAATCCCGAAATAAACCTATAAATGATGCACAAACTTGATCAACTCAAAACACTACAGCAGATATTATGCCAAAAGATGAGACCAAAATTACAAGGGCATCCATTTATGGACTTTCTGCAATATCTCCAGATAGAAAAATATCTTCTCTGAATATCTAATATTCTTGTTAAAAATTGCATATTTCTTCCATGTTGAATCACTGACAGAATTTAATCCTGTATTACAAGCTGGATCTCAAGCTGAATTCGCCCAGTGGCTATGTCATGTGCACAATGTCGTTAACAGAGGTGAGATTAACCATTCTGCTACTGTACTCATTACTATTATGTTACTAATGCTTATCATATACAATTTCTACTAAGCTCCCTGCTAATTGTTTTCTTTTCTTTTAATCTATTTTTGAACATTCATCAATCATAACTTGAGTGGAAGAATTGATGAAACCAAATAGGAAGTGAACCAACTGTGTTCCTGCTGGTTTTCAGCATGACCCAATATTTACCAAATCAATCCAGGTTTCTGATTTGATAAATGAAACCAACCAAGTTTCTCATAAACCAGAACTGACTGATCAACTTGCAAGTTGGTTTTGTGCATGCTAATTGTGGTGTTGTGTGTTTCAACAGCCTTGATAAACAATATTTCCCTGTACTGAGTAGATGCAAGGTGGGGCAAGCTGGACTGCGGAAGCTTCGGTATATGTGATCTACAAAAGGAACTCTAGATTTTGGTGAGGAAATACGTTAGCATGCTTACAAGAACCATCAACCCGATGTAATGGTTTGATTCTCAGTGTTACTATTGCAAAAAAAAAAAAACAGTTATATGAACTAGGTAGTACAGGAAATAATCCGAATGCAGTATAACTGCTTTCTGTTGGTAATGTATAAAACCGAATTAGTTTTCCTTGCCTATTTCAAGGATAATTCCAACAATGGTTGTGACCAACTGGTTTTTCCTAACATCCTTCCCAATTTCCAAAACAAGAAACAAAAATAGGACTCAAACAGTAGAAAAACCAAATCTAATGTGCTATGTTGGAAATTAATTGCCTGAAGTTGAAGCTTCAGCCTGATTAACCATTGTCGGAAAAGGAGGGGCCTGGCCAAATTTCAGTATATATGCCGGTTTTCATAGACAGGACAGGTGCAAAATTGCTTGAGCATCAAATATGCATCTGCTGAAGCACCAGACTGATAGATCACTAATTTCACAAAGTTAAGGAAAGAACAGATCAAATATTATCATCCTGAAACCAAAGATAGATAAAAACAGATATGTTAAATGCATACTACCTGTAGCTGAGAGACAAACAATGGTTCACTGTCTGATAATGCTCAAGCATATGCTTGTTTACAAAACGGCTGCACAGAACTTCCTTACAGCACAAACATAACCAATTCTCGGATGGGTTATGGCACCTTAAGAGTACAACAATGAATCAATTAGCAAATGCAATATTTTCATTTCCATCTTCATGGAAAGGCTTTGGTGTCACATGGCAAACACTAAGGACATGGGAATATTAAATTATATTTAAATTTCTGAATCTATAATGTGAATTTTGGTAGCATATTTTGCTAAAACAGCTTCTAATTTTGTCACACCAGGAAAAAGCAGGAAAAGAAGGCCCTCTCGGTTCTAAAAAGCATCTACTTAATTAAAAGAGGAATCCATAGCCTAACTAACTTTCTCACTTATGAATAGGGGTGGGCACAATCAGTAAGGGAACATGAGGGCAATTGCTCCTACTGAAATTTTTTTTAAAAAAAATTCCTTTAAATCTTAAAGGATTCAAACTCGAGTGCATCATTTGGGGGTAGAGAATTCGAACCCAGAGTGCTTCGTCGGGTAGAGAATTCAAACCCGAGTGCTTCATTCTACAGCCACTAAAATTAGTAAATATTGAACACAACTTATGTTCATTACCTTTCTAAAACATAAGTTCTGCCTTATGCCCCCCATTGACATTAAATTCTGGCTCTGCTACTTCTTCCATTTCATTCACATAATTAAAGTGAGTCCATGCATGTGCATAGCCTAGTATTTTCTCACTTTATCTGATATGGGATATGAAAATCATTTTCTTTGCCCGATTCGACTTCCAACCACATCGAAACCCTAAACTTGGGTGTAAGTAGAAAACAGGATTTCAGCAATTTCTTCTAAAAACCTAAACTTTGAATTTAAAAACAGATCAACCTGAGTATCTTACAAATGGAGAATATCTAGCTCTATCTCACATCTAATTGTAGAACCAGGATTTTTCTGCTAAGGCTGTTTGAATCCAAACCCCCAATGATCCCAACTAAATATTAAAGCACCCTCCAGAACACAGAGAGCAGCTTTGTGCCGTTGGATTCATGCAAATTGATCTTCTGAAGAAATAGCAACTACCAATTCAGAAAATATAATTAGGCTCGGAGAATTGGATTTTGCGAAAGATTTGGTTTTTAATTTTTCTTTTCTTTTCCCGCCTTTTCTAGGCAGCTAAACGGATCTTAGAATCAAACCAACAATCTGCCTAAAACTCGAACTTCGGACTAAAAAAATAATGCAGCTAAGATACCACAATCCACAATTAGGGTTCTTCCAGTTTTGGAGGTTGATTGTAGGGTTTTCCTAAGCGAGCAATTAGGGTTTCTAAGACAGAGAAACAGACCTGTTGCAGGGAGTTTCCGGAGTGGGAATGTGTACGAGATCGGATGACAGCGAAGCCAAGTGATCGCACGACGTTCGAGCTTCGACCCAGCCCGACTCAGCTCCATTCAAGAACTCTTCATCTTCGATTATGACTTCCTGAGATGGAAACCAAAAACTTATAAACCTTTTTCCGTTTGGTTTCGTGATTATACCAACGAGCAATAAAAAAAACCAGACACTCAGAAATTCACAATCCTTTTCTTTTTCAGAATAATTTCTCGGGAAACAAACAGAAAGAAACAAAAGAAAGAGGACATTACCAGCGCAGTAGAGGATGAGGAAGCTTGGTTTGCCATCGCTGCAGTGGATGGTGGAGCCTTCAGACTTTGCCTAGTTTGAAGGCTGGATTCGAAACGGTGTCGTTTTATGTCTCGGCCGATCAAAAGTCTTTCTATGGAATCGGTGTTGACCCTTAACCCTTTCGTTTAACGCTTTCAGCTTTAAAATTTGAGCAGTTGATTTATATAATTGAAAGTAGTGGGCTTGCAAAAGAGCTACAATTTTAAATTTTGTTTACGTAAAATATCTTCATTCGTTATTCTTGTAGTTTTTTATCCCATTTATTATGCTATACTTAGCTGATGTTTTAATGAATTATATTTATATCTTATGTTACCATGAAGCTATTTATACAGCCGAAAATCTGGGGCTTTTTTTTTTTTTTTTTTAGTATTTTGGGTCCTTCGTAGGAATCAAAATTTGGAAACTAGTGTGAATAGATTAATACATGAATGAGTGGGCTACCAGCTTAGTGCACAACACGGTGTCTTTATATGCTAATGAGGAAGTCGTCGCAGCAGAGAATCCTCTATCACGACATAGCTCCATCGTGAAGTATTTGCGCCTTGTGGGTGTCGCGGCGCCCGAGAAGCGATGTCAGCTGCGGCGCCCTAGCACTTCCTCCTTTGCTATCCTTGCCTGACAAGCTTGTTGCTCACGTAGTGTCCGTTTCCTATCGCGACATAGATGGCTCAGGTCGACATGGGATCTTGCTATATGATGAACTCTGCATTGCTTATTCAATTACTAGGTGTACGCAACCCTGGTTCCCTGGCCTACCATCTCCTTATCGCGACAAGGAAAAGTCTTGTCGCACATAAAGTTCCTTGTTGCCTTTGCCCTTTGTCTCGACAAAATTCCCTTGTCGTGTGCGCACCTCTGTCGTGCACGGCTGCAGTGCATGGCGAGCTTGGCAGTGCACATTTGCGTCTTTGCCTCCTGCATCAGCGACACAACCGTCGGCCTGCTGTCGATGCCAGCGCCGGTAGCCGCTGCCTTCGGCCTTGTCGTGTGAGCGAGCTGTCGTGGCGGTTGTCGCGGCCCGGCTTTGTCGCGACACGCCAAAATCTGTCGTGAACCATAAATCCTCCCTACTGTGACTCTATTGCAAAATGGGAATTTGTTTCTATCACGACATAATTTCTCCTTGTCTTGACCAACTTTGTTGCGACATAAAAATACTCAGTCGCGACATAAAATCTTCCTAGCACATTAGCTATGTCAAGGCGTAGAAGGTGTTTCTATCGCTGACCACAAAAACCTCTTCCATTTGGCCACACTCTGTGTGACATAAAATCGTGCATGTGACATAAGCCTCTCCACCATTGCCAAGCTGCATTTGCGACACTTAAAAACATTTTGTGTGATAGAAAACTCATATGCAGCCAAACTCTGTCGTGACATAAAAAAACCATACAATCGCGGCGAAATTATCTTCCTGCCCGATTAGGTCCACGACATAAAATATATGTCATGACACCACACAATGAAATCCTATGTGACATAAAATTGTGGCCTCGACGAACTTTTGTCCGACCCTGGAGTGGCACAGCCGTAACACACAAGGCCCTTGGTCTTGACCACACCCTGTAGCGACACAAAATACTTTGTCGCGACATGAAACCCTTTTTGTTTTGGCCAAAGTTTGTCATGGCCTAAAATATCTTGCTCGTGATAGAAACCTTCGACCTTAAGCAGAACTGTCATAACAAAAATATTACGTAGCGACATAGCGACACTCAAAAATACTGCATGCGTGTAATGAGAACAACCATAGTCTTGACCAAACTTGGTTGCGATCTAAAATACTCTATCGCGACATGAAATTCCTTGCCCAAGGCTAAACTATGTCTCATTTTTCTTTCTATCTTTGCAATCTCGGTGCGTAAGAAAACCTGCAATCGCGACATCGTCACGTGAGGAAGGAATAAAACCCTTATCACAACGAAAGTCATGTTCGCGACAATCGAGTTAAAAATGTCTCGGTTTAAACGGATATATTGAGTACTTTGGATTTTCGGATATATGGATTATATCGGAGATATATCGGATATATCGGAGATATATCGGTGAATATTTTTAACGATATATCGGAAATTAACAAAAATACTTTGTAAAAGTATAAAAATGACAATAATAATGAAATATACACATTGATATTAAATTGCTATGGTCTTTCAAAACCAAAATGAAGATCGTTGTGTCAAAATTTATATAATTCTACATTTATAATATGTGATAATTGTTCTTTTTTTTTAACATTTGCCATTTAGCATTATAACATTATAGTATTTTATTTTTTATCGGGTCGAACTTAGTTTTTCTTTTTACCTCGTCAAACACCTGACCATTGTAGTTAAGCCTCAAATATATATTCATAGATAAAATGAAAAGCATGTCGGTTGATTTTTTTTTAAGCGAGTAATCAAGATTAAGCAAAAACTCTAAAAGAGTGGGTAATATCATTGACAAAGATGAAGGAGATAATCTAATTTTAATTGATAAAAAAAAAATGAAATAGTTAAAGTTTGACCCAGTGCCAAAATAAAATAAAATATAAATCACTATGACAAAAAAAAAAAAAGACTATCTTGTCGTTACTAAAATTCATGTGGTTTTATTATCCATTAATATGTAATAAGAGGTGGAAAAAATATTTCCAATAGTGATATGCAGGGACGGATAGACACCTAGCACCTAGCACCTAGCACCTAGCACTTAGCAAACAAAGGCATTTGACATTTCCTATCAAAGTCCATCAAGAAGTGGAGGCTCTTGGTTTTGGCCGATATATCGGTCGTTTTGTCTCAAAACGGGGTTTTATTCCATGCACTGTATTTGTAATTGATACTGTATTCGATATATCGGTTATTTATCGATATATCGTCGATATTGACTAATATTTTTCGATTTTTCCTTCGTTCGATTTTCGTTTCAGCGTGCTCATGTCGGGCTTCGACACACGAAACTCTCCGGCGATGCTCCGCGACATTCAGATCCACGGCGATAGTTTCTATGACTTAAAATATGAGAACCATGTCGCGACACATGAATTCTTATGTTGACCTGAACCGGACAATAACTGCATTTGTAACGGAATTCCTGTAGTTGACATGCATTAGCCTCTTTTAGGCCTTTCTTATCTCTGTGGCATGACCCGAATCCTTGTCACGACCCAAATATCTCACTTGTGCGTGTTATGTTAGGCATTTGCATTTCCAACCCTTTCGGGGCAGTTTAATGTGCTCCCAGAAACCTGAGAGCTTAGGTTATAAAGCTAGCATCAATCATCTAAAAATGAGTTTTATTCTGATTCTTTCTCATTACATATCACGAAACTGAGTTTTCTACCCAAATTTAACAGCCCCGGATAAATATCGAGAATTTTACCATACAAATAAACCATAATCTGACCCTTTTTCACAGCTAAGATCTTGGATGTATTTCATCTGGCGTATCTCCCGGTCTGCGAAAATATTTTTCACGACGGGGTGGCTTGATACTGGTAGAGGAATTCTTCTGAGAAATTTATTTCGCTAGTCGCAGCGTCTGATAAATAGCAACCTTTACGCATTAAGTAAATATCTTGCATTCCTACTCTGAATGTCACATGTCGTGCCCTGATGTCTCGAGTTAACTGCCCATTTCACTTAGTATGTATTTGCCGTATGAAAAGCATTTTCGAAACAAAGATTTTTGTTTTGAAAACTCATTAAAAGCGATATCCGATATCAAAATCCATTGGACAACCCTCCGATATAATTTATTGTACATCCTCCGATAAGATTTGTTGGACAACCCTCCGATATAATTTATTGGACATCCTCCGATAAAATTTATTGGACAACCCTCCGATATAATTTATTGGACATCCTCCGATAAGATTTGTTCAAAAATCATGTATTAAATTTCGCGCCAGTTTCACGCGATGTCCACGATAAATGCTAAATCTGGGAATGTCATTTAAATGCCGATTAAATGTTGCATGCATGATAGTACTACATCTGCGACATTAATGAATCATGGATAATTATATTTTCTACACATAATTCATCCATCAAGTATCTCACGTCAATACATCCTTATAAGCATATATTAACGTGAGTTTTTACGCACTGACCAACATGTTATTCATTTCTGTGATACTTATAAAAACAACACACAATCCAATAACAGTCTGAAATTTAGTTGAGTTGCCAACAGTCTAAAACATTCGGCGTTCGGTCTACAAAATTTTGGGACTAAGCGGCATGGCGCTCGCGGTACAGAAAACCCATTCGAATTAAATGACATTTAAGTGCAAGAAATAACCAGAAGCTGCACCTCTTGGGTTGGCAAGCGGATTAGCATGCACTGCGCGAAGGCTCGTCGTAGATGAAACTTTCGCGCCAACTAACAAGAGCGAACCGACAGCTTGATCTCGTAAATCTTAGAGATAAGGTAGAGCTTCTCCTTCATTTTTTTTTTTTTTTTTTATTTCCTCATTTTCCTTCTCTCCCAACAAATCTCATCAACTTGATTGATGGGAAATTTCTCACTTCACTCCTTCTGCATGTCCCTCCTCATTTTTAACATTTATCTTGTTAACGGTCTTGTCCGAATATTTGGATTTACATTTAGGGTGTGTGGCATCAATGATCCTTTGGCGAACTTCTTTTGTTTTGGATTGTCTCTCCACATGTACGTGTGTTAATGTAGTCGTGGATATTCATTTTCACCCTATTTATGTGGCATGTGTCATGTCGAACATGCGTGGTGTGATTGAAGCATACATGGCTCTCATGCGTATGCACCCCTCACAATTTGTCATGTTAATGATTAAAATCTGAGTCGTGTTATGTGGCGCATCCTTGTGTCATTCAACTTCCGATCGGCGAAAAGCGAAAATTAAGTATCTGAGATTCAACGAATTATTTGGGTAAGCTAGATTTGTGAGAAGCGGTCTGCCAGTGGTCAGTTTCGTCGATTCGAATTTAGAAAAATTAACGTATGACAATTACCGTTTTACCATTTAAAAAAAATTGAATTTTTCCCAAATTTAACAGCATTTATTGCTAATTTAAATCAATAAAATTATTTTCTTTTCAAAAAATTTCATGATCATATTACTTATATTCAAATTACAATGATGACCAAATTTGTTATGATGCATTTTATAAAAACCTAATGTTTTATGTAAAGGTCATAAAACCTAGATTTATATGAAATAACGACTTTATCAAAAAATAGTTTGATAAAAATAAATGAAAATTGGTGATTTCAAGAATGACAAAAAATTACCTCTCAACACTCGATCATGATTTTTAGATATGAAATTTTGTTATGGTATCATTAGAAGACTTTCTCATCATATCAAATTATGATAATTCCTAATGAATAGTTTTGGAAAACAAATTCTTAGAATAAAAAAATTACAACTAATTTTTAAATTGTTTTGATTTTTTATAGAAATAAATTATTTGAAAAACACAGAAATACTTAATTGTTTTAAATATGTTCACAAATTTTAATTTTATGTTTAATTATATATTTTAATTATGACTATACTTTAAATAGTAAAATAACTCTTAAAGTACAAGTGAAAATAGCAAAAAAATAACTCAAATATAACTCTTAAAGTACAATTAAATAAATGATGTTACAAATAAACATTCTATTTTTTATTTAGGGCAATTATGATTTAGGGTTAGATGAAACCCTTATTTTATAAAGAATTCAAGAAACCATCACAATTAAGTTTAAGGTTATTTTTTTGTTCAAAAAAATAAAAGTTTAAGGATATTTATTTTGATGAAAAAACGAAAAGAAAGAAGAAAAAAGAAAAGGACAAAAGCCCCACCTTAAATAAACCCCAAACCCCAGCCTTCACTGACCCCCCAACTTAACCCACTTCTTTGTTTTTATTTTTATTTTTTGTCTTCAAGTTTTATTTGTGCTTTTCCATAAATTAAATTTTAAGATTTTAATTATATAATTTGAATATACTTAATTTAAATTTTTTATTTTAAAATTTATTTATTTATTATTCATTATTTTCTTTAGTAGATTATTGTTTTTATGCAATAAGACTTTTAATATATAAATACATTCACATTTAGTAATAAGTAATTTAATAAATATAAAAATAAGAACTAAAAAATATTGAACTTATATATAGTTATTAAACTTTAATATTCAAATGATAATTATAATAAAAAAATATTCAAATGATAATTATTATTTTTTATTAAATAAAATTGAAGATAGTTAATATTTTTAAATATTAATTTTAATTTTTATTTATAAATAGTTTCAACCATGAATAACATATTCTATTAATATTTTTAAAATAAATTTAGATTTATAAAAACTTAAAAATATAAAAAATAAAACAACAAGATTAAAATTATAAATATTATAAATAAAAAGATATTATGAATATGAAATAACGTGAAATCAAGCAATATTTATAAGGAATGTCCTCCATCCTTAAGTTGAAGAAATGATCATTTAAGTTTTCAAAAACCAACTAAAATCCTTGAAGAAGTGTAGGCTTGTACATTTAGTTCATATACCTTGTACAATTAGTATAAATACCTTGTACATAATAACAAATCTCATACGCCTTGGTACTAAATGAGCATATACATGTTTTCATTATTATCATTCATAAAAAAAAAAAGAGGACAAAAATCTTATTTTTCATAAAGAATAATATAAGTAGTTTATAAAAATAAGTATGTATGAGGGATAAAAAAATGCATAGGGCGGTGAGATCAAATATAATTATAAAAGATATTGACATCCTTGGATTAAAAATAATGTTGAGTTTTAATATAAAAGCACGAAAAATTTAATTTTATTTGAAAAAAGAAATAAAATAGTAATTCGGTCAAAAATCGAGAATTTTGAATCTCGGATGAAAAAGCGAGCTTCGCCCGTTGGAATCGTCTGTGGCCCCCTGCGCGCGTAATTGGTAATTTCGAGAACGATCGAAATTTCACGTTTTGAAGCATCGGGTATCGGTCTTGTAAAATGGTTTGTGAAGACATGTGATATGTGAAATCCTTTCTCCCACCTCTTCATATAAGCGCGTCATTGCGTGATTAGAGAGAGGATGGAGATTAATGGCTTAGATCAAACCAAGTGTCAAATAGTTAAGCAAAGGGACATGGATGGAATTTTGAAAAGTTAAATGAATAAGACAAAGATGAATAGTTTTCTTCTTCAATTTGAAGAAGAAAGAAAAGCGTAGTGAGGGCTGGAAATCGTCACGATGGGTTTGTGTTTGATTTTAGAGAGAAGAGTGTATTCTCTCTAGATTTCTCGCCCGTTCGGATAGTGGTTCTGTGGTGGAATTAGAAGCAAAGTCGATCTGTGGCCGAGGGGCTACTGCGTGGACATCGGTTGGTGGGTTAGAGCTAATTTCGAGAGGTAGAGAGTCTTCTCACTGCTTGTGTTATTCTTTGGCTAACATCCATGTGTGAATGGTTAGAATGTCCACGAGAGCTTGATTTAGCGGCAATTTCGGATCTCAAAATATTTGAGCCAAGGTGGAGAAAATCACTTATTGTGTGGCTAGTGAACAATCTGGAAGCTTGAGGGTTTCAACATTCCACGTGATTTTATTTAGTGTGATTTTATGTGGTTTGGGTGATTGAAAATGAATTCTTGAGGTGGTTAATTAGCCAGTGTGAGGCTAATTTTGGTGTTATCGTTGTGAATTGAATACTTTGTGAATTATGTGAATTTAATTATGTTAATATACATGAAAAATATATTAGCATGAATATTTTGATTGGCATAATGCATTCATTATCATGACTAGAGCCTTACTGGGAATATTAGGTGTAGTGCATAACATGAAAAATAAAAAAGCGAAAAAATGTTTGTGAAAATTTGGCATTGGAAGATTTTCCGAGAGAGTTGTGTTGGGAGATTGTCTAACAATTCACGTCGAAGGGGTCCATGAATTGTTTGAGGAGGGGTTATCCATGATTCACCTCGGAGGTTGTCCAATAAATTTTCACCGAAACTCGGTAGGATTTTGAAACAAAAGCTTTGTTTCAAGAAAGCGTATTTTTTACTGTGTTTGGCTTGGCGTGTGTGATCGTGAGGACTCGAGAAGCGTGGGATTGGCGTATTAACATTCAAAGTAGGATCATGAATTTGTGAGTGTGATTGTTTGCCATGATATGTGCACTTGGGTGGGGGTAACCCGTGTAGGGAAGTACCATCCTTTGATGGGCTTTGCTCACCTGTGAGGATCACTATTTGAGTCTGGGAGTGTCTGGAGGGACCGAAGCGCTCACCTAGAGGCCGCATTTCTGGCCAGGGTTGTGAACTTTTTGGTAGTAGTTTGTAGAACATGTATTAAAACTTTAAATTTTGATATATGTTTTGGTTAAGAGTATTGTAATAACTCTTGAACTATTGGTATATAGTTGATGTAATTTTGTGAGTATTGAGGCATGGGTCTAAGTGACCATTTTTACTCATTTTAATTGTATATGGACCCGGTGTGGTCGTTGTTAATTGTTAGGACAGATTTTGTACCTTGGGTAGAGCTCCCCGTACAAAGGAGACTCTGCCCGATTTTCGTGAGTGGTGCGTCAACGGACATCCACGAGTATTTCGCAGGTTGACGGGTTGTCAACGGACCCCCGGGGATTGGGGCGTCACAGGTTGGTATCAGAGCTTAGGTATACGAATACCTAGGGCTTGAGGGACTTGGGCTTAGGCCATGATCATTAAAGAGTGAGAGTACCACAACTTGGTGTGGCTCGATGTTAGAGTTTAGGTATGTGATTACCTAAGCCGGGTCTTTGGAGACGAGATTAAATTTCTTGCATGCATTGTGTTTTATGTGTGAATGGTGTACATAACATGAGTTGTTGTGTATGTATTGTGTTGTGTATGTTGTATGAGTTGTATGGTTTGTGTGCTTGGTGAATAGCACATAGGAAAAAAAAAAAGAAATGTGTTAAAGAAATTTTTCTGAGGTTTTATAATGTGTAAAACTGGAAAAAAAATTGAATAAAATAAATTTTAATGAATTTATTTTGTTCTACTGGAAAATGAAAAAATAAATAAATAAATAATTTTTTTTTTTTTGGTCTTCCAGTAGGTGGAAAAAAAAATGAAAGAAAAAACAATGATGAAAAAAAAAAAACAAAAGGTGTATAGGTAGTAGTGATCTTGTTTACTTGGTCATGATACGTTGCATTGTATCGTGACATAGTAGCCTTGACGACGCGCATGAATGACGGCCAAGGGCCATGATATAGCTCGGGACATGGCCGTCACGTGCGACGCTGCGGGCGGCGGCTAGCAGCGCGAGGGGCTTTGTTGGGGGATTGTGTCGTGATCTGGAATGAGTAGCGTGGCAGCGCGTGGCTTAATTTCTTTGGGTTAATATCAGCGAGGCAGTGCGACCTAGCCCAGGGAGGCGCCCGCGATGCGACCTGAGGGTCGCGGCGACACGGCATGCGACGATACGGTCTGTGACTACGACTGCGTTTCCTGTGTATTAGCGCGTGCGTGGGCTCTGTTTCTTTCTGACGGGGGCGCCTTTGTGTGCATTGGGTTAGGCTGCGACACGGCGCGGTCACGTCTTGTTTAGACCAAGTGGAGTCTGCTTGTGCACTTGACTCAATTGATTGATACCTTGATAGTGTTGTTTGGGACACTTGTTCATGAGCAACATTCCACGGGTTTCTAAAAATAAAAATAAAATAAAATAATAAAATAAATTTTTTTTTTAAAATAAAATGAAACAAAATAAAAAAAATTTTTTTTTGTTTCATATGATTTAATATATTGAATTATTGTCTTGCATTACCTATGAATGCATGGACATAGAGTATGAAAAATTTTTCGGTATGTGAATAGTGTCTCGGTGTGTTTACACCTTAAAGATCTTCACATCGGTTGTGATAGAGTTGAGTAGAGGTTGGAGTCCTTGGAGGCCCTTGTATGTGAGTTCTCCCCCTAGGGATTAGGGCGGGGATGTGACACCCCAAAGCAGGGGTTCGTTGACAGCCCATCGAAACTGTGGAATAATCGTGGATGTGGTGGCAGGCACCACTGTGAAAATCGGGCGGGAGCCTCCTTTGTACGAGGCTCTACCCCAGGCTACAACTTTGTCCCGAAGCAGTTTACAATGACATGAGTCCCACATGCGAGCAAAATAATGGCCACTTGGGCCCACCATTAATACCATAGAAATACACATCCAGTATATCTGATAGTTAGAGTTAATAAATTGCTCTTTACGAACATATATCAAAATATACAATTTCAATACATGTTATACAAAGCGAATACCCCGAAAGCCATAACCGACTTTCTTCAAAGCAGGCCTCACAGTGGCTTGTAGTCTGCGATACACACTCCTGTACCCCAAATGGTGATCCTGCTGGAGTGAGCAAAGTCGATAGAGATAATTTCTGCATAGGTTACTCGCTGAGGTAAATGTAAGTGACGTCATCCGGCTGACCATGAACCTACTCGAATGTCGTGCAATCCATGTCGAGGTCTCACCGACTCCTCACACATGCCTAAGCCAAATGCGAGTAAAATCACAGTTTCAAAACAAAAGCTTTTTGTTCTCGAAAACTTGCTGCAAGACCGGTAAATATATTGAACTATGAGGTGAATTCTTTGGATAACGCTCAAAAGCAGTCATAGTCCTCATCCGAAGTGATCGTTGGATGACTCTCTAAAACAATTCTTTGGAAAATCTTCCGTCGAGAAATTCCTTTCCGCAAATGTTTAAATTTTTCTTTCATTTTCATGTCATGCACTCATTCTCTAATATTACAAGGTGCCGATTGCATATGGAATGCATGATGCAATCTAACGTTAAATGTAATATATTCGTCAATATATATTAACATAATTAGTCAAACTAAATCATGTTATTAAATTCACATAATAACATCAAAATTAGCTCACATGGGCTAATTAGCGAAACAAATGTTCTGTTTTGGAATCACACAACACATATTTCACACGAAAATCTCACACTATTCGCGTGAGCAGTGAGACCCTCGCGGGTTAGCCTTGTTCCACGACCTCATTACAGGATTTTCTCACTTGGACACTAAGGTTTTGAGACCGAATTTACGGCTAAATCAAGCCTTAGAATATCCCTAACCATAAACATGGCTCTTAGCCAAATAATATCACAAGTAGGAAAAGATTCCTACCTCTTAGAGTTGTCGGAACTTGATGAGTCCAAAAACTCATGAGATTTTTAATACATTTTTCTGAGTTTATAATGAGAATAATGATGGCGTTGTTTGCGGCCGATAATTGAATCAAATTCAATTTGCGGGAAAATCTGACGAGAAAATCAAATTTTAGCAAAATCATGAAATCGGCATCTTGTGAATTTAAGTCAAAGCTGGAGGCCCGAGTCGCGGCGGGGAAGTGCGAGTTTCGAGCAATTCAAGTCCACGACCTCAACAAATTTTGTGGCTTTTGAAGAAGAAATGTGAATAAGTGAAGTAGAAGTGACTTTGTAGAAGGAAGTTGAGACAAAATATAGCAGTCGAGAATAAAAGAAGCGGTCAATGAAGAAGTTCATGTCGGCTTGTCATTCTGTTGTCCCTAGCGACACAAACGGAGATAAATGAAGTTGTGATACCACCATGAGGTCGAGACAAGGAGCTGACTACAAAGCCACAAGAATAGCCTTCTCAAGTAAAGGAGGTCGCAACTATTTTTGAAAGAAAGGACATGATGTTGTGACCTTGACATTAATGAAAAATAACACCAAGGTCGCAACATAAACTCCAAATCAGACGACCAGGAATTAATGAATAAGCGAACCACGAGTATCGCGACACCGCCCGAGTCGTGACGAGTCAAAAAACAGCGGTAGACATGGAGGTCGTGACAAGCGATTAAGTTGTGACAAAAGATTTTTCAAGAAGTTGAACACTGGGGTCGCAGCCAGGTTAGAAAGATAGAGACATCGAATAGCCCCGAATCGAGAAGATGTCGCGACGTCCTTCCCGGTGGTCGCGACGTCGGTTAGTAAAGGTGAGTCGGCGGCGTCATTTAGTGGTCAGCGACGCATCGATTCTAATGAAAGAAGATCCGGCGATCAACCGATGATCGCGACATCGGAAACTACGAAATATCGCTAGTTCGCGACGTCGGTCGGTGGTCGCGACCCGCGCCGGTTACAGGAATCATGGTCGCCAGCGTCAGCCCGGTGGTTGCAACATCGGTTAGCCAAAGAAAGGAAGTCGCGGCGTCCTTCGATGAATTTGCGACATCGGTACGCGAAGAATGGAAGTCAGCGACATCATTAATTTGTCAGCGTTATCGCTATCCGAGATCGCGAAGGTAGTCACGTGAAGAAAAGCTTCCGCGGCGTGAAAAGGCTCGCCGGCATAACATTGGCGTCGCGGCGTATAATTGAAGTGGCGACCTCAAAAGAGCTCACAACACGAGAAGGTGAAGTCGCGGCGTCAGTGGTGGTGACGGCGGTTTGGAGATCGGCGGGATCATTTTAAGCGATCGCGACGCCGATCGAAAGTTAGGCAGATGCGGCGAGGACACGAGCGCGCGGCGTGGCGGCGATCCGCGGCGTGTGATCGCGTTCCTCGTCCGCAATCGCGAAAAATCAATCGCGGCGTCAGATGCGGTATCGGATGCTCTCATCGCGAATACCAGATCGCGCGATCAAAGTGATATCCATGGAGTTGTAATGAACAAATGGAGTCATGCGAAATGAACAAACAAATGGGCGGGTTATTTTGGAAATCCACAAATGATTACATCGAAGTTAGGAATGACATCGAACTTCTTATAAATACGCGGTACAACTACTTGAAAGAAAGCGACTCTTGGCGACTTTCGAAGAAGTGCGAATAGTAGAAGGCTCGTGTAGTTTAATTTTTTTTTCTTTTTCTTTGTTTTGCTGTTATTTTTTAGATTAGATTAGAGTAGATTGTTATTTCTTTTGAATTTCTGGATCTGGATGTTAGTTGTTGAAGTTGAAGCTGAATGCAGAATGTTATTTTCTTCAAATTACTGCGGATTTCGTTTGAAATTCGAAGCAATTATGGTCGAACTTCAGTTTATTATTCACGGTAGTTCTTTTGATGGGGAGAGCTCTTGTCACGCCAGTTTTAGAGACGCGAGACTAGGCTGGGACTCTTTTTTAAAGCCAAGCGGCTTTGTGGGTATGGCCCACATCTTATAACGAATCAAAATATTATATACATATATAAGCGAGTCCCATTTACATATACAAAGCAGCTTTTACATTTACAAACCGGAGCACGGAACCTACATGTAGTGAACTCTTTTACAAGTGTTAGCCCATTTGGCATGGGATGTTTCTTGATGTCTTCTCCTGTACCTACGCAGTTAAGCCGTCTTCAAGCTTTACGGCAGTGGGAAACATTTCTTATGCATATACGCATTTACTTTGCTTATAACAATAACGGATAATATAAATTTCATGCATTTATATTATGAGCTTATCTGAGTACTTCTTCTTATACTTAGGCTTACGCTTGTCGGATCTCCGTAGGAATTCTGAGATCTTATTCTTATACGGGAACATATCCTTATAACGGACTTATGTGCATTAGGGACTCCGTAGGATTCTGAACTTATACTTATCACGGACTTATGTTTGTCGGGACTCAGTAGGAATTCTGAACTTATACTTATTCTACGAGACATATCCTTGTACTTCGAGATCTTATACGGAGCTTATTCTGTGACTCGGATCTGAGTACGTAGGTACTATAGGGTATTTCAGCGATGCAAAAATTGCCCACGTAGGTACTACGGGCAGATTCCTTATACGGAGGTACCCGTGGTACTCCAGACTTATGTATCTTACGGATGCGTGGTACTCGTGAGTCACTACGGTCTGAAATTACCGTAGGTACATCTTTGGACTTATGTAATCTCTGTCTGGGAGTACTCATAGGTACTACTGAGCTTATACAGATACAGGACTTATTGGATACAGGAGTACCCGTAGGTACTACAGAACTTATTCAAATCTTGGGGAGTGCGAAGTGGGTACTCTGGGACTTATTCGAATCTTGAACTTGTCGAATGCGAGTACCGCGTAGGTCTTCACGGAACATATCGGATCTGGACGAGAACTTAATCAAATCTTTGGGTATTTACCGTGGAATTTTCTGAGAACGAATCGAATCAGAGGGCGAACTTAATCAAAAATCGGGAGTACCCACGCCATTACTCTGAGCGAATCGAATCTGGGACATAATTTATTCGGATATGGGACTTATCGGATACGAGTACGTCGTACTCGGGACTTATTGAATCTGGGAGTACCCTTAGGTACTCACAGACTTATCAGTCGGGACTTATTCGACGAAGTACAGCCGGTACCTCTGAGTTCATCGAAACGAGAACTTAATTCATCTGAGGAGTACGTGATACTAGAACATTTCGGATACGGGAGTACGTAGGTACTCTGAGGCTTAATCGAGCGATGGTACGTAGGTATACCGGGGAACACTATTCGGAGGCCCAGGGACATCCATCTGGTACCAGGAAGTCGCTACGGGACTTATCGGATCTGGGACTTATCAAAATCACGAAGGAGTGCAGGCTGATACTGGAGGCTTGTCGGATCTGCGGGGACTTATCAAAAAACGGGACTTGTCAAATGCGGGAGTACGTAGGTACTCTGAGGAAAAGACCGAATCCCGGATCTGAATGAGCTTATCGAATGCGGGAGTACCGTAGTACTACGAGCAGTCGAGAATGGGACACCTGCTTATTCGGATCACGGTACTTAGCGGATCTGAGGGTACCGTGGGTACTCGAGCGGATGATCTGAAGCAGAACTTATCGAATCTGAAATTGCAGTAGGTCTTGGGGAACATATCAGATCTGAGAGCGGAGACGCGGATCTGAGGAGTGCAGTAGGTCTTTGCGGAGGCAGTCGAGGATCTGGTAGGAGCTTATAGGATCTGAGGTGCGGTAGGTGCTGCGGAGCAGTCAGTCTGAGCCCAGACTTATCGAGATCTGGGAGTGCAGTAGGTCTTCTGGGTGAGTCGAATCTGAGCAGGAACCTCCAGGATACGGGAGTACAAGAAAGTAGTCTGTGAGTCAGATCGGATACGGGACTTATCATGTGCGAAGTGCTAGAGTAGGTCTTATGGGACTTATCTGAGATCTGGGACTTGTCGGATCACGGGAATTGCAAGTAAGGTACTCACAGGAACTTGTCGGATGCGGGGTACGTGGAGTACTACATAACTATCTGAGATCTTGGGAGTACTGGTAAGGTACTCTGAAAACTTATCTGAGTCTCGGGGAGTACGTAGTGCTACTGAGAACTTATCTGAATCTGGGAATTGCAGAAGTAGGTACTACGAGGCTATATCGAGCGAAGTAGTAGGTACTGAGAACTTCGAGACTTATCATATAGCTGTTTGACTTCCTAGACCCGATGTATCGGATTAAGTAAGACAACCTGATAAGTACCGAAGATCTTGCCGCGATCTGAAGTGCTAGTAGCCTTAGTCGAAACGGGAGTGCGTAGCACTAATCGAATAGAGTGCGTAGCACTAATCGGGAATCTGAAGTACTAATCGGGGGAGTCTTGGGAGCACGCTAATCGAGAATATGAAGTACTAATCGAGTCTTAGGAAGTATTTGTCGAGAATCTTAGGAAATCTTGTCAAGAGATGCCAGGAGCACTAATCGAGAATGTAGGAAGTACTAATCGAGTGCGGAGCACTAATCGGGAGTATAAAGTACTAATCGAGAGTCTTAGGAGCGCACTTAATCGAGAATACCGAGAGTACTAATCGGGACAGGAGTCTTTGTGTCATTTAATAGCGGTCTTAGGTAGTTTCTGACTATGAGTTCGGTAACTTATCTTATAATAGGGCATTGTTGCTTACTTTAATAAATTCATAATGATCGTAATCCATATCTTTTGGTAAAATTATAGTAGGCATGTAATCACACCCTTGTTCTTATGTTCTTATTCTTCTATGAATCATCTTTACTCAGAAATTGGAATCATTCAATTGGATCTTGAAACTCAGGTTAGCATTTTCCTTGCCAACCCCTAGTGGGTTTTCGTTTTACACTCGGACTGTTTGAATTACTGATTTTCCAGGTCTTTCTTTATATTATTTTGACACTAGGTCCTTGTACTTATTTAAAGCGCTAAGGTTCTAGGGTTCTATTCCACTGGAATCACCAGTTGAGACCTTACTTAGGGAGCTCAGAAGTTACGTCAGAAACAACCGGACTTCTCTATCGATCACGATGGAAATGGGCTTGCACATGGCCTCACTGAGTGGATTTTCGACCACATAGAGTCAGAAATTGGAGATACCTTATCTTAAAGTTTGGTTCTCATGAAGTCAGCCCTAAGTAGCCACTTGAATCACTCCGTCGGATAAGAAATGAGGAAGTTATGGCCCCGAAATACGAAAGCTAAATTAAGCCTTGGAAGAGCCGAGCCGAGTCTGCCGGTAGGACTTAACTCTGGGGTAGGACTTATTAAAATCGACCGGAATCAAAGTTCTACCAGTGAACTTAAGTCCCTACCAGTGAAGACACCGAATGCCCGAATGGGTGTTTTCTCCCATTTTTTCCATATGTTTGATCCCCGATCATACATGCCTCATAATCACTTCAAGATCACTTCATATGTCTCTTGTAAGCTCAATTTTCTTGATTCTTCTCTCAATTACATATCTTTCTTCCAAAAACATATCAAGATTCCTTCAAAACAATTCTAATATGGGTTAAGACCCATACAAACCAAACATGATGTTTAGTTAGAGTTTATTCTAAACTATTTCAAAACTCAAATTAACCATGAATCCATCTAAAGGAGAGGATTAACGTTTATCTTTAATATAGTATCAGGATTTGATCATCTTCTAGAGATCCAAGGTTTAGAATGATTCTAAGCAAAACCCTAGCTTTTGGAGACAAGCTATTAACAAAACCAAGCCTTAGAATTCCATAAATCCATACTTCAAAGGAGTTTCCATACCAAAAATCATAGAATCCATACCTTTGGCTTGCTCTTGGCTCCTCCTTCTTCTCTTCTCTTCCTCCTCTCTTCTTTCTTCCCTCTTCCGTTTTGAGCTCTCCCAATGAGACCCGATTTAGTCTTTAAATTCGGTTTTCTAAGGCCATGTTTGGCCCTCCAATAAAACCCATTTTTTTGGGTTAAGTTGCCTTATTTGCTTTTTAAGCCCACAACTCTTGGCCATTTGTAATCCAAGTTTCCTTTATTTCATTTTGGCCTCAAATCTTATAACTTATAACTTTTAAGTCCCTCTTTGGATAAATTACAATTTTATCCTTAAGTTTTATAATTTTCCGGGTCTCTCGTTTCCCGGTTTCACATTTAACTCATGAAACAGTCAAGTGGAAGCACAAAATACCTAAACATGTAAAGCGACTAGGGTATATTTTTAAGGGTATTCTGACCTACAGTTAGTGTAATGAAGTAATTTAGAAACCCAGCTTCCTTTGAAATTGATACATTGTTGAATTTATCTTCTGTGAAATTTATTAGAGTCTCTGCGAGACCCCAGGTCTTGAATCATTTCTTTGGTTTTATTTTGTGTTATGTCGATCCAAATATTAGTGTTCTATGTAATAAGGATTGTTTCATGCTCTGATTTCGAGGCCCTTTGGGTGACTACAGAGAAGGCATTCTGAGTGATGAACAATATCTCGAGAATTATCACGAACCTAATATTAGGGATCTAATGGGCTTTGTGAATTATAATCGATAAATATTTTCTCACTTGAAAGCAGAGAATGAGTTGAATATTTATCAATTAAAATGAAGCGGAGAGTTACATACTCGATTCGAACGACAAGTTCAATCAGTGTTAGCAAGGATCTAATCGGAAAGAATGAAGCTGTTCCAATTTTGAGGATGAGAAACCGATCTGAGTGTAAACCCATGCTTTGCCTATGTCTTAGGTGCTAGGTTTGCGGAGTCCGTAATGCAGGTATGAAGTATTGAAAAGAAAATATCGAGAACAAGGCAGCTCAGTTAAAAGTAGTTTATCTAATCCTCTGTATTCGAAAATAGAAGATTAGATGATGAAATGTGTCGATTGAGAAATCACATGGCATTACACCATTTTCCTTGGAATGGATTCATCTGGGAGTTCATGAAGTAAAGCTATAGAGTTGTCTGCGAGGGGTGATGTTTCTAGAGTTGTATTTTTTCAATGCTCCCTTTAAAGGCTAACTGACCAGTCTATTTCTTTTATTTATTTTTATTTTAAGCATTATTTCATTTTGTTCTTAGTTTAAATATCTTTATTCTTTCATTATTTTAAATATTGTTAGGGATAATATCAGTGAAAATCATGTTAAATAATCTTGACTTGAGTAGTAGGGTAGTTGAGTGAGAATTCTTGAGATCTCACGTAGGATCGATATTTGGACAAATCCACTTTGATATTTGTTCTGTCTGTATGCTTGCGGAATCATGGATCAAAACCGAGAAGAAATTTATCTACTCTTAAGAAGCGTTTTTAATCATTATAATTGTAAGAAATATATGAGAACAAGTTTCATGGTATTGTGTGAGGACTAGACAGTAGTCCTTTGGTAATAGTGTCATAAATTTGTATAGGTCTTTGGTTTAAATATCGACAAGTTTTTAAGCGCCCGTTGCGAGGATCGAAAGAATTAATTAGATCAATATTTTGTGAAAGAAGGAAATACTAATTTGGACATTTTTAAGAAAAAAACAAATAGCTTTTCAAGCGGTGGCTTCATTAGTCACTAATTTTTTAACAATCTATATTGAAATTATTTGTTAGGTTTGACTAATCTGATAATATGGTATGCTTTTATTTAGGAGGATGCCTTTAATGCATAGAAGCGGGGATCGACTGATTCAGGCCAGTCTTGGAGTGGAAAGCTCGGGGAGCTTAAGAAAGACAAAGAAGAGCGCAGCTATGGCGAAGAGACATGACCAAGCGAGGGCCGAGGAGGGCGCTGACCCGAGGAAGACCCCCATTGCGTCTGATGGAGGACTACGGAGGCTATTATTTAAGAAGAGTGATACCTTGATCGGGCGACCTACGTGGATGCAAACAATTTTCAATTCAGCAAATATAGAAATTCTGTGGTTGTAACATCGGAGTTCTTGGTCATCCACCAAGAAGACCAGTGAAGAAGCCTTTTGGGAAGATTCTCGGGATGGCTATCTGGTGAAGGCGAGCGATTGTGAGACAGGTGATAAAACTACATCTCTTCCCATTTTGTTGGGAGATATAATGGCCACATGGTATGAATCATTACCCTTATGGATCTGTTGATGCTTGGGAAGAGTTGGTGAAGCTGCCAGAAGCGATTCTTCCCCGTCTCTGCGCGACGAAGAGAGATAATTGTATTCGACAAAGGGGAGAAGATGAGAGCACGTATGTAAACTAGGAAAGATTCAAAGATTCTTGAAGAGGTGCCCCGATGCATGGAATAAACTTGAAGACCCGGATGGATGTGGTATATCGCAGCTGCGAATGATACATCCAGGGTGGTATTATCAATCTTGTCTTTATTAGACATTCAATGAAAAAGTCTTGAAAAATGAGAGATACGATAAAGACTGTCAAAATGCAATATAGAAAGCTCCATAGATTTTTCAAGAGGGAGTAAATAGCAGAGGAAAATGGGTCATGGGTGACAGATAATGACCGTGGAAGCTAAGAAGTTGGATGCTATAATCGTAGGATGAATGAACAAGAGGAAGATACACAACGCTCATGGAAATAGAAGCCTTAGAAAGAGAATTGATGAAAATCTTGTTAAAGTATGAAGGTTCTTATGGTGTGAGAGGCTAAGTGCGTGAGCGAGCAAAGAAGTTATCATTTCAAGCCAAATCTAACACCGCCCATGCACTGCATCCGGCAAGGAACCGAAGGTTATCATATGGTGGAGGGCGTACATAGTCAGCGAGGGACGGCGCTCAGCAAAGGGATATCGCGACCACGAGGTTCGGCAACTTGGCCGAGGAGGTGAGCGGAAATGAATCTTAGGTCGAGGAGGAGAACCCAGATTTGAGGATGGATCTTGTGTTCATGGGGATGCGAAGGTATGCAATTCCATGACGAAACTATCGGCGAAACTTTTCAAGTCGATACAGAATGTTTGAAGAATGCTGGTGCTTCAGCGGAAAATCTAGAGGCAAGTAGAGGCGATTATTTGGACTATGCCCAATCGGAACAAGGAACATTCCCACTAGTGACACCGGAAAACCTAAAGGCGCATGGCAGATTCAGTTGAGAAGTGGGAAGGATTTGGCGACAGCGGAAAGATGGATAGAAAGCGAAGGGGCGAGGCGGAAGAAAGAAGAGGCCCAGAAAAGAAGAAGAAGAAACGACTGATTGAGCGGATGAAAGGAGAGAAATGACCAGGAAAAAGAAAGGAGTACGAAGCTTATGCTCTGTGATGCCATTCAGGAACCAGGAAGTAAAAAGGAAGAGCAGGTTTTCTAAATTCTTGGATAACAGAAAATGAAAATAAATACCCATTTGCAGGGAGGTGATCAGTCAAATGCCTCTTTGTCAAATTTACGAAGGAGGTGTTGACGAGAAAGAAAGATAATTGAGGAGGGTATATTTAACTTGGTATACCATGCAGTGCAATTATCAATGACTCCATCAGATGAAAGACCACTGGCAATTTCACTATTCCACTGTTCTGCTCAGGGAATGTGAGTTCAAGAAAGCTTTATGTGACTCTGGAGCAAGTATAAATTTGATGCCTCTATTAGTGGTGCAGAGACTTAGTTTGGGGAATTCTTGACTACAATTACTTTACAAATGGGTGATGGATCGGTAAGCGCGACAGGAGGGCATTACGGAAGATGTACTCGTCGAGGTTGGGAGAATTCATTTCAGTAGATTTTGTTATCATGAGATGGAGGAAAGATCCTCAAGTTCTACATTCTTTGGAAGACCTTTCTTATGGCAAGGGCTGCCTTGATTGGCCTTACGAAGGTGGCGCACCCGGGGTTTGGGAATGAAGCGGTGCATTTTAATATTAATAGGAGTGGAACATCTAATGTAGAGGAAGAAAGTTGTATGGGTGTGAAGCAATGGCCTTCCTCTCGATGATGAAGTGAATTAGTTGTATCGTTCAAAACTCTATCAATGAGAGAATTGAGACAATTTCGATGCCTTGAGAGTTTTGATTGTGAAGTGCCATGAATTTGTTTAATAATGAAAGCAGTCTCATTATAAATGAAAACAGTCAAGATAGTGAAGCGGCCCGAGAAACGACAAACTCATAGGCGGGAAACTAGTGCGGAAAGGGTTAACATTGGAAGGAGTTACTTGATCATTTGAAATATGAGTTTTTAGAGCCAGAAAAGAGAAAACCAGTTATCATATAAGCTGAAGAACAGAAGTTGCTGGTAATTTTGAGAAAATACAAGGAAGCGATTGCTTGGTCAATTGAAGATCTGAAAGGTATCAGCCCCTCTATTTGTATGCACAAAATATTGCTGGAAGATAATGCAAAAACTTCTGTTGAGCATCAAAAGGAGAGATGAACCAGTCATGAAAGAGTTGTCGAGAAGAAGTTACAGAAATGGTTAAATCACGGGTTTATATGTGATACTCATCCAGACGGTTCTTGGGTAAGCGGTACATGTGGTTCCCAAAGAAAAGGTGGATTCTTGTAATCATAAATGAAAAGAATGAACTTATTCCTCTGAAGCTGTGGCAGGATGGAGGGTTTGTATCGACTACGAAAATTGAACTTTACTTGACGAGAAAGGATCATTTACCTACCTTTCATGTTGATCAAATCTTTTGGTTAGGTTAGCGAGACACCCTCAATTTTGTTTTCTTGATGGATACTCTGGTTATAACCAAATGGCTATTACTTTTTGAAGATCGGGAAAACCACTTTTACATGCCATTTGGTGCCTGCTTTAGAAGAATGCCGTTTGGAATGTGTAATGCTCACAGTACCTTCGAATGCATGATGTCTATATTTTCTGATATAAGCGAAGAAGTTGAATCTTCATGGACGATTTTCTGAGTGTATGGATCGATTTTGAACAATGCACACCAACACAGGGACCAGTACTTCAAAGGTGCAAAGACAAAAATCTAGCTCACAGGTGGGAAAAAATGCCATTTGTAGTTACGAAGAGGATTGTCTTGGGGCACATGGTTTAACGACGGGGCTTAAAGTAGACCAAACAAAGGTTTCAATTATAAGGACCTAATGCCACCCACGCTACAGTCGAAGGAATCGAAGTTTCTTAGGACATCTTTGGATTTTATAGAAAGATTTATCGAGAGAGATTTCTCGAAAATTGCCAAACCAACATCACGAATTCTTTGGAAAGATAGTAAGTTTTATTTTGATGAATCACCTTGACTTGTTGAAGAAATCAAATCCGGACAGTGGAAGCTCCATCATGGCAAAACAGTTGGAGCAATTTGAGATCATGTGTGATGCAGTGATTTTGCAATAATTTGTATTAAGAGCCGAAAGAGGAAAAAAGTGTTCAAGGCCATCTACTATGCTAGCAAAACCTTTAATGAAGCATAAGAAAATTACTAAAAACTCTCTTTTGAAAAGGAATCTTTGGCAATAATTTATAATGAAAAATTCGAGACCATATATTTTGGGATCCCATGTTGTGATACACACGATCATGCAGCGGTCATCTGCTGACAACAAAGAAGGAAGCAAAGCGAGATTGATCAGGTGGGTATTATTATTTGCGGGAATTTGATTTCAGAGATTAAAAGACAAGAAGGCGTGTGATGTGATAGCGATCACTTGGCCAGGAAGTAGAAGGAACCTTGTACAAGAAAAAGGAAGAGGAAATAGCAGAGAATTTTCGGATGAGGCGGTTATTTGGTTGTCACTCCGATCACCACGGTATGCTAATATTGTAGACACTCTTAGCTTGGCGGAATTATGCCACCGAGGTCGACTACCGACCAGGAAGAAAAGGTTAAGGGTAATCAGGTACACATCACAGGATGATCCGCTATTTGTTTAAAAGAGAGGTGATCGATTATAAGGAGATGTGTGCCGAGAAGAAGTGAGCAAAGCAAGATTTCAAAATCATGCATCCACCTTATGGAGGACACTTTGCGGAATAAAACGACCTGAAATTCTCCGGTCCCGGAGTTTTTGCGCCTCGATTTTGGAGTATTTTGAATGGGTGAAGTTATGTGATCAATGCCAAAGAATGGGAAATATTAGCAAAAGGCATGAGATGCCTCTGCAAGGTATCCTGGTGGTGCAATTGTTTGATGTATGGGGAATGGAGTTTATGGGGCCTTTTCCAGTTTCATTTGGAAATATATACATACTCCTAGTTGTGGATTATGTATCAAAATGGAGTAGAAACTTGATGACTTGTCCTAAGAATGATGCCAATACGGTTGTGGGGTTTTACAAAAATATTCTTCTACCAGTTTGGGACCACTAGAACTATAATTAGTGATGGAGGAAGCCATTTGCAAAACAAGGTGTTTGAAAATGAGCTCATGGCTTGAGATATGGTATCAAACACATTGTTGCAGGCTTGGCTTATCATCCTCAAACAAATGTAGGCAAAAATTTGAAATTTCAACAGAGAAATAAAAGAAAATTACGGAAAAGGCTGTGAGTTCTAGCAGGAAAGAATGGTCTTTGAAGCTTGATGATGCATTATGGGCATACGGGGCCTTTTAAACTCCATTGGAATGTCCCATGCGGGACTTGCTCTTTGACCATGTCACCTCCCTCTTGAAGCTAGATAAAACCTATGTGGGCCATCAAGCGGCTAAGCCGATTTCAAGATTGCGGAAGAGAGACTTCTCCAAGCTAGTAGTACAGGCGAGAAAGCAGAAGCCTGTAAATGATGCTGCTAGAATATAAAGACAGACGAAGAAATGGCATGATCAAAGTTAGAGGAAAGGATTCGGAAGCGGGGAGTCAGGTCTTCTTGTTTAACTCGATTAAGATTATTTCCGGGAAAATTTGAAATCAAAATGGAGTAGACCATATCTGATGGTGTCAGTACTATCTTTGGGCTTGATAACACTCGGGGAGGCCAATCTTGGGGAAGAATTGAAAGTTAATGGGCGAGAAGCCCAAAACACTATCTCGAGGGGAGAAAGAAAAGGAAGAACTCAATTTGGTGAATTGAAGAGAAAGCTTAAGCAGCTAGTCGGTAGGACTCAAAATGCAGGCTTGCGACTCATAGGAGAAGTGACCCCATATGGATTTTTTTTAGTTTCTTTAAATAGATTTCAAAATTTTTTTTATTTTTTTTATAGCATTACGCGTTTTTGAAATTTTTTAGTTCTAGTCATGATTTGTTAGAACTTGCTAGGTTAGTACTAGATGAATTTAATCCTTTTTTGGAATTCTTTGCCAATATGCGAGATGGAAGATCAAATGGCTTAGGCGAAGGAACCAAACTCGGGATTACTCCGATAACTTCGCCTGGGACGGAAGCGGCTTCGAAAAAGGGAGTACTTTTCTCCTACATAAGTGCAGTGAAAAATTAGATAAATGCATTTTTGGCAGATTCTTTGTGGGAATGATTAAATGGATGCTGGAAATGTGCAAATTAATAAAAGTGAAAAGCTATCTAATCATCAAATTTAGAGGCTGATGCGGACTAAGTCGCGTGTGAAAATGATATTCGCTGACGAAGTTGAGTCACAACCAGTGATCTTGTAGGAAGAATAAGAGACGAGTCACGACCAAAGTTATGTCGCGACATCAATTGGTCGCTGACGAGCGCTGCAGTCGCGAAGAACCATTCCTTCAAAGAGTGGTGAAGTCCGCGACCTTTCAAATATTTAAATCAAATACCTGATATCGCTGACTGATGTGCTGTCTTCCTACAATTTACTTTATGTCACGACAAACAAGAATAGAGTCGCGACATAAGAGCAAATATACCCGGTACAGGCGAGTTTTTAATTGTGCCCCAAATTTAATAATGACTACCTGATCGCAGCTTCAAATTAAAGTCGCAATAAACGCGGAAATAAATGAAGTAATAAAGAGCCCAGCCAATAATAATTGAATTGCAAGCTTGTTGAGAAACTCCCTCCACTACCATCTCCTTCCTTGAAGAAAACACAACCATTCATCTTCGCATGTTCTCTGGTTCTCCATTCTTGCAAACCCTAAACCCGAACTCTTCCTAAAAACCTTCCGATTTCTCTAAATGCTTGAACCTTCAACTCATTTAAATGCAGGTAGAAATCATGGAGGTATATTCAGACCAAAGGGAAGTTCATCACGGAATGCGAAGAAGGGGAGAGCAGGCGTGGAACAACGGAAGTTCAATAGAGTTACCAAAAGCAACGAGAGGAAGGAAAGAAAAGCGGCCAAGAAGGAGGAAGTGAGGTTAGATCTGGGAAAACTTTATACAATACCGGAAAAAGCCTTATGTTGGAGGTTGCTTAGGAGAGAGGGTTTATTGACTCCATCTCATAGTTCAAGGAGTGTAGAGCGGAGAGGGTGGGGAAAATTCGCAGAGCATAAAGGAAATCTGGTTATGTAGCGGTCGTCGAGGAATTTTACTCCAATCGGTTGGGAGGAAAGAGAATTACATTTATCATCGAGAGGAGTCACCAAGGAGCCTTATGGAGACAAAAACTAGTAAGCCAGAGATGTGTATGGGATGGAAGGACGAGAAAAATGGATCAAATTCAAGAAGGCGATGAACAACCCTAGCAGTGAGAAGCTTGCGAAAAATTAATGACGGTAAAGGGCGGAGTGGAAGAAAGGAAAGGGGCAGTGACGGGGAGATTTGTGAGAGAGGAGGCAAAGGTGTGGTTCTATTTCTTATCTGTTATAAATTCCTACCAAGCACGTCTGCACGGTAAAGACAAAAGCAATCCTTCTCTATACCATCTTTTGAAGGGATCTGAGATTGATGCGAACGATTGTGAATTCTATAATGAGGTATCATGAAGGTAATAAGCAGGTTTGATCCTCACCCGGCAACCATCACAAGGTTATGTATTAGAGTGGTGTGAAGGCTAACTGGAAGAAGAAAGAGTGTCCCAAAGGCTTACCACTCTACCTTTGACGGGGTAAGCAAGGGGCCAAAGAATCACCAAAGAAAAAGAAGTCACTAGTAAAAGCAGTTGAGGATGAAAATGAAATCACATCTGGAAGGCATCACTTGCGACGAAGAAGAAAATCGAAGCGTCTCAAGAGAATCTTTTATGTTCCGAGGATGATAGAGAACAAGAAGATAGAAGCCCAATAAGTTCTCGGCCCCGCGGCGACTCTCCCCCGCTGGGCAGGTGATTTGAGAGAACACAGAGAAAGCTCAGGGGAGCCCAAGGCAATAATCAAATAATGATGCTTTGAGTTCAATTCAGAGAAGAGCATGGAAGAAGGAAGAGAAATGGAACCTCCTGACAAAAGTTGAGAGAAGAGTTTGAAAAGAATTGAAGAGAAGGGATCAACTGATGGGAAGAGGAGATGAGCGAAGAAGAAGTACTGGAAAATTGAGATAAGAAGATCAAGCAATGGAAGAAGAGATGACGAGATAAAAGGTGGAGGCGACAAGAGGGAGAAATTTAAAAAGAAATGGAAGAAAGATCAAGATCTACTGAAAGTTAAAACTGAAAGCCATGAATCATTCAGCATTGATGTAGTCTTTATTCTCCAACTCCTCAAAACTCATAAAAGCAGGAGGGATCGATCGAGAAGCAAAGACTAAGACGGATCAAGGGATTCAATTCCTATACACTTCAATGTTTTCAGATTTGAAAAGATGAAGGAAAGAGATCAGAGCTTGATGATGAGATCTCTGAAGAAAAGTCTGGCTTGAAATTTGGATTTGATTAACATGTCACCGAATTTTAGAAAGTCATGGCCCGAAATAAAACACAATAAAACACAGCAGGTAAAAGGACAGATGATGAATGAAAGTTGATCTGGAAATGAATGGATCCTTGAAGACGAGATGCGAAAGAAATGTAGAGAAGAGAGAAACAGTGATTTCTAAATTCAATCCTAATTTGGCTACCACCAGTCTTGGATCTGACATTTTTCTCCTCACATGAAAGAAAAAAATGAGCCTTAATTGATTTATCTTACTTTTCCCTCTTACGTTGTTAATTCTAAACATTGCATTACATGTTAATAAAATAAGAAATTTACATGAAAAAATGTTTTGCTTACTTGACTAGATTTATTATTTATTTTATAAACATGAACCATTAATGGTTTAAACTGAGATAACTTGGCATTTTACAAATAATTGCAAAATCGGGGCATGAATAAAAGCTGGAGATTAGGAGCATTCTTTGTTTGTTTTAAATTAGGTTTAGTTGCAAAGTGGAAAATTGGTTATTCTTTGATGGGAGACAAAATACTTGGTTAAAATAATGCCTGATGACAAGTGATCATTTTGAAGTCTTGATATTACATATGACAAACAAAAACTTTTATTGAGAGTGGAATGTAGAGAATTGGTTGATCAAGAATCTGACATTTGGGTTATTGGTTGAGCGAATCTTGTTGAAACAAACCAATGATAGGCCATCCTTGGCGACTTGAGCTTTTAGCCTACCCTCAAAATATGCTTAAGCATATTCTCTAGTTCGATTTGTGAGCCAATAAGCCTTACATTTCTTGATAACGACAATTGGCGAAATTCCCTTCCTTTACAATAAACTGCATTAAAGAACCCAAATTATCAGTTTCTAGTTGAAGAAGTTTAGTATAAAGGAAAACAGGTTGGGGAATATGTCTGATTTGACAAAAAGGGGTTGAAAAGTAAAGCAAGCTAGTGAAACAAGAATGATTTTGTCTTGTGGCTGTTCCTTTAACAATTAACAGTAAAGATTGTTTTAACACCTATACCACAATACCAGCTAATTTATGGGAGTTGCTAGCCCAAAGTTCTCTAAGAGTAATAGAAAGCCTAGAAGACAAAACATTGCACTATTCCAAATCCTTAGAGAAATAAAGAGCCAAAAGAGTTCAAAAACAAGATCTTTGAATCAGAGTACATATGGAAGTTGAGATTCCATAAAAGTTCAAAGATGATAGATTGGAAAGAATGAGGAAAAGACAATAGAAAGGAAGAAAAGTTTTGGGCAACAATGTGAATAGATGTTGGGTAATTTACAACCTAATTTCTCCGTATCTACCGATTACCTAAGCTAACATTCTGGCTTTGAAAGACCTCATTGATTTTGAAGGTTGAATTTACCTACATTAGTGATTAATGAGAAAGACAGCCTGTAGGACTTTAATAAACGAGTCTAGAAAACTCCCAAGATTAAGCTAAATTCTTATGAAGTTGAAAAAGTTGATATTTTACAGGAGAAACAAGACTTGTTGAATAAAGCTGTTTCAAATACATTAGTTTATCAAGAAATTTTCAGTGATAAACTCTACCCAGGCCTTGTTCATATCAAAAGCGAAATTTGAAATAATAGTGATATCTCTTAATTCCGGATCGAGAAAGGGTGGGCCAAGAGAAAAGAATGTGGAATAAATCGAGAAAAATGTCTTTAAAAAATTTTCTAAGCTTATTTGTTTGAGGAATGACAATTTCTTCTTTCTTTGCTTGGAATGACAAGGCACTAGTTGGGGTGTTCAAAAAACTCATGATTTTAATACAATTTTAAAGTTTATAATGAGAATAATGATGAATTGTTTACGAGAGAAGCGTCGTGAATCTGATTCAGTTTGCGGAAAATCTGTGAAAAATCAGATTTAACAAAAGTCATAAGAAATCGCCCTGCAATGAGTTGATCAGTGATGAAGTTGCGACGGGAAGTGCGAGTTTTCCGGCAATTTCTCTAGTCACGACCTCAACAAATTTGGCTTTGAAGAAGAAAGCGAAGAGTGAATAAATTAAGTCATTGACCTGCTGAAAGTTGAGACAAAATATGACTTGAGTCGAGAATAAAAAGCGATCGAATGAAAGTTCATGTCGCGACATCATTATGATGACACCAGCGGAGATAAATGAAGTCATTGATACCACCATGAGAGTCGCGACAGGAGTTGACTAAACCACAAGAACAACCTTC